>OY856409.1:147205221-147451123 GCA_963693085.1 Alisma plantago-aquatica | reverse complement strand
TTTGAAACAATATGTTATAACTCAAGGGCAAGATATACCCAGTTTTCTACGTGCTTTACATCAACACAAAATGCTTTCAGCATGGTTTCCTTAAAGTCGGTTCTCTTTCCATGAGATGGGCAAGAACCAGACTAATCTTTGTTTGTGCGGTAGTGGGCGTAAGACATCCGTATCCGGTGTAATTATCAGTTTAAAGTTGTTATGTAGAATATGGCCTCCGTCATTGTTTATACATATTTGACTTCAAGCTATAAGCTAGACACCTCTATTCTAACAAGCTTTTAGTAGAGAAATAGATTTTCAGATGACTTCCGATGGAGATAAAAATGCACGTTACCGCATACCGACATTGCTCCATCGAACTGGTCGACCTCGCGTGTGGCATGTGGAGGAAGAGAAGGGAATCGACTGGTCTCGTTTGAGTGAAAGGGAGCAAGAGGATTTGGGTGGCGATTACGATCGAGGAAGGCACAAAAAAATCATAGCTGGATGTCTCATCACGAAAGGGGTCGGTAGTTTTCTTGACTGATTCTTTTTGACGAGCTGTTCCATCCTCTCTTTAATAACATATATAGTATAGTCTGGGCGTACGGGAGATTCCTCCTTAGAAAAAGTACACACGGTCAAAAAGGATTTGGGGGGGATGTAGGGCATTTTTCAGATTCTAGATTGCGACATCCTATATCATCTTAGTGCCTTTAACAGGGAGAGGACATATCGCACAATCATGATTCCTATGTTTCGATTGAGCAAAATAATATTTTCCTAAAAGGCAAAGCTTGTGTAGAAAACAAACGATTGCAATGAAGGTGACAATGATACCTACACGTGCAAAGAAATTGCTCATACTATGCCACCTGTGAGACGGTGTGTACCAGAAGTCATGTATAGTTACTTACGATAGCCAACTAAAAAATGAGTTTCTTACACCACTTTGAGGCCAGCTTCCAGTCAGCTAATCCCGGTCATATGCAGATTAACGAATAAGGATACTCACGTGGATCCAAGGGTTGGACTTCCAATCAGCTTATCCTAGTTATATGCACATTAAGCAATAAGGATGCTCAAATGGAGTCAAGAGTATCATGGAAACTATCATTTTAGTTTGATCTGTCAGTTAACTCCAGACCCGCCCTCCTTTGGGCTTTCCAGGTCTCCCAATGTGTGGTTTCCCTCATCTTTTGTTTCTATGCCCACTATGGTTGGTTAACCAGTTTTTCGCAATCCGTGCTTCTACATTGACCCAGATCGATCTCAGGGATGTTTCTTTTCACCGACATAAGACAAGCATCGTCAACAATGCTGGTTCTTTTACAAGCAAGATGAAGTGAAAAGTGAAGAGGAACACATCTCAGAGACACGTTTCACTTGATCCAATCTTTAGCCAGATTACATAGTATATCACTTGCAACAAAGACGGTCTACTAGAAGAAGTGGTTCTTTACTACTGTGACGGTAAGTGGTTGGGCCATGACGTTTGTTCAAGCAATAACTATTTTCGTCGACAGTAGATCTTGTCTAATCCAAATTACTGGCTTCCTTGTGGTTGTCATCTTAAAATATTTCGAAAAGAACTCATTTGAGGAAATCAGATTGGACTAAATTATTTTTTTAAGACAAGTCAGGAGGCTATTTATTCATCCATTCCTCCTCTTGTAGGAGAAAATGAATTATTATACTCAGGATTACTAGGTTCAAAAATAAATTTGGTAGTACTACTACCATTATAATTGTCTTTAGCTAACCAAACTAACACAATGTGTGGGGATGGACATAACTAAAGTCATACGTTTTATTTTTCAAATGGTATTTAGCCAGGAAATCTGCGTTGGCATTGCATCTTCTGTCCACATGCTTGATTGACCAGTCTGTATTTACTTTCAGCTTGCTCTGAATACTCTCCACCGATTTGGCATATATAGGGTTGCAGATAGGATGCTCATGTAGCATGTTGAGAGCCACTTGACACACCGTTTAGACTTCTAGATTGTGAACATCTAGCTCCTACATGTGTTTGAGTGCATGTTCAATGGAAAACAGTTCGGCAGAAAGAATCGATGGAGCTTTTGTGTTCCAGACACATCCCTCAACCCACTCACCTTTATCATTGTGCAAGATCCCTATTGTCGCACACTTATTTTTCTATAAGGTTGCATCTGTGGTCAGTTAAATGATCTCGATGTTGATAGTTGCCAGAAGTTGTGCTGAGAGATATGATCCTTTGATTTCTCACTGCTAGCATTCAATTCCCAGGCCTTCATCATCTGCTCCATCTCTCTCAAAATATACATATGTTGGTGTTCACCTGGTTTCACACATTACACAAAATATATTGGTTCCTAGATGCCCATATGTACAAATAGCTAATCATAAATTGACACCTCTCAGCTTCTTGCCAGGCTAGACCCATTTTGATCCAAGCACTCAGATCATGAGTATCGAAGTTGGATGGTAAATTGTTCCTAAATAAGCACTTCCATGTTCCTATTGCATATTTGTAATCACTGATAGAATGAAGGTTGGTTTCCTCTAGTTCCTGACACCTCTCGCAAGTGCTCTAGAGGGTCATGTGTCGCTTGACTCTCCTACTGTTAGTCAAGATAGCATCATGCGTTAGAGACGCATAAAAAATTTGAGTTTGGCTACAACTTTAGCAAACCAGATTCTATTCCATTCTTCTTGCACATTAGTATCATTTTGTTTTCGTAGAAGATGGTATCTTGATTTAGTCGTGTATCTACCGTTGTCGGTAGCTGCCCATACTTTTAGGTCTCCAACATTGCATTTGTTGGGTAGTTTAATCTTTAGAATGCTTTGGATTTTCTTCTCTGATAACCAATATTTTAGAAAATTATATGTCCCATATACCCATGTATCTGACCAAGTTGGCTACACGAAGATCTTTCAGGTCATCAGGGATGCTTCTGGAGGTACTCTGGACAAGGGTAGTATTCAGTTGAGCCTAGTTCTCATCCCAGACGTTAGTATCATTGCCATTTATGACCTGAGTATGAGAATGTTCCTCTAGGGATTCTTTTCCATGCAGAGTGACCCTCGTCGAGCAGGAGGTAGGTGATAAGTTTTCATTCTTATATTGAATATATTTTCTTCTCATGAACTTGCACCAGAGAGATCTTAGCTTGGTTGTTACCTCCCCAGTGTTCTTCAAAAGGAGAACCTCATTCCACTCTCGCATGGTTTTGATTCCCAATCTATTTTCCTTATTTCTTGTCACTTTATTCCACGCGACACCAAGGAACATGGGTTCGATGTATGGTTGCCACCCCACAAGAACCGTCTGATGCTACCGTCTATTTGATCACACAATCCCAAAGGAAGTAGTGTGTTTTGCATAATATAAGTTGGGATGGCGTTGAGGGTTGTTTTCACCATGCAACAATGACCTGTGAGGGACAGACACTTCACATTTCACTCATTGACCTTCAAATCCACTTTGTCCAAAATGTCTGAGTAGGTTTTCTTTGTGACTTTCTAGTGCAATATCAAAACCCCCAAGTAATTCCCCAAGTCAAAAGTCTTTTTTTAATTTGCAGAGTCTATTTTTCTAGTCTGCTCTGGGATACTTGAGGCATAATGTATTTGTGTCTTCTTCACTGATATTGCTTGATCGAAGGCCTTTTTAAATTTAATGAAGTAGTCAGTGATTATGCTCATCTATTAGCGTGTGGCTTGGTTGAACAAGATGAGATCATCCGTGAAGCATAAGTGGGAAATTTTAACTCAACCATGAGCAAGGTTAATCAATTTCCATTCACCTTTTTCCACCGAGGTTTCAATCATCTAGCGAAGTCTTTTGAAGCATAGTATAAAAATATAGGGGGGACATGGGATCTCCTTATTGTATCCCTCTATTGGCTTTGAAGGATTCAGTGTTGTTGTCATTCCATAAGATTGTTGTCTTGCTAGTTGTTGTGGAGTTCATAATGTAGTTAGATATGTTGTTAGGCAAATCTAATTTCCTCAGTGTGTCCCATATGAACTACCAACAAAGTGTGTTGTAGGCTTTAGATAGGTCAAATTTGATACCCATATATTTTGCACTTCTCTTCCTTTTCATAGTGTGAATAGCTTCTTGGGTGAGTGTTATGTTATCAATAATTCGCTTTCCAAGGACAAAGCTACTTTGATTCTGGGATACCTAGTCGAGGGTATGGGTTGTTAATCGTTCTACCACTACTTTTGATGATGGTTTCAGGCATTTGTTGTTGAGGGATACCGGGCGCAGCTGCTCACATATTTCTATCTTGGGAACTTTTGGGATGAGGACAATTGTTGAGCTACATAGGTTCTAGCTGAGATCACCACCTACAATCATCTATGTCATTTTTTAGCACTAACTTCCCTACATTGTCCAATTATGCAGAATAAAGTGGCTAGTGATGCTTTCATGTCCGACCGCTTGTAATTTTTCATGTTCTTTTGAATAGTATAAACTTCCTTCTCATGAGGTGTCGTAACAATGTTGAGTTTCTGTGTTGGGGACAATAGCCTAAATCTACTAGGTATTCCTACCAATTCAGAACTATCTAAGCTCTCTGGTGTAGTGAGAAGATGATGGAAATGTTGGCAGACCAGTGAATTCAAATCATCTTCGTCTCTCACCCACTCGCCTTGCTAATTTTTTAGCATGTAGATAGTGTTGAATTTGCACTGCTATTTAGCATAGGTGTTGAATAATTTAGTGTTGGTATCCCCATTCTGTAACCAGTTGATGTGGCTCTTAGCTCGTCATTCCTCCTCTTCCTCCTTTATGATATTATCTGGATCCACTTTCATATCGATATAGAGGCTGTCAGTGATTTAATTGTAATTTGTTGTGAGTTCCTTTTCAAGAAAACTTATATTTCACATAATTCTAGTCTTCCTTCTTTTGAGTTGCTCATTAGTGTTGTTGTGCCATTTGGATATGGTCATATTTATCCCATTGAGGGATACATTGAAGCTTACATTATTTTCCCAGTGTCTTCTGAGCAAGTCCTTGAACTCACTATTGAAGGACCAAGAGGTTTTAGATAGGAATTGCATCTGGCTTGGTCTTCTCAATGTGGATTTGATTAGTATTGGACAATGATCATATTGTAGGTGTGGGATATGTTCAACAATGAAGTGAGGAAAGGATTAGATAAAGTTCTCACTCACCACTTCTCGATCCAATATTTCCTGAGAGTATCCCTCTTAAAAGTGAACCTAGGTTCTGAGAACCCCTTGTCAGATAGCTCAACCTCTATTTGAGTTTCCTGGAGGAGTCAGGCTTCAGTATAATTGAAATGGATACTCCCACTCATTTCTCTGGGTTGTATGGTAGTGTTGAAATCCCCTACAGCGATCTGTAGTTTTGCAAATGATGTGCACATTTTAATGATATGTTTCCACAACAATTTCTAGATAGTGGGGTGAGGGCTGGCATAGACGAAAGTAATAATGACATTCTCATCAACACAGCATGTGATGAACTGTCTATGAAAGTTAACAATTGTAACACTACATTCGTTCTCCTTCCAACAGATTGAAATTCCTCCCACAAAATCTCTCACTTCCATGCAAAAACCCAACTATTTAATACCCTTCTCAGCTTTCATACCACTAATCTAAGGCTCTACAATGGCCACAACATTATGATTGAATTGACTCATCAAATTGTGAGGTTACGACGGGCTTCTGATCTTGCAAAACCATGTATGTTCCAACATAAGATGTCCTCCATTGATTGTAACCCAGTAGAATTGGACGATTGGGAACTGTGAAACTGGATCATGGTTCTGATTTCTTTGTTTTCATCCTCCATCACTGCCTCTTCAATGTTAGAGTTTATATTAGTGCCACATTCACGTGTAATGGTATCCATCTCTTTCCCTATACTTTGAGAGCTTCTTCTAACAAGCTTAGTAGGGGGAGTGCTTCATATTCTACCTTTCGCATTTCATTTTTCCATGTCCTTTGGATTTCCTCCCCTTAAAGGTCGGCATTGTTTCTAGAACTTTGTTGATTTCTTTCACGTATTCTAAAACACCTTCCTCTACATTTGCATTAGGTATTGTTGTGTTATTAGCTAGGCAACCTATGGTTTCAACATTAATCACCTCTACAATCTCATCCACGCCAGGGTTTATAATAATATGGGATAGATTCTTATGCATCCTCGGAACATCCTTGTCTATCTACGTATTCAATATATCTCCCAATGGTACTCTAGTTTCATCAGTTGCTTGTTCATCAAAACTAGCTTTCTTTTTCTTCCATATCTTCTCAGTTATTTTGAAGATTCTTGGGGAAGTGTCAGTGCTACACTGAGTGTATTTCTCCTGGTTCTTCTTGACATGCTGCTCCTTCGTTTCCATATTAGAAAATAGATTATTACTAGACTTATTCACATTATGGTCAGTATAGTCATGGTTTATTCATCTATTTCCTCTCTATCTCTGATTTTTCTAGCCATTATGATTTCCACAAGCCTTTACTCTTTGTGTTTCGTCTTGCTCCTAAGCCAGATATCTGGCTTCACTCTCTTCTCAAGGTCTAATTAGCACTCTTTTGAAGTGGGTCCCTCCTCCCCGCAAAGAGAACAAGCCTAGGGGAATCCCTCATAGATTACTTTGTATTCGACTCCTTTGATAAGGATGGATGGATGGAATAGCCTTGTCGTGTCTAGTTCCAGAGTGAGTCTAGAAAATTTTCTTCTTGATTTGTTCACAATATGAGTTCCAACCTTGATTATCCTACCCAGAGCTAGTTCTATGTACTCGAAGATAGTGGGCACATAAAGGTGAAGGGGTAAGTTCAATATATGAACCCAGGAAACCATGAGTTCTAGGATTTCCTCTTTTGGATTAAAGGAAGGATACCATTCCCAAACTTGAAGGTTTAGGCCAAAGATTTTCCATGGTCCAACTATGAGAGTATTCTTGCAATCATATAGGCATTGCACAATGAAATATCCCAAGTCAAGTTCATATCTATTGGACCAGTAATATTGTGACAATGTGAGTTTTTCCTCTTTTCTATTATTTAATTTATTTTCACCTTTATAATGATCATTCATAATCTCTTTTGACTCCTTGATCAATATAGATACCCAAAAATCAAATTCTTTTGTTTTCTATGAATTTCATGCACTTTTGGGCACCTTAATTAGCTTAATACACCTCCTTGTTCAAACACTTGATTTTGACTAGTTAACTCTATCTTTTGGTCTCAAAACCTGTACACATTATTCTACACTTCATTCTGAAGATATGGTCCAAATTTGAGATCATTTGGACCTTCCTATGATTTTATACGATCTTCCTAAGATCTAGCCTTTTCCTAGCTTTTTTTTAGCCTTTTTCTTCCTTTTTCCTTGTTGGGCCTGGCCCATCCTGTGCTTTGGACGCCGCTGGGCAAGGTGGATCGACCCAGCAGCCTTTTATCTCAATCCAACAGTGTTGGGTTCATCCCCTACCTTGCGCCTGGTATGGCAGGTACACGGTGGACGAACCACCCTGATTGCGAACCCAACCATCTAGCCTACCTGTTGCGCCCAGATGGCTTGACCAAAAGAGTCCTCACCCCTTTCTCGAAGCTTCCGCATGAATTGGTAAGGTGGAATCACTGCTTGGGGGCCAAGGAAACAAGACATCCCCCTAGGTGCGCCTCCCCCTGGTAACCCTAACCCTAGCTCCCTTAGGCTATAAAAGCGGGACCATCACCCTCAGTGAGGCCCTTAGACCCCAACCGGTACCTCGCCCCTCCTTATCTCTCCCTCACCTGTGTTTCCCTCCTTATCCGATCTGTGCACTTCCGCAGAGCAAAGCTTGCTTGCGGGTGAGTTCTGTTGTCTGAGACGACCAGCAGCAACCCTTGGATCTGGGTCCACGTTGATCTAACCAAGGATCAACGGTCCTCGCGCCCTCCTTCAGTCTTGCACAAGCGATCATTAGCGGGCCGCCTCCCAGCCGCAGGATCTGGATCTGATCAAGTCTGATTGAGGAATCCAACGCCTGTCGTTTTTCCTGGCCTTTCTTTTCTGGTACTGTATACCCCTCCTCTGCTAGGATATTCAGTTAAATGCCCATGTCTCTTTTTAATCATAGAATATACATCCAAACTCCAAAAATTATGAATAAGTAGTCAAACTTGATCAGAAAAATCCAACAGACCTATTAAAAATACTTGTAAAGCTTAATTCTCGATATTTATCACTGATATGCCATGATCTTGTTCCTTTTCTTATTTAATTATCTTATATGATGATTAATCCTTGAGAAACTCTTATTCCTGATTCTAATGATCATTCTGAGACACCAAATCATATTTTTTTTGAAAATATAAGGGTTAGATATAATCCTCTTAACTCTTTACCCTAAAAATATAAATCATATACTTTGAAATAAGGTTTATTCTTAATATAATGATGCTTTACCTTAATCTAGAAATCCCTCTTAATCATAGGTCTCCCTAATCTAATTTTGAGTCTAACTGTGCTATTTCATATTGGAAATGATCTAGAGATTTGAATAATGATACTAATAATTAGGGTTGACATGTATTCCTAAATATACCTAGGAAGGTCATCCATTCATGAAACATGTTTGATACTTGAATGTTTGTTGGACTTTTGGGGAATATTGTTGATGACCTAAACCTAAGGTAGAAATAGGAAAATGTAACCCTAATCTTGAATAACAAAGCATGATCTTTTTAAACTATGATCTTGACCCTTGATCCAATATTTTGATCTAGTATCTGACTCAAAGGGTTGATCTACTCTCTCTTGGGATCTATACTCCAAATACTCTTTTAGAAAGGTTCGCTATTATACTACTCCTCCTTGGTTGTAATGATGATACTTTTAGGTATCTCTTGAAATATTCTTGGCTAGTTATTTGGATGAACTATTGTTCCATATGAATAGTCTTTCATTTTTCTTCTATATTATATTTTGAGAAATATGAGACCCTAAATTACAATACCCATTATGACTGCCCGTATATTGATGTTGATAATGATGTTGGAAAAGTTAATAATGTTGATATTGAACATAAGCAAAATTCCCTTATTGTAAGGTGGGATTTTGCACTTTGATATCCTATCTCCTATGGTGAGAAGGAGCTTGGTGACCTCCCCATCGCGTTGGGGTAATGGAGTCACATAAACGAATATAAGCATGCTTCTTGATTATAGCATAATGGGAAATTCGTAATAAAATCCTTGTTGAATAACATTTTGGTTTTTAGAAGATCGTGTGATATGCTTTTAAAACATAAGTCCTGCCAAGCATACTAGTTCTCTTATAAATTTCTTTACTTGTTTTTATATAGCGTACCGTGCAATTGCATTGACTTTGTGTCTTGATTTTCTCGATTTTAGGTAATGCAAGGAACTAGATTCATCTACTCATTTATCCTCTGCAATAAAGACTGCTACATCACTTATGGACTCTACATGGGAGCTAATTATAAAAGGGATGTAGTTGTAGGCTAGTTTCTTATCTGTTTCTCTTTCCTGTTGCCTACGTGCCTTATGTACTAAACCTTTTGGTTCATTTTAATAAAGAAGAATGTTATTTCATTTTTGCATATTATCTATGTGTGATTTTCGGGCCACTCAGGGACGGGTGCTCTAATCCCTTTAACACTGCCCTTTTGGACAGTGGGATTGGGATTTGGGTAAGAACGGATCCGTGACAAATACGCTAAATAATTTCAGCTTATCTCTCAAAGTCATGTATCCTATATTAGATCCAAGCAGTCGGATCATGAATGCATACTTTCATGGTTTGATTAGGTTTTCTTAAGATTTTGGGATGATCAACAGAGATGGATTGCCATCGATTTCATTGAGTGTAACATTTGTGACAGATAGGTTGTTTTCAAGAATGGTAAACAATTACAATGAAAAAAAAGATAGATGGGCAACAAGTTGCACTGCCATCCCCTTTTGGATGGCAAAGTTAGACCTTCAAAACACTATATCCATAGATATGGGGGTCATGACATTACCTGAGAAGCTCCACTGCCTCTTGTTTTCAAATAGTTTATCAAGGAAGTAGTTGTTTCCTACTGATTCATGCATACCAGACACCAGATTGCTGAAGGATTTTGGAGGTTTTGGAGTCATATCCCCCACCGGACCTATTCTTGCAGTGTTAGGTTTTGTTTCAAATGTTGCCTCACTTATAGGGTTGTATTCCCTAGTTTCAACTGTGCATGCCTCAATCTGATCTAGGGTTACATGGCTCTCCTCATTGGATCCTCCTCGCATACTAGAATACGTGAAATTGATCCAGTATCAAGAAAAATTTTCAAGAATTATAGTTCCATTCAAGATGAGGAAGTAAACTGATTTACCCAAGCAAAAGGTTGAGCCCATGCTTGGAAAATCTATTGGTGAACCCAAGATACGTCAAATATTAAATTGGTATAAGTTTTGTGAATAGCTAATCAGTTAATTGAGTAAATAAAGCATATAAGTTGTTCCACATTCAAAATTGTGTTTAAGGTTCTAAAAGTTACCCAAACAAACTAATTTTACTATATAACTATATTGATTCGGAACCAACATAGGGAATTGAGTACATGGATTAATTTGGAGTTTGTGACCCTTTTTTAGATTTGACCTCTTTAAACGGTTGTCTCCAACACTTGGAATCAACAAGGAAGGTTGGAAACAATGGCACATGTGATTTCTTCACCTTTTCCTCCATATAGCCATGATCCTTTTAAAATTGAGACCCTTGCAACCTCATCTTACTTCAATCTATGTATGATCCCTCACTTAGAGAATATAGTGCCTCCATAGAAATAATGAGGAGCCTCTACTCAAGCCATGTCCATCTCTACTGTAGTAAGGAGAAAGAGTAGTATTGAGCACTGAAGTAGAAGAAGTGAGAAGGGGTACATCATCCATGTGTCCCTATGAAGGTAGAGGAACCATTCAATGTGATTGTTTTGAGGGTTTGAATGATTTCTATTGATAGTGATGTATTAGTAGTCCCTTTCCAAAAAAATGATGAATACAACCGCCCAATGTTTATTAGAAATTCCTTCATTTTGTATTTTCCCCATATTTCCCACCTATTTTATCCACCATTGTATCCACTTATTCACCCATTTGGGTTCCACATTTGAAAATAAAAGAATGTTTCAGCAGCAATTTAGATTATATAACTTTTCAACAAGTTGTATTACTTTTCCTTTTATTAATAAATTGAGTATCAATCCCACTTGAAAACCAAATTATCTGGCAAACAAATGAAGTACCACATATGTTTTTGGTGGAAAGTACCATGAATTTGAAATATTAGTTTCTAACAAGTAGAGATTAGTTGGGATAGAGAATCAAATATTAGATTCCAAATTTGCTCCTATCTCTCTTTATCTATCTATCTATTTTTTTGTCTCTTGGTCTATCTATCTATCTATATCTCAACCAAATTTAATTCAAATCTACCAAATTTTGTTTCCACTTTCAAATATTGAGGCCCCGCATATTGATGCATATTATACCAGGAAACATGTGAATAAGAGCAACCAAATTCTTTCTTTAGACACATGCCTACAAAATAATATGTTCTAAAAGTTTTGTGACATGGTAGATAAAGTTGTATTGTGATAAAGTTGGCCCCATTATACAATCTATAGAATTATGTTCCAAAGTACATAAACACAATGGTGGTGCATTTTCCTAAAACCTAATGAACTAGTGAGCTTTGGACATCCCAAATACCTTTGAACACACCCCATAATGTACATAGAATGTTGTTTATTTCAACTCTCCTAAATCCTAAGAGAAGAACTATCTCAATATTCTAGTCTTTTGTCTCCTCCACACTAGAAATTCTTTCTTTTAGAATGGATTTTCTAATATGTTTGTAGGCCATGGGAAAGGCTATGAAGGATCAAGTTCCTGGCTTTTAAGCTTTTTTTGTTATTAATATATTTCTAGTTCTCAAATTATTGATGAAATATTACTAGATATAGTAGATGTTAAGTATTTCTTGGTTTTTTTTGGTATAGTTTTATTTGGATTTGATAACTTATGGTTCTATTTGTTTTCTACCAATTTCAAACCCAAAAGATCTAGTTCTATATTTTTTAACTAGTGAATAGCCTTGATTATTGATTTTTTAGATCATTCATGCTTTCATCTTTATCAATGACATATTTAATGAACAGGGACTACTTTCTCATAAATCTCTTACATTTAGTAGTCCATCTCTAGTTCTAGATACTTTATTGTATTGTCCATGTCAATATTGAGTTTTAACCATGTTTTGATCTTATCTCCTTTGATTGGTTAGTATTGAACAACACATTCATCATGAGACGATATACCCTAATATAATAAACCAACATAATAGCTTGACCTAATATTTGATTAATTCAAAATACATTTTAGTAATCTCTTTCATATAACCTACTAATATTCCCAATCAATTTGTTGGATCTCAACCATGGGATATCTTGAGACGTTAGTGACTAAGCTATAAAGATTCACTAGACCAAAAACAAAAATAGTCATTGTCATTCATAAACCTACATGATTCTCCATCTAATGCCCATTCTTTAGTTCCTTATTTTATCAACTCACGTGAAAATCATGTGAAATATTAATAATTATTGGGAAATATAGGATGCTCAATACCTTTAATGGTTGTAACAACATCATTATACGTGATCTCTAGCCAATCTTACCTTATTTATCCACCCTTGGGTGGATTCATTCTTGGGATTACCATTTTTTGCTAATTTAGTTCACTTTTACTCCCTTTTTCCTAACAAGAAAGTAGTTTCACCTTTCTTATATGATCTTTTGCTTCATTTATTCCAATAATAAAACTTCTGCCAATCTATATTTTTTTACGTGAAATAATGATATTGTGGTGAAATCTAGTTTCTTACTTGCTTTGTTGGGTTTCTTTTTTCATTTTGATTTACAGATTCCTTCTTGTTACTTTTAGTTTTTCTTTTGTTGGTTTCCTATTTTTCATAATTAGAAAATGTGAGTTCAAATTATCAAATAAAAAGGGTGGAGAGGGATTACTTTCCTCATTTCTCTCAAGTATTGTCTCTACTCTATCATATCTTATGCTCTCCATCCTTAAACTCAATGAACTTTCCTACGACCTTTCATGATTGATCATAAAAGATGCCAACAAGGAGAAAAATATTAACCCTTCCTACTGTTAATAAACATACCTTCCTAACATAATAATGTGTTTTCTTACATGTTTGGATTCCATCCTCTAGTTTTGATTTAGAAAACAAATAAATGTGTTCTTGGGGTTGTTCCACATATGAGGTCATGTTCTATAATCATTCTTTGTCTAGGGGGTATATAATTGAAGATGTAGTAAATGACATGCACTTTCACATGTCTCGTAATCAAATGTGTCTACAAAATGAGTGTAATTATCACATTGTATCTCGATAATAGATTCCATAGGTTAGGGAAAGGCATGGGGCAGTATAATGTTATACTTCCAAAGGTATGGATAAAAACCCCCTCCCCTTCCTATTATAACTACAGAGAGATCTAGATACCATGAACATAAGGTGTATTAAGAGCACACATACCGAGATGACCTAAGTTACCCTCAGGAGTACAATCTTATGAAACCCTAAAGGAATTAAGGACCCATCCTACACATGATGAATCTATTCACAAGTGATGAAATAATCACTAAAAAGTGAAAATGGAGGAAGAGGGAATTGTTGGAAATGTATTTCTTACTTTCAAGGATTAACTATATTCTAACATTAGTGATCATGAACATCTTAAACATTGGTACTTACAAAGTGATATCTAATCTCTGAACTACTTCCATATGATCCCACAATCACATGTATCAACCACTTGATAGAACGTTGACTCCATCAATCAAAGAACGTTTAAATATTTTGATGTAAATCACATCCTACCCGCAGTAGTAGGTACTAAAATTTCCTCAACTAAATAACTCAAATGCCGCAATTTTCCATACCTTGCCACAAATCACAAAGAGTCAAGCACAACATTGCATATACTCCTTAACCCCAAAACTTTGTAAAAAAAGGTTCTAGAACCTAAACCGTAATAGAAGGTTGTCAGAGTTTGATTTTACTACTCAACATTGTTCCAAGGAGAAATTAACCAATATTCTCCATCCTAAGACATACTAAAATGTTGCAAAAAATTATCTACACTCACTAATTCATAAATTGTGTCACCCAAAATCAGATCCAAGGTGCATGGATTTCACGCCAAACCTTGAAAATCAATACACTCTTAGGTCATCAATTATTCAAACCTCAATATCACATAATGTGGTTTTCAAAATTCATATCAACTTCCTTTCGTGCCTAGCCTTCCTAATGTATTGGATTTAAAACCTTTAAATCATGTCAACAAGATATCAAATTCCACTAGAATACTCTTATTCATGTAACCTTAGACCCCCCAAATTCCAAAGCATATAATAAATTTAAAAGGCTATCAAACATCTGACAACCATCTCTAAGAATTTAATATTCTTAACTCTTCCAAATTAAACATATGAAGGGTCATGCATCATTTGGCAATCCTATTCCAATGCCAAAACATTGGTAAGACTCTAAAATTACTATTTTTCAAATCACAATCGAAGGTTGATGAGGTGGAATGGGTTCACTTGAACATCAATATTTGTATTTCCTATATGGTCTAACACTCAATTGAATTCTTCAACCTTTTCCATGCATGCTTTCACACCTAGCCTTACAATATTGTTGAATCAATTGACTGGTGGAGGCTACCTTAATATTCAACCTTCATGCCATTCAAAATGAATACATGTGTATTTAAAATTTTAAAGTAGATGATTGTGTTCTTAAGATAACCACTGATTCCAAAACATAGAAACTATATACCCATGCATGTCTACTAAATTCACCTCCATTCAAAACACATGTATAAGCATTCAAGACATGTTCATGGGATAAAAGATACATTTCCATGTTGTAATAGAAATATTCGACCATTGTCACATGTTTACTTCATATGGTGTATTGGTCTAAATCAGTCCATATAGATATTATGACCCACTTGAGATCTACATTAACCTTAACATCATGCAATCCTAGACTTCTATGATATAGTCTATGTTGAATGTTTTAATGTATCAAATATAGTGATAATCATACAATCAATTAAGACACCCATAGTTTTCACATAGGTTGTTTCTCCAAGCATATCGATCCAAACCCAATCCAAGGGGTTTTCCAAGAATACAAACTCAACCGAGAAGCATAATAATATTCCAATTTTCATCCATGCACACCACACAAACCATAATGCCTTGGGTCTAGTGCAATGATCTTAAACTAGCTCACTTACTTACACATCATACATTCCTCTATGGTAATGGGATATGAAATTAAACTAGTCCATTGGTCCCTTGACTATGATCTTAAACTACCCCAATTTTCCACTAACTAGCATGTTAATCCTAATCTTGAGATATGATGTTTAAACTATCCTAATTTTTTACAAATTACATAGTTGGATCCTGACCTAGGGACCTTAAATAGAGCACTTGGGTTCTAAGATATGACCTTGAACTCCCACCTTGTCACTCAAGCACTTTGGTATCATCCTATATCGCTTGAAATAAATCATATGATCTTGGACCACCACTTTAAACTAAATCCACTACCACATCATTCTTAATGAGTCATGATCTCAACATCTCATATTCGATACTTGTATGATATGGGTGCATACCAATTGATAGGTGTATAGAGATATATTCATCTAAAGGATCAAAATTCCCACCATATCTGCCATACTATTAGGGGAAGTTGGCCAAAAGTGGATGGGGAGGGGCAATGACTCAAAGGAAGCCCTCACTTTTTTTCTCACCTACATTCTACTGAGAACATACAAGAAGAATCCATGTGGCATAACCCACAAAAAGATGGGATCATCCATTTCACCCACAATCATCCACTTATTATATAGAAAAAATCGAAGGACATGTTAAATTGTATGGATAAGACTAGAATGTTATTCAAACAACTGTTATCTAAGTGTAGGGAAAAATGGCAACAGAGTAGGAAGTGGAAACAAAGTTTTACTATCATATTTCCCATGAACCAGTGGATCGCGTCAATAACTATGCAATGGGAAGGATGGTTTATGAGGTCATACCTCGTCCTGGAGCAAGTCCAATGAGTAATTCTCATTGTAGTATGTGGATTTCTTCAAGTCACACTCAAACATGTCTGCAGTAGATCCTAGTTGATCACCACATACGATAGCCTGATATTGTCCTCCTAGAGGGAAAAGCTCCATGCCTCTAGACTAGTCCACATGGACCACGAGGAACTCTTTTTTTTCTAGTAGAACAACTAGGAAGGAGTTTCCCTTCCTATTGGTGTACTAACACCAACTTTCTCTCCCACAATTATTCTCCTGTATTATCCCTCACTTTATTAGGTAGGAATTTTTAGGTTCTCTTGGTTACCACAACTAGAGAACACAAACAATTTTCAAAGGCAATTGAGTTGTTTCTGAAAAGCCCCCAGTACCCTAGCTATTTATAGGAGGGGTTGGGGTTGGGGTTGGGGTTCCTAATCTAAGTGGGAGCAGAAGGGGCAGAATTTCACAAATTGTTGCAACCTGCGAATGGATAAACAGTCAATTCACTGGTGAACTGATCAGTTGGCATGTGAGTCGATCGGTTCAACCCTTAAACTGGTCATTTCATCATGTTTTCTAATTACAATTGATTGGATATTAATATCCAATTTAATGAATGACGTCAAATCCTTGAATCAATCGAATTGATCCACCAACCGCTCGGTTCACAACCTGAGCTAGTCGGTTCATGACCTAAGCCATTCAGTTCACTTCTTGAACCGGTCGTTTCACTGTCCAAAATTGCTAAAGTTGGTTCAGTTGACATGAGACACCAAAGTGATCGGTTAAACACTTGAACCGATCGGTTCATTGTCTAGTCAGTCAATATTCAACCAATTTTGTTTGAATTGAATACATAACTCTTTAGTAATCAGGTTTAAACCATATATTTATCAATGAAATCCTATTCTAAGTGTATCCTATGTGTGTGACCCTATAGGTTCCAAGTTATGTTGGCATTGAATTTCCATAACTGATTTATCACAAGCAAAGAGCAACATCTAGTAACACATAATTTCTACGCAAGTAATTGGAAAGATGGAGAACAACTTCAACCTACAATTTATGATTGGTGTTATAGTGATTTTCTAATTCCTTTGTCTATGATAAGAACTCCAGGCATGGAAACATCATCTTCTCAATGTTTAATCCATGTTCCTTGAACTAGAGAAGATTGTCTTAGATATATGTGCCCTCAATATCACATGTTGAATCACATGTGCATGTACATGCCTTTCTTAGTATCGCTTATCAAGTGGCCAGGATATCAGACTCCTGTAGGAGGGACGAATGCCGTCTACATCACTCACATTCATCCCCATGTGCCAGAGTGCATCCAATCATCACCTTTATGGCAACCCTTATTCAAGGTCATAGTGGATGATGTCAAAGTACACTGAACGGCATGTGATAAGTGTAGTGATTTCAGGTTAAGAACTACAATAACCACCTTCACTATGAGAGATGACTATCATCACCAATTATGGTTTCCATGTATCACTCTCAAGGTGGATCTGTCTGATACATTGTTCTCCAACAAGTATCTATGTGTTTGGTTTGATATCATATATATCATGACTGATGAGATTTTTTCATCAACCAACACACACTCTGGTCTTATGTGTCATTGTTGTCTATCATCCTTCCACAATGACATCCTACTAGGGACATAATCAAGAATGTAGATTCTCTTAGCATATGTATCATCTCATTGTTTGAGTCATCAACCCAGAGACATACATCATTGAGTAATGACATTCTTTAGACATTTATTATGTTTCATCATTATCTCATAACTGATTGAAACAAATTCAATTAGAAGATTGCATTTGTTAATCAAATTTTTATGCCATCATAATCATCATATGATTGGCTCTCAGGGCATACATACCAATAGACTCTCACTTGCACTTAGAGACAATCACCCATGAATCTCATTATTGGTGATCTAGACATGTCCATCATGTTTCTGCTACGCAAGTTCTAATCCAATGGGTTAGCAACATTTTCTTTTATTCAGTATAATTCATGTTTCACAACTCTTCATTGTATGACATTTAGTATAAGATGGAATTGTCATACTATGCTATTTGATATTCCTTGTATAATCAGTATCTCCATTGTTATCATATTATTTCTACTATGTCATCAATGGTTGGAACATCCATAAGTTCATCCATATAAACTTCTAGATCCTTACAGTATCCACCCCTATTTTCACAACACCAAGATACTCGGCTTCTATTGTAGAATTTAAGTAATGGTCTGTAGTTCGAAACCCTTTCCAACTCATAATTCTTCTTTCAAGATTAAACATAGTTTCGTATTGTGATCATTCTCTGTCATTTTGGAAGCATGCATCAGTGCAACCCCTTACACCCAACTCTTCCTTATTGTCATAATTTAGAAATTGATCCATTAGTGCTTCTCGAGTACTAATGGATGTTATTTATGTCATTCCAATGACCCTCATTAGAATCTGAATAATATCTTCTTGTGATGTAGAATACATACAAGATAATGGGATAATTACATTATACTGCATACATGATAGATCCAATTCCATATGGCATCTTACTCATGTTTTCCATTCTCCAAATCAATCAAAACATAGGGTTCTTGATAGACTAATTTTGTGACATCCCCGAATTTTCACCTTCTCAAAACCCCATGGAGATGAGAAGACAACATTTGAAAACGTTAGCAATTATATCAGAGAGCGATGTGGAAGCATAATACGCATACATGAACATACAAACCATAACATACACCATAAAAATTTCTCAACATTCAACATGTATATATTACCAAGTGAGTTATTACAACACGATTTACAATTACATATTGAATGGAAATTCTACAGTCTAAGAACATTTATGCTAAACTAGGATCTACACAATAGGTACAACCTGAGCACTGCTCATTTCACATCTTTTATCCCAAGCTAGGATCTGAACCTAAAACATACGTGAAACAAAGAATCAACACAATGTGTTGTACATGGGTAGAAAGATACATATATTTATGGTTTTCATAATTTGAAAAGACTTGTAGAAAGAAACGAAAAAAATCATAGAAAACATTTCTTCATTAAGCAAAATACACCAATTTTTATTCATTTTCCTAGATGATTTGCATAATCAAGGTGGACTAGTACCAAAACATATATATTGGGCCCATCCTCGTGTACCAAGTACTCTAGGGAAACTCCCCGTACACCGTGTGCTCTAGGGAGGTGTACTAGTCAACATTCATCCATTCCCTCGTAAGGGGGATAATGAACACCTTAATAACTACAAAACATCTACTCATCATTTATGTTTTTAAGTGACAAAACATAGAGTACTTACAGTAATACTACATCCAATATTTGCAAATAAAAGAGCATACATAAATATCATGAGTCAACCAAGAAAACCATAGTCATATACTTCAAATAAACCCCCGTACTTGAGCTTAGAGATTCCTATTTATTCTGGATGATCTACACAATCTGGTCAACACCTAATGAATACAATTATCATCATTAATACAAGGTTCACCATAAATAAGGGTATTTAGGTTCAAAATAGGGTTTTGGTCAAATCTAGGTTCAAACTTCCTGGAACTTGTGTCTTATATTTTTATACTGATCAGTAAGTCATACTAAGGGTCTGATACAATTTTCATAATTTTCTGATGCTTTATCTATTTTCTAAAATTATTATGAGACAAAAAGCATCATATAAGTCATTAATGGAGAAAGACCTAATATTTTGGCAATATAGTTCTGATCAGGTTCAAAATATTGTCTCTACATGATATTAGGGTCTGGAATAAAATTTCTCCAAATTTATGTCAATAAATATCATTTATTACATTTAATATATCCTAACAAAGGCATCGTCTTGTAAATTAAAAACTAGCAATAATATTGCTTCAAAGGTATGATCTAAGGGTTTCATCATAAATAGGAAAACTTTCTAAATCTAGGGGTATTTTTGAAGGATTTATAGGACATTGGAGCTATTTTTAATTGAATTTCTAAGCTTTGATAACTTTCTAGATATTAAGAAGATGATTTACCTTATAGTCAATCAAGATTTGCCACATGGCTCCTTAGGGGGCGTGGTACCCAACCTGGGAAAAGGCTGAGTCAGCCGGTCCAACCTTGGTTTGGCCAGACCCAACCCTCTCTCTCTTGCTGCCCTCGCCCAATGGCTACGTGTATTTTGGTGTGCACTTAGATTAGGGCGTCAAGCCACTGCCGTCGTGAGCCTTCTCTCCGACGAGCGTGTGCCAAGGTCAGGGCTTGGACCTGGTTCAGAAGACTGAACATGCTCCTCCATCATCGTGCCTACAGAACATGTCCAACATGAACTCCAATCCCCGCAAGAGGCATCATGCCACCACAGACTTGTTCTCCGACTGGACGTCGCCCAGATCAGCTTTGAGCCACCCTCTTTGATCTGGCTGCCTAGGAGCCGGCTGGTCTGGATGGTTGTTGTGGACCGGTGTGCCTCCCCGCACTGCCTCGCGTGAATGCAAGCCTTCCCTACGCCTACCTAGATCAGTTCTAACGGCGTGTCCTCCATGGTATCCCCTCTAAAACAACACCATCAAGTAGCCTGACAGAAAACCTCAAAGTTTTAGGGATGCTTGAGTGGTTGTTCTTGATCTCGACCTATTGCTGTGGTGGAGCCATCGTTGTCGTTGTTGCATGGGAGGTTTGTAGCAAGCTAGCTCCTCTCAACTCAACCTCCTCTCCGGAAGATAATGGCACCATTGCAGCCCTGGGTGTGGGAGCACATCGACGGAAGTGCTTGGAGAGGGGGCGAGACCTTCTCCAGTGTCTGTATAGACAACAAGATCATCATGGGTTTAGGCTACGAGGTTGGTATTGGGTATTAGGATCGGCTGTGTCAAGGTCTAAGGAGGCACCTCTGACTGTAGATTAGGCACCCGAGCTCAAGCTTGGAGTCTGGCTATTGTAGGAACCAACCTTGCTACCCGACCAAGGAACCCTTGGTAAAAATTTGTAACTTCTCTAGAGTCTGGGACTGGAGTAGTGGTTGGGTCACTGTAAAGCATGGGGGAGGATCTCGATGGCATGGAGATAGCAATGGCAGGTACGATCCTTGTCAAGGTGCATAACTGAGTACATTGCTGCCTGCTTCACGCAATGTCAAGGAGCCTCAACTATTGCCACCGCCTGTGAGATATAATGGAGAGTAGATAGAGGTCTATCTCCAAACGTTTCCCACAAGACTAAGATCCAAGAATTGTGGTGGATTCAACCAATTAAGTTAACAAACCCAAACTCCTCGCACTAACTAATTCCACTAGATCCAGAAAAGAGTCACCTACTCCTATGTTCTCAGAGGAAAGCCAGGTCTTTGGTTTCTCAAACCTTGGCCAAACATGCACCCCAGCCAGGCTAGTTTATAATGGCCAAACATGAAAATTGAAGCCTAAAGTATATGATAAACCTTACTTTGGGATTTGAGTAACTCCCTAGCCATGATTTCAAATAAATTGAAATTTGAAACATTGATACCCTTTGTCTAACATTAACTAATAATCATAATAAGACCAAAATAAATGTTTTTTCACCCTTCAGTTAAGATAATCCCAATTGGTACCCATACTAAGATTTTGAAGTCAAGTATGCATTAAATGACATCTAAAAGTGTCGACACAAGTTCAACTTAATTTAGTCGATCACATCACACCTCAAGCGACACTAAAATCATTTTAGACCAATATGGATTCAAATATTATATTGGATATTGAATCCTAAAATCGAGGTTATCACATTCACCCCATCTTATATGGAATTTCGTCCTCGAAATTCAACTAGTCTCATTCTTAAGCTTATATCAAGGAGTTGTGGATGCCTCTAGGCCACCACTTCTAAGTGCTAAGAGTATCATTATTCGGTCATGTTAGGATATTTAATCGTGTAACATGTACCCACCCCACCTTATATAGGTTGAAGCGTCATTCTTTTATAAGGAATTGTAGCATCCCTTAGTGTCTTAGTCATCACATGACATTCTTACATTTTAGGATTTACATCCTCATAGTCACTTAAGGATAAGGATTTTATTCATACATATGTATATAAGATGGTATTATTCAAGGTTCAATCTTTCACTCCACTAACACATGTAAGATGATATCAAGCATCATTTACTAGAATGTTGGCACTTAACATCACTAGTCTAGCTTTATCATCAACATCATATCATAATTTCATCATGTGAGAGGGTCTTAGTTGTCATGTTTGAATATTAGGGTTTCACCTCATGGTGTAGTTAATTCTCAAACTATAAGCTTGGATTTAGAAGGATTAAGGTTGAGCACTATATTGTCATGTAGTATATGATCCAAAGGGACCTTTGTGTTAAGATCATGCTTTCGAAACATTTATCTTTCATATATGATTGAAGGGGAATAAAAATATACTAGGTCGATCTTATCATGATTTCAATCTTGGGTACTACATGTATGATATAGGGGGGGAATATAGAATAGGTCAAGCTTATATGAGTGACTCCTCGTATATAAATCTTCTATATATCTCAAGTGAGGCTTCTATCATCGTATATTAAGAAGGAGAAGAAGGAACATGTATTTTGAGTATCTTCTGCGCAAAGCATCATACTCTCATAACTAGAGTTCATATATTACCTCACTTGCAACTAATGATGAGATTCACAAAATATGTCACTGAAGCTAGGACCTAACTCAGCCAAAGGATTGACTTTATCATATGGGTCATCTACCCATCCTTTTTTTTCAATTCTCACATATAGATTTGAATCATGCATAAGGACTCAACTCAACACTCAAGAGTAATCTAGTATAGGACATTTTTTTTTTCAACACATATCTCATATATTGGAGGCTAGGTCATATGACCTTCTCCATGTGGGTCTTACTCTCTCTAGAGTTCACCACATATCTCATCCTACCACTAGACATCCTCCTTGTATAAGAGCTTGAGGCTCATGCATACTCATCTATATCTTAACTTAGCTTATCTTAAGTAGAAAAAGGGAATGTACTTTCATCATCACGACTTAGCATAGATCCTCCAAGAGTGGATTCGGCTCATATACAACTCAAATCTTAATAAGGAAACTTATACCATCATAGATCAAAGTTAGATAAGATTCTATATGCTTATTTCTTTTGTCTTTCTTTTGTCTATCTATCTATCACATAACCTTATGAGGCTCTAGACATCTAATCTAGATCTATTCTCTCTTCTAGAATGATGTCACTCCATTTCACTTAGATTGCATCAACACCCACTACTCTCCTGTGTGAGGGACACATTTTTTTATTTACATATATCTAATAAAATATTATATAGTTTTTCTCTGAGAAAAGGCGTTAGAGAAAACTTTCGAGGTGCGAACCGATTGGGAAAACCAAACTAGCAAACTCGAGTGTCCCACACACAGTAGATAGTCTAGTGCCATGTCACCTAGTGAAATGGTGAGAACATGGTGTAGATTATTGTAGCTACCCAATACATATGAGCTCTATATGGAAAGGGTTTCACACACTTGTCTAAACCCAGTTCTCTAACATCTAGGTTCTAACCTATAGGCTAAGTAAAACCTTATTCCTATAGAACAACTTACTAAGTTTCTAGGGTTTAAAGTGAAAGGTAAAATTTAGTTTTATATTTCATGGTGAGCAATGGTCAGGTGTAGCTATTGTTCATGCTCTGATACCAACTGTGACGTCCCTGGATTTTCACCTTCTCAAAACCCCATGGAGATGAGAAGTCAAAATCTGAAAATGTTAGCAATATATCAAAGACCGATGCGGAAGCATAATACGCATACATGAACATACAAACCATAGCATACACCAAAAAAATTCTCAACATTCAAAATTTATATATTACCAAGTGAGTTATTACAACACGATTTACAATTACATATTGAATGGAAATTCTAGAGTCTAAGAACATGTATGCTAAACTAGGATCTACACAATAGGTACAACCTGAACACTGCTCACTTCACATCTTTTATCCCACGCTATTTCTAAACCTAAAACATATGTGAAACAATGAATCAACCCAATGTGTTGTGTACATGGGTAGAAAGATACATATATTTATGGTTTCCATAATTTGAAAAGACTTGCAGAAAGAAAGGAAGAAAATCATAGAAAACATTTCTTCATTAAGAGAAATACACCAATTTTTATTCATTTTCCTAGATGATTTGCATTATCAAGGTGGACTAATACCAAAACATACATATTGGGCCAATCCCCGTGTACCAGTACTCTAGGGAAACTCCCCATACACCGTGTGCTCTAGGGAGGTGTACTAGTCAACATTCATCCATTCCCTCGTAAGGGGGATAATGAACACCTTAATAACTACAAAACATCTACTCATCATTTATGTTTTTAAGTGACAAAACATTGAGTACTTACAGTAATACTATATCCAATATTTGCAAATAAAAGAGCATATATAGATATCACGAGTCAACCAAGAAAACCATAGTCATATACTTAAAATAAACCCACGTACCTGAGTTTAGAGATTCTTATTTATTCTGGATCAGCTACACAATCTGGTCAACACCTGATGAATACAATTATCATCATTAATACAAGGTTCACCATAATTAAGGGTATTTAGGTCCAAATTAGGGTTTTGGTCAAATCTAGGTTCAAACATCCTAGAACTTATGTCTGATATTTTTATACTGATCAGTAAGTCATACTAAGGGTCTGATACAATTTTCATATTTTTTTGATGCTTTATCTATTTTCTAAAATTATTATTTGACAAAAAGCATCATATAAGTCATTAATGGAGAAAGATCTAATATTTTGGCAATATAGTTCTGATCAGATTCAAAATATTATCTCTACATGATATTAGGGTCTGGAATAAAATTTGTCTGAATTTATGTCAATAAATATCATTTATTACATTTAATATATCCTAATAAAGGTGTCATCTTGTAAATTAAAAACTAGGAATAATATTGATTCAAAGGTCTGGTCTAAGGGTTTCATCATAAATAGGGCATTTTTCTGAATCTAGGGGTATTTTTTGGGGATTTATAGGGCACTGGAGCTATTTTTAATTAAATTTCTAAGCTTTGATAACTTTCTAGATATTAAGAAGATGATTTACCTTATAGACAATCAAGATTTGCCACATGGCTCCTTAGGGGGTGTGGTACCCAACCTGGGAAAAGGCTGAGTCAGCCGGTCCAACCTTGGTTTGGCCAGACCCAGCCCTCTCTCTCTCTTGCTGTCCTTGTCCAATGGTTGTGTGTATTTTGGTGTGCACTTAGATCAGGGCATCAAGCCACCACCGTCGTGAGCCTTCTCTCTGACGAGTGTGTGCCAAGGTCAGGGCCTGGACCCAGTTCAGAAGACTAAACAAGCCCCTCCATCATCGTGCCTGCAGGACACATCCAACACAAACCTCGCTCCCCACAAGAGGCATCACGCCACCACAGACTTGTTCTCCAACTGAACGCCACCCAGATCAGCTTCAAGCCGCCCTCTCTGATCTGGCTGCCTAGGAGGCAGATGGTTTGGATGGTTGTTGTGGACTGGTGTGCCTCCCCGCACTGCCTTGCGTGAACACGAGCCTTCCCTACGCCTGCTTAGATCAATTCTAACGGCGTGTCCTCCATGGTATCCCCTCTGAAACAACACCGTCAAGTAGCCTGACAGAAAACCTCAGAGGTTTAGGGATGCTTGAGTGGCTATTCCTGATCCCGTCCTATTACCGCGTGGAGCCACCGCCGCCGTTGTTGTGTGGGAGGTCTGTAGCGAGCTAGCTCCTCTCAACTCAACCTCCTCTCTGGAAGATGATGGCACCATTGCAGGCCTAGGTGTGGGAGCACATCGACAGAAGTGCTTGGAGAGGGGGTGAGACCTCTGCCAGTGTCCGTACATACAACAAGATCATCGTTGATTCAGGCTACGAGGTTGGTATTGGGTATTAGGATCGAATGTGTCAAGGTCTAGAGGCACCTCTAACTACAGATCAGGCACCCGAGCTCGAGCTTGGAGTTTGGCTATTGTAGGAACCAACCTTCCTACCCGACCAAGGAACCCTCAGTAAAAAGATGTAACTTGTCTAAATTATGGGACTGGAGCAGTGGTTGGGTCACTATAAAGCATGGGGGAGGATCTCGATGGCATGGAGATAGCAATGGTAGGCATGATCCTTGTCAAGGTGCATAAGTGAGTACATTGATGCCTACTTCACGCAATGTCAAGGATCCTCAACTATTGCCACCGCCTGTGAGATATAATGGAGAGTAGAGAGAGGTCTGGCTCCAAATTTTTCCCATGAGAGTTACTGAGATCCTAAAATGTGGTGGATTCAACCAATTAAGTTAACAAACCCAAACTCCTCGCACTGACTAATTCTATTAGATCCAGAAAAGAGTCACCTGCTCCTATGTTCTCGGAGGAAAGCCAGGTCTTTGGTTTCTCAAACCTTGGCCAAACATGCGCCCCAGCCAGGCTGGTTTATAATGGCCAAGCATGAAAATTGAAGCCTGGAGTATATAATAAACCTTACTTTGGGATTTGAGCAACTCCCTAGCAATGATTTCAAATAAATTGAAATTTGAAACATTGATACCCTTTGTCTAACAGTAGTAATAATCATAATAAGACCAAAATAAATGTTTGTTCACCCTTCAGTTAAGATAATCCCAATTGGTACCCATACTAAGATTTTGAAGTCAAGTATGCATTAAATGACATTGAAAAGTGTCGATACAAGTTCAACTTAATTTAGTCGATCACATCACACCTCAAGCGACACTAAAATCATTTTACAACAATATGGCTTCAAATATTATATTGGATATTGAATCCTAAAATCGAGGTTATCACAAATCCCATGTATCATAGACAATTTCTCTCTTTGTGAATCCTCCATGTTGAATCCTTTCAGCATCTTTCCAATAATTGTACTCACATTTAGGTTAAGAAACTTTCTTGAACTATCTCTAGAGATCTCAATTTCTATCAAATAGGATGTTTCTCCTAGTCCTTCTTCAACAAGGTGATTTCCATGCCAAGATTCAATACTTGGTATTGAGGTGTTATTCCTTATCAATATACAGAATTTATATGATCCCACTATATATTTTGTAATCACAGATCCCACCTTTATCTTGATTCAAGTCAAACTCTTTGACTATCTTGTCAAGTCAAAAGATCCATCACTGAGATGCTTGTTTTAACCTTGAGATTGAACATTGTAGCTTATAAACTTTATTTTCATTAATGGACTTATAAAACCTCTAGGATGTATCACGTACACATCATTTCAATTATTTCTTCAAGGAATTAATCTTCATATGCCAAATATCATAGTCTTAATAAGCTACAACAATAAGTGTGTCAATTGGTGAAGGGATTTTATCATGTTCAACACTTTGAATAGGTTTGGAAACCTTTTCAACCAATTTGTCCTTTTAGTTATCCATGTCGGTCTTCTACTTGAAAGCCCAACTGTTTTACCCCTTTAGGTGGTACCATCAAGGTCACACCTTGTTGATGTTCAAGGATTCCATTTTGTATGTAACGACCACAAGCCATTTCTTAGACTTTGGTCCATTAATAGTTATTAGTTGATTGGTTGTTGGCTCATCATGTTATGACCAACTTATTGTCTTTCTGAGTTATAGGTTTCATAATCTTTTAAGCCCATGGTGTTTTCTATTAGAACTACCAGTTTTTGTTAAATACAGAACTTGAGATTCCATAATAATTTGTGATTCTCCTTGTTATCATTGTACCTTCTTAGGTTCAAATGTTTTATTATTTATCTTGAACTTTTTGAGTTCTAGTTTTATTCAATCGATTCCTTTGGAACTCAATTATCCTAAGTAACAAACACTTTTGTTGTCGGATTGGGATTAAAAGTAGTGGTCAACAAATTAACATTTATATGGTCTTGAGGATAAATCCTTTTCAAGAAACTCTTTTATTGTACAAGTTTAAATCCTTTCAAAAGACATATTGAGACATTTACCATATCTCATATGATGTCCTTTAAACCATTTTAGATGGTACATAGTTTCAGTGCTAAGCATATGTCTAAAAATGAAATTAGAAAAATAGATTATATGATAATCACATCATGACTCATCAGGATGTGACTCCTTCTTTCTAATACATCATCATGTTTCAGGTTGATTTGATTGTGATACACAATCACAATCTCTCCAGAAGGTCCTTCAACTATTGATGTAAAGTATTTCAACATTTGATTATATCAAAGTTTCTTGATACTTTTATTCAAAGTTATACTTCATTTGTAATATTCTTAAACACTTCAAGATATTTATGTTTGTATTTCACCAAATACTAACCCCATATCTATTGAGAACTTTAGTAAATATGTATAAGATCTTCATACATCAATATGTATAAGCCCTAATAGAATTCTTGTTCTCCCACTACACCTAGTGAGAGGTGGTTTGTAATGTTTCTCATATATAAAACTTGCATATTTCTTGTTGGTTCAAAAACCATAAGAGTCTAGATAAACATCAACATGAATTCTAGAAGTGTATTTCTCATAAATGTTCTCTAGATGACAATGTTATAGATGGTTTGAATTATCAAATGTAATCCTTTAGGTATTTATGTTATAAAAATTCATATTTAGATCGTTCCATATAAAGATCACTAGACATTTGGGGCAGTGCCTTACAAGATCACATCTTTAAAATAGAACATTAACTACTCTTTATTCATAATTATCCATGTCCATACAAGATGAAGAGTGTAAAATATTCATATTAATGGCATAAATGAAATAGCAGTTCATCTAACTCTATTACATGTCTTGTGGGCTAAGATAAATTCTAAATATAGACTGAAGTTGTAGCAATTGTTGCTTAACACAGTCAATCATTTCCCTTTCATAAAGGCTTAGTTCTTATCAGATCCTAAATATCAGTCATATCTACATCTGCTATCATATACCGAAGATGAAGAAGTAATTAGAGTTATCTAATAATGTATATACCTGAGGTGGACATCTCTATCTCCTCATTCCTCTTTTGTTCCTCTAGGTAAAGGGGGCAATTCCTCTCCAGCATCCATCCTGGTTATAGTGATGACACTTGCCTCCCTTGTTCACTCCACCCTTTGACTTGAGTGTTGAAGACTTGGGCTTCTAATCAGCTTTAGAACTTTTCTTAGCTTTGCCTTTTCCTTTAGACTTCCCCTTTAGTTTGTTGATCATCATCACAGACTTGGGTTTATTTTTCTTCATTTGTGCCTTAGTTGTTCTCAACATTCCTAGTAACTCTATCAATGGCTTGTCATAGTCATTCATATTGCAGTTCATGACAAACTGATTGTATGACTCTGGTAGAGATTGCAGAATCACATCAGTGGCCAACTCTTAACCCAAGGGGAATCCTAGTCTAGATAGGTTCTCCACATACCTAATGAGCTTGAACACATGAGGACCTATCGGATATCCTTCTACCATGTTACAATTGAACACCACCTTGGAGACATCATATCTCTCGTGTCTTGCCTGATCTTGGAACATGTTCTTAAGATGTGTGACCATATTAATAACATCCATGTTCTCATGTTGTCTCTAAAACTCACAGTTCAGGGAGTAGTGGCATCTTTAGTGTGCTTCTTGTAAGCATCCATGTTAGCCTTAGGTGCATTGGGAAGAGGTTCTTCTAGATCTAGTTTCTCCAGGACATAGATCTTGCACTCCTGTGTGAGAACAATTCTCAACATCCTAAACTAGTCATGGATGTTATTCCCATTCAACTTGTCCTTCTCAAAAGGACTAGTCATAAAGAAAATGTGTTGTTGTGTATTGTCATTTGGTTCTATAAGAGAAATGTACAATTTTGTCAAAAACTCATGTTTGATTTGATTTGATTTGATTTGATTTGATTTATATAAATTTGAAAATGTTTAATTAGGCCTTTAATCAACTATCTCGCTCATTGATAACCCTCTTTTATCAATTTGGAATATTGTAGCGCACAAACTTATAATGAGCCAAGATCCAAAATAATTCAATTATTACCCGGCCAATGCTAGCATCCATAATTGATCATTAAGGTAGACAACATTTGTCAATTGTATCATATTCAATTATTAGATAGATGATATGTGCAACTCCTATCCATAATCATATGCATACCTCTAGGTGCTTAATCTCGTAAAGGACACCCACTTAAGCCTAACCCAAAAACCAACATGATTGAAATGTGCCCCGCTTGGCAGGCCCACATAACTATCACACACTTCTATGAGATAGATAGCACACCACGCTTGGCATGCCTACACATAATCGATCAAGCTTTTTGTGTGTGTTGTTAATGTAAAGCATTATTGACTTAATATGTTTGATTGAGTGATTTTACATATGAATATCTATACACACATATATATCCAATCACCACATATTGTAGTAGGTATCATATACATGATATATCTCATAAACGTAAACATACAATATAAAACATTATCTATGATTATTGCAATACTAATGTAGTCCATTGAAGACACAAGGAATTACAACCACCTAGATCTACATCTCATGCATGAACCTATTTTTAATATAGATTTGTGCTCAAACAAATCTCAGTTGATCGGTTCAACCCTTAAACCAGTCGGGTTGCCTCTTTGTCAATCAGTTGGTCTGTCAGACCAATCATCTATCCTCTTATCCAACCGATGTCTAGACGGCTCCAAATGGTCAGTTGAGACACCAGCTGATCAGTTCATCTCCTGTGGTTGTCCTCCTCATTCCTCTAAATTATTGGCTCATCTGGCTTTTAGTGTCTTCTTCTTTGTTGCAAGGAAAAAGAAACTATCCTATTGTTATTAAACTTATTACATTGTAAAAGGCAAACCTCGAGTTACATTCGAGGGGATCAAAGGAAGGAAAGAATAATATTTTTACATTTGAGAATACAAAGGTAGAGGCTTGGTAAACCAAGATAAAATTATGAATAATAAAACCATCCAACCACAAACAAATATTTGGGTTATTGACCATAACCATGCTACACATCCATCATGAAAATCAATTTTAGGGTGGCACATCTAAATTGCATATATATATATATATATATATATATATATATATATATATATATATATATATATATATATATATATATATATATATATATATATATATATAGAGAGAGAGAGAGAGAGAGAGAGTGTGTGTGTGTGTTAGTTTTGGATTATATGTGGCCTACAATTGGATATGAACATTATTCATTTTAAATGTCTGCATCATATGCAATAAATAAAAAGCAAAAAACCAAAATCTGATCATATCGATTAAATCCCAAAATATAGTAGATTGAGGTGGTTCTGATACCATTGTAGGGAAATATGGTGATAGAACGGACACAGGATACAATATTTTATTGTCATATTCCTCATGAACCAGTGGATTGTTTCAATAACTATGCAATGGGAAGGATGGTTTACGAGGTCATACTTGGTCTTAGAGCAAGTCCAATGACTATTCATCGTTGCAGTATGCAGCTTCCTTCAAGTTTCACTTGAACATGTCTATAGTAGCTCATGGTTGGTCATCACGGATGGTAGCCTAGCTTTGTCCTCCTAGCAAAAAAAGCTCCATGCCTTTAGAGTAGTCCACACGGACCACCAGGATCTCATGTTGTTTTAGTAGAACAACCCGGAAGAAGGTGTCCCTCTTTGTTGGTGTACTAGCACCAACTTCCTGTCCCACAATTGTTCTATATTGGTATCGCTCCCTTTGTCAAGTAGGACTTGCTTGGGTTCTCTCGCTTACCACAACCATACAAGATAAACAATTTTCATAGGAAATAGAGGTGTGTCTAAGAAGCCCCCAGTACCCCTTTATTTATACGAGGGGTTTGGGTTAGGAGTCCCAGTCTGAGTGGGAGGATAAAGTACTAGATTTTCACAAGTTTTCATAACCTGCTAGTGGAAAAATGGTTAGTACACTAGTGAACTGATTGGTTGGCATGTGAGCCAATTGATTCAACCCTTGAACTGGTCATTTCATCATGTTTGTTAATCACAATTATATTGGCAATTAATATTCAACTTAATGCATAACATGACATCTGCACAAATCCTTGAATCAATCGACTTTAATCAACCAACCACTCAATTCACAACCTGAGCTGGTCGGTTCGTGACTTGAATTGATCAGTTCACTTCCTGAACTGATCCTTTCACTGCCCAGAATTGGCAAAGTTGGTTCAATTGACCTGATACACTAAAACTCAGTTCACATTGTCCAGTCATTAAATATTCAACCAATGTTGTGTGAATTGAATACCTAACTCTTTATTGATCAATTTTAAACCATATATTCATGAATGAACTCCTATTCCAAGTGTATCCTATGTGTTTGACCCTATAGGTTCTAATCTACATTGAAAGTGAATGTCCATAGATGATTTATGACATCACAAGCAAAGAGTGGCATCTAGTAACACATCATTTATACCCGAGTAATTGAAAAGTTAGAGAACAACTTCAACCTACAATCTGTGATTGGTGTTACAGTGATTGTCTAATTCCTTTGTCTCTGATATCCGATTTGAACTCAATGCATGGAAACATCATCCTATCAATGTTTAATCCATGTTCGTTGAACTAGAGCAGACTATCTAAGATATATGTGACCTCAATATCATATATTGACTCACATGTGCATGTGTATGCCTTTCTCAATCTCTCTTATCAAGTGGCTAAGATATCAAACTCATGTAGGAGTGACAAATCTCATCTACATCACTCATAGCCATCCCCATGTGGAACAGTGCATCTGATCATCACCTTTATGGCTACCCTTATTCAAGGTTACACTAGATGATGTCAAATTACATTGAACAAGATGTTATAGGTGTAGTGGTTTCAGGTCTAATAACTACAATTACCACCTTCACTACAAGAGATGACTATGACCACCAATTACGATTTACATGTATCACTCTCAAGGTGGGAAGTTCTGACACTATTTTCTAACAAGTATCTATTTGTTTGGTTTGATATCATGTATATCATGATTGATGAGATTTTGTGATCAACCAACACACACTCTAGTCTTATGTATCATCATTGTCTATCATCCTTCCACAATGACATCCGACTAGGACAATCAAGAATGTACATACTCTTATCATTCGTATGATCTCATTGGTCAAGCCATCAATTCAAAGACATATGTCATTCAGTATTGTCATTCTTTAGACATTTATTATGTTTCATCATTATCTCATAACTGATTGAAATAGAATAAATTGGAAGATTTTCTTTATTAATAAAATTGTTTATGCCATCACAATCATCATATGATTGGATCTCATGGCACACATACCAACACTAAGGATGTGGGCATCTAAAGGATTATACTCCCACCCCATATCAAAGACATTATTTGGATAAGTTTCCCACATATTGGTGAGATATTATAATGATACAAAGGATCTTTCTCACATATGTGGCCACCTACATCATACTTAATCCACATAAGAAGGGACCTCTACAACCACCTACCTCAAGGGGGCATCTACTTAACCCATTTACAACCCACCTATGTGGTTATTATGTCGAAAAAATCTACTCAAATGATATTTCTACCACTTCACATCTAGAAGCACTTTACAATTTAATGCCCCCATCATTAATTATTATTCCACTTGCTTTGTAAGGGGAAATTTCACTTTTTGACATGACCATCTACTGCCTCTATTGACACCTCATTTTTTTTAGTGAATAGAACTTCATGGCTAATGATAATTTTCTAACTAATGATGGATTCAATTCCACATTCCATTAATTCTCCACATTCTTAATTTTTCCACATTTTTGTGCATATTTATTCCACCCATTTACAATCATTTTACCCAGATCAGGCTTTCTATAAGGAAACCTTCTTTTTAGACCAAAAGTACACTTTTTTATTCAGTCTTGCTTTTTATAAGATCTATTCCATAAGTTTCTCAAATGAACCATCCAAAATAAGATATCCTTTTTCCCATAGATATTCAGTTGATGTTCAATATCATTCGGGGGATAAATTTTAAATTATCTCTCTTCACAATTTTCTTCAGTTCTGTCCTAAACATACCATATAGTATTTTAAATTGAGAAACTAGTTTATCCAAGTGGGACATAGAGGATCCAATCCATCTTCCAAATGTCATGTGGAGGATAGCCTCAATTTACGCACCCCACATATGTGGCTCATTGTGGTAGCCCACCACCAATTCTCGAAGGTTATGTCCAGAACCCCAAACCATTATACCAACCTATAAATACCCCTCATATCCATTGTATTTAAGGCCCCTTTTATACCTCCTGAAGTCATATCATCCAACTACTTCTCTCTTTTATTTCCACATTACTCACGATCATAGTATCCTTCCTTTGATGACACCTGCCTTGTTAGCATCAGTAGGTTGTTAAAATGGTAATCTAAATAGTTATTCCATCATACCTACTCTATTATTTTACTTTTTTGTTCAGTTATTCTAATTTAATTTCTTGTAAATGATTGAAATAATATCTAATTACTAACCCACACATGCTAATCATCCTCTAATCCTATGCACTGGTCCTAATCACCTGTGAGTGATCTCCTCTATGGGAGGCCCTGAGGTGATTAGGACCTCAATTTACCTCTTAATAGGAATTTTAGGGCAATGATGGGAAGGTCACTGACATCTATAGCCCTAAATTCCTACATAATAAAGTATCTTTTAACATTGCCTTCTTTTTATTTACTATCTAGAAATTGATATGTTCTTGTAATCGCATAAGAATGGCTCTATATTCGTTTACCATGCGAGTTGGGGGTACTAATACTTCCCCACTCATAAGTATATGGATGGACCTAATGTATCTGGGTTTGTTCTATTTCTTTATTTTCTTATCTATAAGACTTAGATGACAACTCAGCTTTCCATTGTGGCTACAATTCTTTATTATGTTTTTCCTCGTTTTCCATATAAAATGTGGTGACAACTCCAAATTGATGTATTTATTTTCCATGCAACCTCCAGATGAAGTTTCAATATCAAATGGATAGGAATCACATCATATCTTTTTTTGGTAGGGTGATAGAGTGTCGACTCTTCTAGGATCGGACACCCACTTACTTTCATAAAGATTTAGTGTGTTTAAGATTGTTCCTTTTTTCTCTTAGATGCTGACCTTGATTACCTTTTTTGTTCTTTTTGTTTTCTGGGACCTAGTCACGCATTACCTAATACCCTTGGGCATTTCTAAAAATTCTTGCTGGCCTATATCTTATAGATCGAAGTGGTCTATCAAGGCCACTATCTTGCTACCCTTGGGTATTTCTAAAAAATTTCCTACCCTTTTTCTATTTTTGAGGGTTTCTTTCCTTTTTTTACTTTTTAATGTTGTGTTAGGGTTTTGGGCATGCCTCCCTTTTAGGGTTTCATGTTCTCTTTCCTTGTGTCATTTTCTATTTTTTAGTATTATTTTATTTAAAAAATAATAACAATATATAAAACAAATAGATAAATGAAAAATTAGGGAGAGGATGAATAGTAGATGTAGTTGGAAATAAGATCTAGTCTCTATTGAGAAATATTGTCATTGTTTCTTTATTTCCATATGATCGGCTTTCATGCTTGGTGAGCTCGCTTATGAAAACATAAAATTTTGCACTAGCACTCTTAACTCCTACAAACCTATGTGTCATGTAGTAGGTACCAACCTCACATTAGATCCATACAAATTATGTGTAGTGTTAGTAAAGTTATCGATGCAATTTTAAGATGGATTTCCAAAGGTTTTTTATGCATCCCACTAATCTAGCATCAAGATTAGTTATGACTACCATAGTCATGAGGTGTATTGGGAGCAGTACCTCTATCTGTTGAACTCAGGTGATCCCCTTGATGAGTTCCATCTACCTATAAAGAAGATAAGCAATGAACCATACTATCCAGGTTATGTTTGAGTGAGCATATAATGCAAATAAAAATCATAGGCTAAAAGGGTGGTCATTCTCTTCCTATACATATATCTTGCTTTTGTTTATTTGGGTGTAAAAGCTTGTTCTCTCTTTTTTGTATATTTGTAAAGGGGGGTACAAAATCAGTGTCTATAATGGTTGTATGATTTTATATAAAATAGAGTCAAAGGATATACTATGCAACCATCCTACTCACAAGAGAAGCATCTCTAAAAAATAAAATAAAAACTATTTTAAAAGAGCAACATTCCATTGAATTTGAGCCATAATCTTCTTTACATTTGTATACCTACTTTCATGAACATGAGTGTTCCTTTCCCTCCAAAGATCATACATGATAATCATAGCCAGAAAGTGACCATCCTTCCTAACCCAGTTAACCAAGTCCAAAGGACAAATAGGAGAACCTGAAAAGTTAAAGACAAAACATGCCCAACTCCACATTTCAGAGACATAGCAATACTGAAAAATGACATGAAGCATATCCTCATATCCTACCATGCAAAGAAAGCAAATAGATACCATAGAAATCCCCAACCTTTAAATATAATCTGAGGTTGGAAGTTTGTTAGGTCCAACCTTCCATGCATGATTGATAGTTCATGGGACAATTGTGCTTCCAAATACAAGTAAATAAATGATCTTTTTGTTCCTTCTATCTGATCACACTCCACAACAACTTGAGATTTATATCAGAAACATTTCCTACACAAGAGACTGTATTTGCATCACCCAAGTGATTAAGGTAATCATTAAAAGGGAAATAGTAGGACCATTTCTACAAATAATAGAAATCCTCTAGGATCCCTCATTAATAATATTACACATTTTGGCATCAAAAGAAATCCCCAGACTTAACACATCCTGTGTTTCGATAACCTCACCAAAAAAATGATCGCTTAGATACTAAGGATCATCTCAAAGTCTAAACAACTTACTATCATCAACTTTGTAGTTAACAATGTCAAGTAGATCATTATTCACTCAAACCAACTGATTAGAAAACAAAGAAGAATAGTAGGTATTAACCAATTCCAAATAGTAATTTTAGATAAGTGCCCCTCATGAATCCATCTTACCCAAAGGCTATCTTGTTTACTAGCCAGGTTTCAGAGGTTGAACATAGAAGCAGCTCTAATGTTATCTATGCTCTATTTTATGGGAAGACCCTTCATCTTTGGGAAAATTAACTTTATCCCATTTCATGAGATGAATGTTCTTCTTTGTATCAGTGTTACCCCATAAGAAGTCCCTACATAAGCATTCAATTTCATTTAGAATAGAAATAGAAAGAAGAAATGATGAAGACCAACACAATTGCATAGCTGCAATGGTAGATTGAATGAGCTCTAGTATGCCAGCCTTAGATGGAATTTTATGCTTCCAACCAACCAGCCAAAAGTTAATCCTATTAATCAGAGGACCACAGAAATCTCTCTAAAGATTTCCAATAAAAAGAGGAATCTCGAGATACCTCTGGGGTAGAGACCCTTCCACAATATTAAGGATACTAGAAATAGCAACCTTATCAGCATTACAACTATAAAACACTATACTTTTGGCATCGTCAAGACTCAAAACTATAAAAGCTTCAAAATCTTTGAAAATAGGTGCTAGATTGGTAGCATTATGTTCATTGTCCTCATCAAAGATCATAAGATAATCAACAAACATTAGATAAGAGACCAAAGTTTTATGAAGCTTTAAGATGATTGATAGCCCCTTCCTTCACTTCTCATTTATATTTCGGGTAAAACATTGTATGATTAAAATAAACAAATAAGGTGTTGGCAGATCACACTGCCTAAAATAGTTACTAGGCTTAAATCTTTTAGAAGGTTCACTATTAATTAACACTTGATACAAAGTTGTGTGAAATTTTTCTCCAATCCACACTATCCAGCTACCTAGAAAATTCATCATCTTGACAATGACAAATATTGCTTCCCAAATAATAGAATTATAGGCTCTAAAAAAGTCATCCTGCATGCACATACAAGGACTACCAATTTTCTTATTAAAATCTTAAATAATCTCATTGGAGAGGATAATAGTATCTTTGATGCTCATGTTCCTAAAAAAATTCACATTGTTTGAAACTCACCAAAGAAAGAAGAACATATTGTAACATGTAGGCAAGAATCTTAGCTATCACTTTGTAAATAATATTACATAGAGAAATAGGGTGCCAATTCTTGAGAATATTTGTTGTGTTGGTTTTTGGAATGAGGCAGATGAATGTGCTATTGGCTTCTCTCAACATCCTACCTTGTTTAAAAAAGTCAAGAATAGTTGAAATGACATCTTCCTTTACAATATTCCAACACTCTCTAAAGAACTTACCATTGAACCATCAGCACCCTAGCTTTTTTCTACATTCAAATTAATAAAACATCATACACTTCCTTTGGACAGACGAATTTATCCAAATGAAACTTTTTACATCATCAGGCTTAGGAAAATTTAACTTCTCTAATCTTTCAATATCAAGAAAGAAATTGACATTGAAAATATCATTGTAATAAGTAGTTATATACCTTTTAACCTGATTCATATTAGTGCATGTTGTCCCATCAATGTCAATGCAACTGAAGTGATTTCTCTGCCTTCTCACTTTCATAGAAGAATAGAAGAATTTAGAGTTTAGATTACCTTCTTTCAACCACTAAAAATGAGACTTTTGTCTCCATAAGGATTCCTCATGTTTTAGAGCAATATTTTGCATGCATCTGACTACTAACAACTTTTGAGATAAGAGCCTTATCCTTGGGATTACCATTAAAATCCTTTTGAAATTGAATAGAAAACTCTTCTAGAATCCTTGCATTGTCTAAGAAATTGTCATTTTCCTTCTTCCACACAATTAGACTAGCGTTGACACTCTTGAGCTTCCTATAGCTCTTGAACATAGTATGCCCCTCAACGTTCATGTTTTGACATTTCAAAACACTTTTAGAACCATCTTGAAACCCATGCATTGATGAAGAGAAAATGAGCTTTAGTAAATGATTCTTTCACAACAAACACAATAGCAACTATATGATCACTAGTAATAGTAGAATGAGCAAGCGCTTCAAATTTTGGAAATTTATCCATAAACACAAAATTGTATGAAACCTTGTAAATCTTGAATATGATAAAGTCTCCACCACTTTGATGATTATTCCACGTATAGAATGAACCATTTAAGTTCAACTCAAAAAGACCATTGTTAAGCATACAGTCATTAAACTCATGCATATGTTTCCTTATGGAAGGCTCCTAACCAATGTGTTCAACATCCTTTCTAACATTGTTGTAATATCCAACAAGAGGCCAAGGGTCACATACATTATCATATAAGGAATAAATACGACACCATAGGTCAGTTCTTTCATAGTCATCATTATGTCCAAAACACCAATAAGAGCAAAAAATAAGGTATCTCACCAAAAACTTCCACTTAGGAATGAAATAGTTGATTAGTTTTAGGAATCTTACTAATTGAGAAAAAATATGCCTTTCAGAAAATTAAAAACCCTACCCAAGAAATGATATTTATGATACAAAATCCAAAAAAAATTGGAAAGAACTTATCAATAAGTTTATGAATCTGACTGCTCATGACTTTAGTTTTAGAGAGAATGATGATATGAGGTATGAGCCTCTTTAACTCCTCTCAAACTTATAGAGATTTATTATTTAACCCTATGACGTTCCATAAAGCAACAGTAAGAGAGATATCATTCATTCGGCATGCTTTCCTCAAACTCTAGGATCGGATCATTCACCGCGCCCTTATCACTTGTACCACTCAAATCTTTAAATTTGTTATTCAAAATTTCTTTGTGATCTGTGATTTTCTTAATAGATTTAGCTTTCTTTTTATTGTTCACTGCCTTGAAGTCAACCTCTTCAGCCTTATTTGCATCAATAGGTGTATTATCAGGTGTAATAATGATAATAGTATCAACATGTCCCTTCTCTTTAGCTCAAAGTTTGCAATAGCTTTCAATATCTCCTTCTCATCATATTGACAAACAACCTCCTTTAATTTATCATTATCCTATTGAGATAGGACACTAGAGATTCAATCTCAGATCTAGTAACATTCAAAACTGCCGTGTTAGTCTCCCTCACTGTTGAATCAGTAGTAGTAGCTGAATTTGGATGCTTCTTTTCAACCCACACTTTCTTGGTGATCGCAACAGTTTTCACACATTCACCATGCCCGAAAATACCACAGGAGCTACATTTCACTGGCTACGACTTGTATTCAAATCTGATCATATGAGTCTCTTCTTCAATAGAATATAGCTCCAACTTCATGGGAAAACTAAAATCAACAAGTATGAGGACCCAGATTCTGGCGAACCCCATTCTATTGTCTTTTCTCATCAATTTATCTGAACAAAGTGGGATCCCTAGATAGCACCTGATGTATTCAAACGTCCTTTTATCCCGCAACTCTAAATTGGATATTTTGGACCTTAACCCTTATAGGTACTGTAGTTTAAATCTTTAGATAGCATCATCAGGATTCCATCACATCTAGACTACATGCTTGCCTTTAATTTTCCAAACGCCTCTATAACACCTATTTTTCATATCACATGAGAGGAAGCATTTTACTCATTGTGAGTGTCACAATATGATAATCATACAATTAAAGTAAATGAAACACTTTGCATTGACCTTGGTAAAAGAAAACTACATAACAATTATCCATGAGATCTAATCGAATTCATAACATCACTAAATATAAAGTAAATGTTGTATAAATATCTACGTCATCAAGGTAAATGGCACCCCACCAGGAAAAACTTGAAGATATCCTTGTCTTGATTTCCCTTTTTGTCCTTCACTTACTTCAAGTCCTATGGACATCTCATCCCCAGCCATCAAAAACACGCATTGCATTAGTAAGCGGTATTGGGCACTTTATATGACATAAAAGTAAATATAACTTGACATGATAACACTGACCTAAAATAACTTGCCATAAACTTGAACATGGATTTTCTTAAGCATCCATAATTCATTGATGACGTGAAGAATTGAATAGTAAGTATATGCGTCCCTCTGTAAAGCCCACTTAGGAGCACATGATTACTAGGTAATCCCTTGACGACCCCTTGAGGTCCATGATTCAAGAGCATATAAAATTCTTTCAGTTCCATTTAACTTGATCATTAGCATGGTATTAACATTAACATGATCTTTGAACTTTAACATTATGGGATTCCTCCCCTTCAATCATAATGGGATTTCTCCCTCATGAATCATAATAGGTTTCCCCTTCTTGAGAATGATTCATTAACCTTAATTCATAATTGATCATCATAGTAACGGTTCTACTATATGCTATAAGAAATCAATCAATCAAATAATGATAAGTATACTTGATCTCTTCTTTGAGAAAGCATTTCATAATTCATGAATCATACTAAAGTGCATAATCATAAATAACATGCAATAAACCAAATTACTTGTGCCAAACATGCATGGCCCGCTTACCTAGAGTAGGTCACCTTAAGGTCACGTCCCTTCACTTGATTGAGCCTCTAATCACCTATAATTTGATTAAAATTGTAATTTGCTCATGAGTTTATAATCCTTAATCCCTAATCATGATCTTTGAATTTTTGGAGAGATGTGATGTGGAAAACATCATTTTAAAACAAAACCAATCGATAAAAAAATCAAAATAGCATTCCTATGAATATTTTTGCATATTTTTCTGAGGTCATATGTAAAAGTTATGAATTTTGCATTATAGGCCAATCAAAAATTAAGAAACCATAGCATGAAATCATTTTAATCAGTGATTAATTTGATGTAAATAAAATGTTGAAATACCAAAAAAACTAAAGCACATGTGACATAATAATCAAACATGCAGGAGCATATTAGTCATTTAGATACAAAACAATGCTCGTTGTTAATAGATCAAAAGTGTGTGTGAAATCTCAAAAATACCCTTGTTACAATAATCATCCAATTGAAATAAATAGGGCAGAGGGGTAATATTACCCTTGCTAATGTCCCCTATTTCTCTCAGCTCCATGGAGCTTCATAGAGACCTATGTCCCTCGATCACACATTGAGGGGCTCAACCTAGTTCGAGATGAGCGATGATTCGCTAAAAATCAATATCACTAGCGGACTCCTTGCTCTAGGATGAGGTCAAAGAACCCTTGAGAGGGTGCTACTATGCATAGAGACCTAAGGATAGCATGAAATAGGGGAAGGAGGAACTTGATTCAGCATCAAAGAAAATAGCTTGGAACGCATCAACTAAGACTCGTGAATCAATTGTGGTGATTATATGAAGTCAGGGGCTCAGTTCCCTTAGTCGGGGGAGCCCTAAGGTGGCCTGACACCGAGCACGTTGAATGCCAAAATGATGAGCTATAGGATATGGTGACTGAGGTAAGCTCAGATAAAACCAACAATTGGGAAGGAAAGTTGGGCCGACAGGGATACTCACTGGGCATTCAATTGCTCAAAAGGTAACAAGGAAGGCAGAGGTGTGGTGATGATTGTTGGAGATGAACGGTGAGTAGGCCATGGTGTTCAGAGTCAAAGGAGGTGAAATTGACTGACAAGGAGGAGGGATCGAGGTCTTGTGGTGCTACTGGATGCATAAAAAGGGAAGTAGGGGCTTCGAGGTGGTGGCTACTCATCCATGGTGGACAGGAGAAGATAGCCCTAAATGGGTGTTTTATATATGGATGGCGAGAGAGGACGAGTTTGGTCTTACTTGAAATGGTAGAGTGAGGCAGTTTTGACTATGAAGAGATATTGTCAAACCGAGCAATAATGAGGGAGAGGGAGGTCGAGGAAGTCAATGTTGTGAAACTGAGTCTCACTCGCGTAAAAGATGGAGGAGGGAGACGATTTCAAGCCGTCGGATCATCGATTTATTAAACCGGGACTTTAGAATGGTGTGTATAGAAGGGAAAGATCAAATGTAACACATGAAAGTCCAAAAATAATCAAATCATAGGTTACATTGATTGCATTAAATCAATTCGAAGTCAAACCTTAGTCAAACTATATAGTAACTTGTTTAGTTCATTTGGAGTGTCAAACTTGGTCAAACCTTGACCAAATTTGGACCACATGTCCACAAAGGGGTCTATATTCTTCCCATGCCATAGATTTTCATTTTTTCCATTATATGTCCATAAATGCATTAAAAGTCATTATCTTTAATTATACACATAAAATTTGAGATAAAACATAATAACTCATTATAATTGCTCCCTTTGACTCCAAAATGAGGTGATTAGCTTATTATTCACTAGTTATATCACTACTACAGAAACAGCCTTTGGCGTCGGTTGTTTAACCCCCTTTAGCGTCGGTTTCTGAGCGACGCCTATGTGGGCGCCGCTAAAGGTCGAACACTTCGGCGTCGGTTTTTTAACCGACGCCTATTTAACATATAGGCGTCAGTCTTTTAGTAGATAACCGACGCCAAAAGGGTTCGCGCCACAGAAAACGGCGTCATCTAGGACACATTCTGTGTCGGTTATCTACTAAAAGACCGACGCCTATATATTAAATAGGCGTCGGTTTGACACGAACAGCCGACGCCATTTCCAGTACGGCTGTTGCCACATTAGGCGTTGGTTTTGGTTAGAAACCCGACGCTGTAGGTCTTTGCTGACGGTTTTCTGTAAATAACCGACGCCTATATCTATTTTTTTTTCATATCAATTTGCAGGCCTGCTGTGGCTGGTCAGCAGGATGAGAACCTGCAGTTCAGTTTTCTGAACTGCAGGTTTACGACATCCATTGATATCAGCCTACAAACAGGCCACAAACCTACAAAAGTCCCAAGGAAAATTTCACACAAGTAGATACATTCAGACATCAATTCAATTCTCACATTCACACATATAGAAACATTCAAATACATGTATTAACATTCAGAAATACTCATTTACAAAGTATCATTCATTATCGCTATCAACATCCCAATTATATCTTACAGTTGCCACTGCTTGTATGGCTTTTACCCATTATTCTCTTATTTCATTTAATGCTTCCATCGTATATGGAGCATGTATATTTTTTAAGCATTTACCTATAGTGTTGTCAATTTTAAACACCTGCAAAGAGAATGATGTATATATATAAGTAATAATATAAAAATAAGATTGATATATTTCATACTAACTAATGAGACTATATATAATACCTCATGTATGGTATCGATGTCCAATGCGGCATGTTTGATAATCATCTGCATAAATTGCATCACATAGTATGTGCATGCCCAGCCATTGTCTTGTGTAGCGCACTATAAATTGAAACATACAAAATAATACAACTAAGCACAATTCACATCAATAATATATACATTGGAGTCGGGAACTTACTTCTACGTTCTGCCAATTTATTGGCTGGTTCTTTTTCCTTGGGACCGTTCCTCCAGCCTTTTTGAATGCATCTAAACCCCTACATGTTAATATAACATAGTAAATTACATAACTAAATAGTAATGTAATAACAGATGTTAACAGATACAAAAATGAAATATTTCTCACCAGAATAATGGCATTCTCATTACGTGTCCAATTTTAGTGTTTAATGTACTTCCCACGGGATCTAGATAATAAACAGTGAACGTCCCAGGGACAATAACTAGTAACTCCCAATGTCTACCGCTAGAGGTAAAAAGTTAACAATTAATAACTCAAAATGCACAATAAAAATGGAATTTTCTTAAGTCCAAATTATAAATAAAGTAAACTTACTTGTCATTGAATGGAGCTATTATTATCATCTTCTTTTGCTGACCAAAAATTATAAAAGCATCTATACAGTATTGTTGAACATTATCAGGGTCTTTAGCTACCATACTAATCAATGATGGAATCAAAAATCCCACATGATCAAATGTAAATTGTTTGCAATGATCTTCGACTAAGTAGCTGCAAAACATGTATTATGTATGCATTAATATATAAGAAACCAGATCACCAGATCTTACACAAGGTATATGGATGTATAAACAAGATCTCACCTTATCCATGTCTCTATCATTGATGTATTCAGCCAATCATACATAAACAGCTCAATAATATCTTATATAAATAAAGAGCTATCGTATGATTGACCTGCATAATCTGCATCTAAAGAAACAATTATCGGGCAATGTATATTATGTGCCCGTAGCCAACATGCCATTCCCCTACAAGCAGGACCTAACGGGTATGTTAGGTCAGTTGGAACCCAAGTTGGTAATGCGGGAAGTGGAGGTGGAGGCCTAGGTGCTCCTGGTGTCTTCTTTTTAACCTGTATATATAATTTCAGATCATTTGACATCATATATACACATTAACAGTCTAAATCAATGTAAATATATCTTACAATTTCAGTAGTGTAGATGACATCTGCTTTGGGCCACAATATGACCCCGCCTTCTGCCTCAGCAAGTGTATCAATATCCGGGTGGGGATATGGCAATGTAGCTTCCCTCCAATCGGGTAACACACATAATGGGCCCACACGAACGTAGCCCTGTGGCATTGGAGTCCCGTGAAACCTTTCCCCAGGAAGGGATGGGTAAGCCTGCGCCTCTGCAACAACATAGTCTTGTATTCTTAAGCGGCATGGCTTCAATGCCTACAAATTTACATAAAGAATGTTATACATATATACATATCATCTTGAAAACATATCATCTTGAAAAGACTAGCTACAATGTCATAAACAATACTTACAGCAGACGTGTTAGGCGATGGGTCTCCAGGATTACTCGCAGTCTGTGCATCAGGAGAAGAGTGGGTCGCCATAGGCTGATTGGAAGCCTGAGATGCCTGCCACGGCAGCAATTCTTCCTTGACCTTCTTAGCAACTACATTGTTGACCTTCTTAGCAACTATATCCTCGACTCTCTTATTCTCCTATACATGGATAAAAGAAACATTAGCTTCTTATTATTGAATTTCCTTTTGCAGTAACATTCTAAAAAAAGAATAGGTTACCTCTTCTTGAGAAAGTCCCGCTCTGGGTTTGCGCTGGGATGGCCCAAAGAATGCTTTGATGCTCACACCAGTGCCTGTACCCCTAACACGTCCAGGATGCTCTGGGTTACCCAGAGCAACTGTCAATTCATCCCTTGTGCCCTGAGGGATGAACGTGCCTTGTTTCCTCTGCTCGTGCAGCTCCCGCTAATCACCATCAATAGAAATTGGTAAGTTAACACCACAAATAATCAATATTCAAACGATTGCTCTAAGAGTTGTATTTTACCATTTTCGCAGCCGCCTCAGCAGTTACGGGCTTCTTTATTTCACCCTTCTTGTTTTGCCTCCCAGCTATCCAGATATCATGGTGAGGCATGGGTGTGGCAGACTCCTGAGTAGGAGCAGACTCCTGAGTAGCCGCAGACTCCGCATGTAGTCTTTGGCGAACGCTTGCATAGCCTTTTGGACCCATAGTGTGGTCATGCACATTCAGTGCACGCCTTGCTTTTTGTGCGTCACAGAGGGCCTAGTTAGTATGCACATTAATGATTTGGTTAGTATCACTAAATGTTAATCTTGAATAGGTGAATACAATGTATATTAATTAAATTGGGAGTGACACCTAATACCTTGAATTCTTCAGATTTTCTTGAAGCAACAAAATTGTCCCAATCTTCTTTGTCTAAGAAGCTCCATTGTTCAAGGGCTGACTTCTTTTTCTTATCACCCTCTTTTATGTATTCTTTGTTCAGATTTGTCCTATAATTCCTAAGCATCTTTCCAGCGTGTTGTATCACACTTTTACAATGCAACTTCTCATCCAATGCAAACAGATTCTGTAAAATAGAAATGTTATTAACTAGTATCCAAAATAGAATTGCAAATAATACAATTTGTAATCTACAAAATAGAATTGCAAATAATAATAACTCACGCATAAATCCTTCCATATCAAGTCTTTTTTCCCCTGAGGAACTTTATGCCAATTATCATACTTAACACCACAATGGCTCCGAGTGGTACACCCAAGATAGTTTACAAAATTATTGTGGTTCACTCCAATTGCATTCCCTCCATTATCAAACTCCACAACCAATTTGGATCCACTGCCACTAAGCGCTATTAACTTCTTCAACAGAGTGATGCCCCTTTTCTTGTTAAGTGTTTGGTGTTGCGCATCAAGTTGCTCCAGTGCTTCAGTGGGTACATGTGCATCATCAACCTAAAATTTGACAAAAATAAACACACTGAATTAGCCCAATATAGAAATATAAGATATATGACATAACTAGAAGATAATGAATTTTATAGAAATACAGGATATGTTTTTAGAACTTACATTGGTATCCTCACCATGCTCGTCATGGACAGCATGCTCATCATGGACTTCATGCTCATCATGGTCAGCCATCTGAAAATGTCATTAAAAAGGCAAACATTTAGCATTTGTATTAACTAGAAAAAGGCAAACATTTAGCATTTGTATTAACTAGAAAAAGGCAAACATTTAGCATTTGTATAAACATACATGTCTCTAAAATTGTGATCTTTTATCAATTAACAATCCTTCATTGTGATCTCCGCGCACATATAAGTCATCGTTAGCTTCAATATTTTGTGGAGTTGGCAACCCAACTGAGAATGGACTGGAGTCATCATACTTATCATAGTACTCTTCTTCATCTATAGGATCTTCAATGAACTGTCTTTTACCATGAAGAACAACCGACCATTTATCATTTGCAGGATCATCGATATAGAATATTTGTTTCTCCTGTGATGCCAATATGAATGGTTCACCCTTCTCGCCAATCTTTTCAAAGTTCACCAAAGTGAAACCCAATTCATCCACTATAACTCCTTTGGTGTTATCAACCCAATTACATTTAAAGAGCGGAATTTTGAAATCTATGTAGTCAAACTCCCAAATGTCTTCAATGACACTGTAATATGACATTTTAGCTTCACGTGGACTCTTATCCTTTGCACTTGCAAAGTACATAGTCGACGCTTGAAGAGTGACCCCACTATTTTGGACGACACTCTTATCATCTTGGCGCTTTGTGTAATATGTGAATCCATTAATGTCAAACCCTTCATAAGACATAACATTCGGTTTTGGTTTAAAGGCGAGGCATTTGATAGTTTCTGTAATATCATTTGGTGTTTGAGATAGTTGATGTAAGACTTTATCTTCAAACCACTTAGTAAAAGTCTTATTATGCTCTCTAGCAAGCCACATTGAACTTGCTCGAGGATGTTGTCTCTTTATGAAATTGGTATGTTCCTTGATATAAACACTCACTTCGTCCATATTGTGTAAAATATACAAGTGAGCTTGTTCCAACTGCTCACGGCTGATTACTTTCACCTGTGATCCCAAAATTCCTTTGCCCTCCTCAATATTCTTGTCATTATCAGGAGTGTCATTACCACTGAGAAAGTCATTGCAAAAATCCATAACCTCTCTCGCCACATAACCTTCAATAATACTCCCTTCAGGCCGATAACGGTTTCGAACATCACCTTTAAAAACGCTCATGTATCGTTCAAAGGGATACATCCAATGCAAGAAAACTGGTCCCAACATTTTCACTTCCCTAGTCAAGTGGACAACAAGATGTACCATGATATCAAAGAATGAAGGATGGAAATACATCTCAAGCTGACATAGGGTAACAACCACTTCTCTTTGCAAATTATCGAGAGTATCAGGGTCAATAACTTTGCTGCATAGACTGTTGAAAAAGAAACAAAGTCTGGTAATTGCAAACCTTACATGCTTCGGAAATATAGATCGAATTGCCACGGGCAATATTTGTTGCATTAGAGTGTGACAATCATGAGATTTAAGACCTATCAACTTCAGATCTTTCATTGATACCAATCTACGGATGTTGGATGAGTAACCATGTGGCACCTTAACATTTACCAAGCATTTACAAAAAGTTTTCTTCTCCTTTCTAGACAACGTGTAACAAGCGGGAGGTAAGTATGTTCTTTTATTACCCATTTCACGTAATTTTGTTAATTCTGACCTTATTCCCATTTCACGTAGGTCTAGTCTAGATTTTATCCCATCTTTAGTCTTACCTGGTATATTTAACAGAGTACCAATGATGCTATCACAGACATTTTTCTCAACGTGCATTACATCGATACAATGCCTGACTGTCAAAGAACTCCAATAAGGAAGATCCCAAAATATTGACTTCTTCTTGAATGAAGAATTGTCACTCCGTGTGGCCATACTACATTGTGATTTCTTACCAAATTCATTGACAGTGTCTTTTACTCTTGCATAAACAACATCCCCTGGTATAGGTTTAGGTGCACTCCATTCATCATTCCATCCATTGAATGCTTTGCGCTTCCTACGATACGGATGGAATTTTGAAAGAAACCTTCGATGACCAAGATATATAGTCTTGCCGCCATGTTTTAGTCTTATTGAATCAGTGTTTTCTTCACATATAGGACACGCTTTAGCTCCTTTGACACTATATCCAGACAAATTCCCATATGCTGGAAAGTCATTAACAGTGCAAAACAACATAGCGTGCAAACAAAATGTCTCTCTTACTGAAGCATCATAGGTCATCACACCTTCAGCCCAAAGTTTCTTTAAGTCATCAATCAAAGGTTCAAGATAAACATCGATATCATTTCTGGGTTGTTTAGGGCCCGATATCAACAACGACAACATAACGTACTTATTTTTCATACACGTCCAGGGAGGAAGATTGTATATAATAAGCATGACTGGCCAAGTGCTATGTTGGCTGCTCAATGTCCCGTACGGATTCATCCCATCTGTACAAAGCCCAAGTCTTAGATTCCTATCTTCTTCACCAAATTTGGGGTACAATAGATCAATCTTCTTCCACTGTGGGGAATCAGACGCATGTCGTAGGATCCCATCATTATTTTTCTTAACATCTGCATGCCACCTCAAATTCTTCGCATCTTTCGGATTTGCAAACAAGCGTTGAAATCGTGATATTATAGGTAGATACCACAACACCTTAGCAGGAGAACCAGTTTTGGACTCCCCCAAAGTCGTCAATTTATACCTTGACGCACCACATTTTGGACAATCTTTCAAATCTACATAGTCCTTTTGAAATAATACACAATCATTCGGGCATGCGTGTATCTTCTTGGCCTCCATTCCCATTGGGCACAACATTTTCTTTACCCGGTATGTTGAGATTGGCAGCTCGTTTCCTTCAGGAAGCATTTCTTTCAACAAAGTCAACAATGAAGTGAGGCTTTTGTTGCTCCATCTATTGTTAGCTTTCAACTTATACAATCTCAACACAGCGCTAAGCTTCGTAAACTTAGCACAGCCTGTGTATAACGGTATCTCAGCATCATGCACAATGTTTCCAAAGATAGGAGGTGGATCAGTGTGCTCTACCCTACAACTATCCAGTATCGCATCAACGATGTCTGCTAGAACTGGTTCGTTCACATTTACGTCATCGGAGGCCATTTCTTCTTCCACCCAAGCACTGCTATCGACATCTACTGGTTTCGATTTTGAAATCTCTCCATGCCAGTGCCATTCTGTATAGCCTTGTACAATCCCATTGCACATGACATGACTTTTGATTTCCTCACCAGTGTTGACTTTCAAGTTGTTACCGCAATGCCTACATGGACAGTAGAACCTATCTGAAGGTTTTTTCCTATGTTCCTCAGCAAATCTAATAAACTGATCAAGACCAGATATAAACTCTGGGGTGAAACGATTACGAATGGACATCCATGATCTATCCATTCTATGATCAGAGAAAACAAGTATATATTAGGAAACAAGTATATATTAGGAAAAGATTAGGGTATACACTTACATCCTAAGTGTATAATGTGATGTCATTCTTATATATAATAAATGTGTACCACCTATCCCATCCTTGAACACCTAATCTCACTAGTAAGTGTATAATGTGTATTGGGTTTTCAAGAAAATTTCGACAGCATTTCCCCGCTGTTCTCTAAGTACATATGTACTTAGAGAACAAATGGGGAAATGCTACCGAAATTTTCTCGAAAACCCAATACACATTATACACTTACATCCTAAGTGATATTAGGTGTTCAAGAACAGTCCCAAACCAGGGACTATCCCAGATTTACTCCTAATGAGTCAATCTTGGACGGGTTTCTAGGCCAACAAACACATTTGATGTCATTCTTATATATAATAAATGTGTACCACCTATCCCATCCTTGAACACCTAATCTCATTAGTAAGTGTATAATGTGTATTGGGTTTTCAAGAAAATTTTGACAGCATTTCCCCGCTGTTCTCTAAGTACATATGTACTTAGAGAAAATATGGGGAAATGCTACCGAAATTTTCTCGAAAACCCAATACACATTATACACTTACATCCTAAGTGAGATTAGGTGTTCAAGAACAGTCCCAAACCGGGGACTATCCATGATTTACTCCTAATGAGTCAATCTTGGATGGGTTTCTAGGCCAACAAACACATTTGATGTCATTCTTATATATAATAAATGTGTACCACCTATCCCATCCTTGAACACTTAATCTCACTAGTAAGTGTATAATGTGTATTGGGTTTTCGAGAAAATTTCGGCAGCATTTCCCCGCTGTTCTCTAAGTACATATGTACTTAGAGAACAAACGGGGAAATGCTACCGAAATTTTCTCGAAAACCCAATACACATTATACACTTACATCCAAGTGAGATTAAGTGTTCAAGAACAGTCCCAAACTGGGGACTATCCAAGATTTACTCCTAATGAGTAAATCTTGGACGGGTTTCTAGGCCAACAAATACATATGTTGTCATTCTTATACCTACAATCCTAGTTCTTCAAGTTAGGGTGATTATTGATGTCTTTAAAAGCATGATTGGCAATTTAGGGAAAAGTTCATTATTTAGATTCCAAGCATGTCACATGTGTGCATTACAGTTTATCATTAAGCAAGAAGGGTGATTAGGATTCTCAATATACTCAACAATATTGAAACAAAGACAATCATTTTTTTTATTAATATATTGTTGCTTCAGTCGTGTACTAAACATGAAACATGCATAGAGTAACATCACATTAAAATATAAGAAGTATAACTAGAGCTTTCAAAAAAAATCAAGCAATTCACTCATTTGAGCTAAATTTTCACCATTGTGATGTACCCATTATACATGTTCCTACTCCCAGTTCTTCAGTTACTTATTCTACATGTTTTGATTAGTTACATTGCAGACAAATGTTACTTCCCCTAGTTGACCACAGTATGAGGCAATGCCACCGTGATGAATAGGATGAAGAACCAAAAGTCAGATGGATAATCAGATATCACTGTCAACACTGGCTTCCTAACTTACTTCAACATCAATGGATATGAGTTACTTATCAAGTTACCAATAAGTATATAACTTAAATAAAAAAATAAAAAAACGCCCAGCAGCAGCCTTGGCGTGCCTTGGCACCACCCAAGCAGCCGCCTAGGCGGAGGAAGGAAGGAGGAAGAAGGCAGTACCTTGAGGGAAGAGGAAGAATGCCTGGCCTGGAGAGCATTGGCCTGAGCAGAGACCTACAGGCAGCCGGCGCCGGCAAGGACAACACCAAAGAAGCCACCGACGACGAGGAGAGAAGCGGCGTGGCGGCGAGGAAAGCTGAGGAGAGGAGCGGTGCGGCGGCGAGGAGAGGAGCAGCGGCGCAGGGGAGCAACAACGGTGGCGACGCGAGGGAGGGGGGAAACGACGGCGGGGAGCACCGGCGGTAAGAATCGCCAGACCTAGCAGGAGGTTCGCAATGAAACAGAGAAATGGGGAAGAGTTCTCTGTTTCGCGGGGCTATTAAGTTCCCAAATAGCGTCGGTTGTTTCAAACAACCGACGCCTATTATCTTCAGCATCGGTTGATAGTAAAAAACCGACCCCAAATTAGTTGGCGGGAACTATTATCAGTGTCGGTTATCCAAGGATAACCGACACCTAAAGTGGAACTTTTCGTGCAGAATTTCATTTTAAATAGGCGTCGGTGAATAGTTAAAAACCCGACGATGTATGTAGCCCAAATTTTTTTCGGTCGAAAATTGGATTTCGCAGGTGCTTTTAGGCGTCGGTTGGTTATAGTAAGCCGACGCTGAATACAAAGTGGTACCCGTGTCTGGCTGGTCTTCGAATATAGACGTCGGTTTGCCTAAATAACTGACGCCTGATATTATAGGCGTCAGTTTTCCTTAATAACTGACGCCCAGAAAAGAGACACTGAACGCTATTTCTGTAGTAGTGTATCATTTTTTAACTTTAATCTCTTATCTTTCTCTTTTATGTCCTTTAAGCTCGTGAATGAAGGAGAGAGAGAAATGGAAAAAAGAAACTAATGGTATATCATCTTTGAGTTAATTGAAATTCATAATGCACATATGAAAGGGAAAAGTATTCTAAGCATTTTGTTCTTCTCACTCCATTAGCCTCCATGAAATTTCATTTTATAATCTTTTTTCATTAAGACCCTCAACTAATTTTATTGAATTAAAACCATGTTTATAAGGCTTAGATTATTCTGGGAAATTTGGGAAGTTACAACCTCCCTTAAGAGCATTCTCTTAATTAAGAGGATCCAATAAATTAACAACGAAAATATGGTTGCCTCTATCAATGACTTAGATGGAACTGTTCACCTTCTAGATATGGGAAAAATATAACTCCAAAGTAGGAAGATGAGGTTTGAAGCCAATGATGTAGCCTACTAGGTAGTTTTTTTATTTCCCAGGATTCTCTATTGCTTAACATTTTGAGTAGATGAGCCTACCATTTGTTAGAACAATCTCATTCTTCTCTAGAGACATCACGTCCCCTTTCTTGGAAGGTATGAACAAATCAAACCATGACCTTCTACATTGATGTGGTGAACTTGAGAGAGATTCATCCATGCTCATGGAGGAATAAGGGATTTGTGAGGAATCACCATCCCTCTCACCCTACATGCCACCACTGCTTTCTGCCATTGTGAGGAACTTCTATCCTATTTCATGTTGAAATATAGATCTTGCTCTTTTTATGAGAAGTTTGAGATTATTTCTAACCCATTTTGTGGGCGGGTAAAATAATATTTTAAGAAAATTAAAAATATTTTCAAATCCAATGGTGTTTTAATAAGATCAACAATGTTTTCAAATCTAACAACATTTTAAGAAGATTAAAAATATTTTCAAATCCAATAATCTTTTAAGAAGACTATCAATCTTTTCAAATCAAACATTCTTTAAAAGATTGTCAATCCCTTCAAAAATCAAGCAATCTTTTTAAAGATTATCAATACTTGTGAATAATCAAACAACCTTTTTAAAGAGTAATAATCCTTACAAAAATCAAAAATCTTTATAAATATGAACAATCTTTATCTAATCAAACAAGATTTTTAAAGATCAACAAATTTCATAAAATCAAACCACATTTTTATAGATCAACCATTTTCAAATTCAACAATGACATAAAAGGTTGATAATATCTCAAAATTTGAGTTTTTCCATAAACCTAATAATAAGTCTCTAGAAGTGTAAATGCTTATCTTTCCAAAAGGTACCCTACCTTCAAAATACAATCAAGCAAGACAGATCTTCAAATTTGACGAAGATGTCATTTGTGAATGTTTGGCCTGCTCATTGCCACGGTCTAGGACTATGACCAAAAATTGGACTACGTATCTCCTTTTGTGCTCACATCTATGGTCCCAGATGATGACCCTAAACTATACCATCATGTGCTTTTCATAAACTATGTCCATGGTCTTGGACTATGACCTAAAATTAGACCACATCCTATATCCAATTTTGGGATCAATATGGACTAGCCAAGTCAAGTCTCCCTCTTTGTTGACCACTCATCAATTTAAAAGGGCAAGAACACCTGGGGGAAACCCCTCAAACTAGGAGGAAACTACCATATCATGGATGTGGCCAATGGTTTTAGTTTGGGAACCTCGTTGGATGAGGATGCTCTAGGGAGAAAAAGCAATTTATTAAGCATAGTCACTGGCCCAGAAGGGGCTACCTTAATCTTATTCAACCACTATAACCCCCCACCTTTCCATCCTCTTTTGAATTGTTCTCTTGGTATGGTTCCCTAATGAACATCAAGTCTATCGTCTTTATCTTTTCCATGCCATGGCATTGGAAACTACATCTAATGCCAAAGGTGAATGAAATCATATGTCTCGCTCTAACTAGGGGCAGGGACCATCACCTAAAACTCAAAAAATAGACTATATAGGTGTCCATCATCATGAGAAGATTGCAATAAATAAAGGAACACTCTTTTTTTAACTTCCTAGATAAAGGAAGAAGTCTTTTCAACTTCTTGTCAATATAATGTGTATGGTGGGACCCATAACCAAACACAAAGTATCCTCTCATACAATGTTACACCCTACTTTTGAATCCTTCTATTGTGAATTTCAGGACATCATGGGAAGTTCAAGGGGCCTATATTTTCCTAGTCTCACATAAAATCAGCCCAAATGGTCAGAAGCAGCATTGTAGACCGACAATATGATAGTGGTGCCAAAAGAGATGTTGGAAACAACAAGAATAATAGACCTTCTAGATGGGAGAAGCACACAAAAACCACAGTGATGCTTGAGGTGTTTGCCTCTCATGTAGGACATTGTAATGCACACTAGAGCAACTAGCTAGCGTACCCTTTACACCTCCACCAAGCTCTAGATATATAGGAGGGTGTCATTATCTAGGTTTCCCTAAATAGGGAGCTACATAGATCAACCCATCAACTCCATTCTTACAGCATGTGGGGTTCCCATAAGCCTCAGCCAGAGCCATTCCAATTAGGGTCCTACCAAGACCCACCATTTGTTAACATTAGGGCCATCCCAATAACTCCAAAAGTGGCAACATTCATCTTGAATCATGAAGTAGAGAGAAAGGGGAACAAGAGGGAGGCAAATGTTTCAAACAAAAAAGAAGATCCTAAAGAGGATGAGAAAGTTAGCATCAGAGTAAAAAGTTCAAACCCAACACCTGAATGGCCGAGGACCACCTCCAACCTACATTCTTTTTATCCAATGTCCCACTCTTGGTACAATATGTATACAATAGGAGAGTATGGATTCCCACCACCGGTATATAGGTTTCTACCAGCATTTGCATTGATAAAGATAGTTGTTGCATTGGTTTTTTATGGAATACCAATGATGCAGATTTACAGTGTTGTTTTTTTATAACAACCAACATCGCAATTATGACTTTTCTTTTATATATCACATTTGTATACATACTGTCTGGCAGTTCAGTAGGATGAAAAACAAATTGTAGGTTCCAACCTATGTTCAACTTAACAACAGGCCAGTATACCTACAAAACCTACAATAACAAACACATACAAGAGTCCACATCCACACAATTCATTCACATACATGCATTTTCATTCTCATCAACACTTGATTCCATTCTCATGCACATACACAATTCATATAACACACATGCAATTCCATTCTCATAACATGTACAAATACAATTCCGATTGTATTCACTCCTCTTCACATTATATACACATACCATTCCAATTCACTTGTATGAAACTTAAAGTTGCAAAAATTCATAACCATCACATGTATATAGAAATAATGACATCGAGGTTTAGAAAAATCATAGAATTTTCCCACTCTTCTCATATCTCATCTAGCTCTTATTTTGTATAGGGCTCTATCTTATCAAACAGTTATAAAGAGAATTACATAATTCAAGAGTTTGATTTGATTCTTTTAAATTATCAAATGAGACAATTTACTTATGACAACCAAGACTATACATATTACCTTTGCTAAACAATGGATGTCTAATTTTGCCTATCTGACATTCAATACCATATATCGCATCACGTAGTGTTTTCATGCCAAATTATTATTTGGTATAGGGTACTTTAAAGTTACAGTTATGTAAAACTTCGATAAATAATTCTAAGCATAGTTGCAATATATATGCATTGGAGTCAAAAACCTACCTTAATATTCTTCCAAGTTAAAAATGTATTTTTTATCTACCTATCCTCTAGTCTATTTCAATGTTTTTATTCCCTTATAAATTAAAGTAATATATTTAATCAAATTAACAAATAGTCACATAATAATGCAGACATTAATATATGTCGACTAATAAAAAAATTACTTATGCTATTAATGACATTATCATTGTGTGTCACACATTCCCTATTTTGTTACCCTAAGGACCTAGACAACACAGAGAGCATCTCACAGACAATTCCAACAACTTCTAATGCTTATTATTGAGTGAAAAGAAGGTAAACAAAAGAAAACTCAAATTCCATAATGAAATGTAATTCATTAGTCAAAAATAAAAGTAAAAAGTGTGAAACTTACCCAAAATTGAAAGGATCTATAATCGTGTTCTTTCCTACAGTACCAAAATATTTAAATATGTTAAGAGCAGTAATAGCTAACAAATGTTGGGTCTTTATCTACATGGCTAATCAATGATGGAACTAGAAATTCCACACTGGTTAATGTAAATTGTCCACACACCATATATAAGCAGCTACAAAACATATATGTATGGATTAATAGATAAGAAAACAAATCAACATATATTCTTACATATATAGAACAAGATATTTAGCCATAAGATCTCACCATATCCAAAGTTCTATCATGGTTGTATTTGACTAATTATAAGTAAACATCTCCACAATATCTGTCAAGAATACACGTGTTGTGATCTTGACATGCAGTGTGACGTGGCTTTTTATCGCATGAACAAATTCACCTAGGCATGAAATCCCTATGTTTTTACCAAAACAATGTGCAGCAATACCACCTACAAGTGGATGGGTCTTATCATAGTATAGGTAAGGATCGAATACCAAGAGATAACATATTTCTTAATCTAGCTGGTTTGAATCCAGTTGAACTAAGATTAATATTTAGAACCAATAGTTGATTGGGTTTAGTTAAACTAACTGTAGGAAAAGTAAAAGAGCAGGACTAAAATAGGGTCTAGATTAATCATAGAAGTCATTTGGGTGGAATAGAATTTTACCACTACTACACACACAAACATATTTAGGCATGATAAAACCATCAAAATGGAGCAAAGAAAGATTACACCCATTAGGTGTGGGAAACCATGTAGTTATTTTTGTGAGCTCGATGTCTCATTACTCAAAGAAAATGTATCTACTACTCTGGAGACATCCCTTTAGAAGCTCTTATCTATGAATCAATTATGTTAATTGATATTCAATCCTAAATGTTGAAGTTCTCACTACATAGAAATATAATAGATCATGTAGAGTACGTGAACAATTTACAAAACATGCATAAAATGATTTAACATTGAATTTAAAGAGTTATATACAATACATGTTATTAAGAAATGAATATGCAAGAATGGGTAAATGGGATAGTCTCTGCAACCCAGCAAGAAAGACTACTCAGTCTTCATAACTGAAATAGAGAAAACATGGGAGAAGGAAGAATCGGCCATGGTCATGACAGATAAGATGATCACAACTCCAACGAACAACGATCTTATACCTGATGAAGGGGCTCGCTCAGTTGAGGGAAGTGGAGAACACCAAGGACAAATGTCGATGATCTCCTTCTTTACTTCTTGCTTCTCTTTTCATACTCTAATTTGTCGGTGAAGAAGCAGTAGATGTATGGGTGATGATGGCGTTGAAGATCCAACCATGTTTGCTTTGGATGATGACTTGGAGAGGTGGAGATGGATGGAAGCACCACGGTATCACTATAGAGGAGGTTGATGGAGCATGGTTGATGATCATTTTCCATAGATTATGCATGGAGTAGAAGCCTTTCTGTGTGAAGGAGTGGAAGAGATCCTCAAACAAAGAAGGGGAATGGGTATTTACATCCTGTGGAGTATAGAGCAGTAGCTGACCCGTCGCCCGACAGGTAGAGAATTTGTTAGGATCAGTTTGCAGTAGGGTCGTCGGACAATGGTTGTGTAGAGATTCCATCGATCGATGGATATGTGGGTGTACTGCAACATTCAACTTTTTAAAACACACTAATCACTAAGTGGAAGTATTATTCTCAAGAGGGATGTCACAAAATGATAACCATTGCAATTATAGTAAATAAACACCTTGCATTAATTTGAAATAAATTCATGCATGGTTCATAGTTATGAAATTTAAAACTCATTCATCATGAAATCTAAATCTACTAAGCTAGACTTGCATAAGATAACTTAGCCATGATGTAAATGATATCTAAAGGCATTGTTTTGGATTGGTATATGAAACCCCACTAGACAAATCTTCAAATCTTCTTAGTACTTGATTGTCTTCTTATTCTTCAATTTATCCAAGTCCTATGGACATCGCATCCCCAGCCTTGCAATAACAAACATAAACATGGTACTTGTCACTTTATATAACATAAAGTAACTATGACATGAAGTAAACTTGTCATGAGATAAATTTGACATAAACTTTGAGAATACTGGACATAAACGTGACATAATCTTGACCATGAATTATCTTAAGTATTTTTTAATCATTTAAACATGACTAATTGGACAAGTGAATATTTGTTTTCACTCTTAATGCCCCATAGGAGCCCATAATTTCTAGGAAGCCTATAATGCTAGGAAAGGCCATAACAACCTGAAGGTCATCAATGAGCATATAAAAACATAACTAATTCCTAAGTTTTGTTCATGATCTTAGATCTTAACTTAATCATTAATGTATTTAGTCTTAATCTTGACCATAATGAGATTTCTCCAACTTAGTGCCATAATGGGATTTCTCCCCTTGAATCATAATGGTATTTCTCCCTCATAATGTCTTAGTGGGATTTTTCCATTCTTGAACATAATGCATAAATCATAAATCATAATCATGGTTGGGGTTTTACAATAGAACATAAACAATCAGTCACATAGTGATATGTATACATGATGTCATCTTAGAAAGAATTCATAATTTTATGAAACATAGTAATCTGCGTAATCATAAAGATAAGAACCCCAATTAAAACAAAATTAATTTTGCCAAGAATGCATGGCCATCTCACCTATAGAAAACCATCTTAGGTCAAGTCCTCTAACTTGATTGAGTCGTTAATCGCTTGTAATTTTATTAAAAACATGATATGTATATTAGTTCATAATCATTAAACCTTAATGTTGGTATTTGAAATTTTGAAGAGATTGAATGTGTAAAACATCATTTGATAATAGGCTAGATCGGTAGAGAATAAAAATAGATTTCTAACACATATTTTTCCATCATTTTCTGAGGTCATTGGCAATTTCCATGATTTTTACAACGTGGACCAATCAGAGTCAGCAAAACCATAGTGTGACATTGATTTTAATCAAAAAGAAATCCAATTAAATGAAGTGTGGAATGACAAGAATACTTTAGGAGCATGTTGAATACAATTAAAATGTCATGGGTAGAAGTGTCATTCAGTCATTTAAATTCTTCCACGGTTGAGAAATCATAGTTGCAGGTGAAAACCCTAAATTGCCCTTATGTATAAAATTAGTCGATAAATATTATGGGGCTCCCATGGTCTTTTTCAAACCTGGCTTCTTCATTCTTGAGCCATGGTGCGAGGTGCCTCTTCTGGAGGTGTAAACTTTGATCGAAATCAGAACAAAATGGTCATTCATGATAGTTGAGATCTCCAGCGCTCTCACTGCACCAAGATGAGGCCAACGAGCCTCCCTGGGGCGTGCTTGAGCACCAGTCCCAACGGTATAGGGCACAGCCATGGCCATCAAGAATATGATAAGAGCAACGTGAGGCAATCAAGAATGAAATAAAATGTCTCGCAAAGTCAAACCAACATTGAAGATTTCATTCTACGAGGAAAATGATTGAAAAGCCATAGTGTTTTCCAGCAACATGTGGAAATAGGGAAACATGTTGGGGGTGTTAATCCACTAAAACCAGTTGGATACACATCAGAAAGACACAAAAAACAAATGTAGAGGCTAAAAAAAACCAAACAGAGTGTTCCCATAGTTGGAGGTCCACTGGAAGGCCACAACATAAAACATCAACGAGAACGCTTGTGAGTCTAGAGGGTGTAGCAACTAGGCCAAAATCAAGGAAATCCATTGATGATAAAACAAAGGAGCGGTTTTGAGGATGCTTACTGGATGGCCAATTGAACCAAAGGAGGTGAAGGATGACAGGGTGAGTTTGTGGTTGCTGAGGTTGAGAAGTCGATAGAGAGTTCAAGAGTGATGGGGGATCAATTGGTAGTAGAGGAGAAACTTATGGGGGCGTCAGTGCTTAGGGTTTTCTTGTATAAGGAAAATAAGTGCTTTGATGGTGTCTGTGAAATCTTAGTAGAGAGGGGTCATAAACCTTATTTGGGCATTTTACCAGAAAACAACGAGGGGGAGTACATTTATGGCTCAATAGATTCGGGAAGGAAAGACGGGGTCATAGCAAAATAAATCTTAGGAAAATATTTTGAGAAGAGGAAGAGCTTGACCGGGCAAGTGATCACATCAAATTGGTTCAAACCCACAAAAATGTTGAGAGGAAGAAGATGACGTTAGAGCATTTATATCATGGGGGAAAAAAAACCGACCGTCAGATCACGCATGAAGGAGGAAGGAAACGGGTGTGTGATACAGAAATAAAAATGGACCATAAGATATGTACATTTCATTTAACGTATTTCAATTTATTTCCTAATCCCACTATATTCCAACTTTATAAATTGAATTAGGGGGAAAACAAAGTCAAAATGATACCAAAATATAACCACACACTAAATAGCCAATCTAGATCATCCTAATCATTAGAATCCATGTTTTACATATGTTTTGTCCAAATTTTCCATAAGGGTCATTTACTTAACTTTTATGTATTTAAAGGATGAAATAAACAAAAAAGTCTTTCCTTTGATAATCTTTAAGACAATTCTGAGATAGGCATTTACTATTTCCTCAAAAGTCATATCACATATGTTTTATTACTTTTTGGGATAACTTTACTGGAAGAGTGAATAATGATACTTTCCTTTTATGTTAAATTCTATAAAGGTAAAAGAGACTTCTTGTTCAAGTAATTCATTAGTATTTTCAAATTCCTATCATTTTATCTTCATTTTTTATTCTTGTTAAACATTATCAAGGATAGGAGAGAGAAAAAGAAAAAAGAAAAATTAATATTTATCCTTTTGAGTCAATGTTTGTACATTATGACATATATGAAAGAGAAAGGTATTTTGAGTTTCCTTTTAATTATCTTCATTTTTCTATAATGAGTATCATTTCAAGGTCTTTTTACCTTAAGCCCTTCAACTATTTTTATTTAATTAAAATATCATTTTAGATTAGTTGTGAAAACCTAGGTGTGACAATTCTACCCATCTTAAAATAAATTTCATCCTCAAAATTTCTCTAAGCTACTACCCACCTTAGGTTTCACTTGCCTCTTTAATTAACATTTCAAAGTTCACTTTGGTTAAAAAAATTATATGAATTGAAATGTATTACATTAAAGATTTATGTGAATATGAATTAACTATTACCTTAGTCCTCATCTTTTTTCTCTACTTCCATGGTGGAAATTCTAATTTTATTTATGATCCTTCTTCGAGAGCTTAGGGAAATTTGTCTTAATATGCCCTAGCTCTTCAAAATAGTAGCAAGCTCTCGTACCATGACTGCATGGGCCTGCATGATCCTCTTACAAGTTGGGCAATGGGGTCGTTCAGCTTCTGCTTCAAGTACCTTTCTCTTCACTGCATGGTTATTGGGAGGAAGGTGTTAGTTGTTTCTATGGGGAACATCCTTGTTACAACCCCAATTTTGGATTCAATTTCTGAGAAATGTAATTTCTCATATTATAGATATTTGGAAAAATAATGATACAATTTGTAACAATAGCCTTGATGATTGTGTTGTGGGCTTTATTGGCTATTGGGCCTAATAACAAGGAAATTCAATTAATTAATCAATAATTGAGAATTTGAGAAAAGAGAGGTGTGGAAACCTCTAGAAGGCAAAAGAACTCAATCCCAAGGTGGATTTCGTTCCTCTTGTGTTCCTTGGGTCCCAAGGAGTCCAAAGTTGTAGGGATAAAGCAATAAGAAAAGAAAAGATCAATTAAGTATTTCCTTGTTAATAAAGAATTGGAAACATTGATGAAATGTGGAAAATAAGTAAAAAGAGGTATAATTAAGTGATCCTTGGTGGAATTTCGTATCCCAAGGATTCCTTATGATAAAAGGAATACCAATGAGGAAAATAAAAGGTAAATAAAGAGAAATCCTCAAAAAGAACTATTTTTTTATGGAAGCCAAGAGGCTATTTTATTCATCTTGCCCTCCTCGTGCAAGCCAATAAGGGAAAAGATTACAATCTACTTGGTCAATGCTGGAAATAAACTTGGAAGTACTACTTTCATTACACTTATCTTTAATTAAGATGTTTTCGATACATTCTAGGGGTCTGGGCAGATCATAACACCCTGCGGGTGACTTATGGAACTCTTTGGCCAACTTGTCGGCCATGAGGTTTCCCTCTCATGGTTTGAAATCAATTCTCCAGCCTCGGTTGCTTGCTAACCCTTGTTTAATTCTGTCCAGCAGTGTCGCAAACCTTGGAAACTCACATCCATCTAATTGGAGCATGTCCACAAAGCTCTTGCAATATGTTTCAACTATGAGATGTGCAACGCCATTACTTCTAGCTAGGGCAAGAGCAATATCTACTCCTATGATTTCAGCATGAGTGGCTGACTCTGCCACAATGCTTTTGACATGTCCATCTATCCAGCAGCCTTCAGAATCTCACGCTATAATAGCAACAGTGGCTTTATCACGCTTCCACATAGCATCCGTATTCATCTTGATACTTCCTTGTGGAGGAGCTCTCCAGCATTCATTAATGGTCACGTCATGTTCATTCGATTGTTTGCTCCATGCTTTCACAGCTATGTGCAGATCGTTTAGTATCTTCTAGACTTGTCTCTCCACAGTAATCTATTGGTTCTCGAAAACTTGCAGATTTCAAGTTGCCCATATGTTCTGACAGGTGACTAAAAATAGATTCCTCCATTCAGCTTCTTGCTTCATTTTCTTTCTCAACCAGCAGCAGTCCTCTTGTTGGGTGAAAGCGGCGAGTTTACCTCCATCCATAAGCTCGCTCCAAACCTCCTTTGCATAGACACAATCTCTAAGAGAGTGAGTTAGTGTTTCCTCATGGGTTTGACATCTAGCACAGGTTTTGTCACTTGCCATTTGTCTTCTGACTCTTTTACTATTAGTCAAAATAGCATCATGCATGAGAAGCCAGCTAAAGAATTTGAAATGCGCTGGTAACTTAGTCTTCCACAGCGTATCCCATTTTCCCTCCATGGTGATATCTCGGTCCTTCCTCCGTATGTTGTAATCTGATTTTGTGGTGAATTTCCCATGTAAGGTACCAGTCCAGACTCTCACATCAGATCTTGTATCAGCAGATGGTGGTTCAATCTGCATAATTTTCCTTACTAGTTGCTTGGGAAACCAGTCGTCTAGAAACTCCTTGTCCCACTTCCCATTGTCAAGCACCACCGTTCTTACTCTCATGTCTATGATAGACTCAGGAACATCACGTAAGGAAGCATTGACCAATTTAAAATTAGGCTCCACCCACTCATCCTCCCAGAAAAGAATATTATTGCCATTCATTGGAATTAAGTATGAATTCTCTATGATCAGGTTCTTGCACTTGAACGTGGCTGCTGCCAGTCTGGATAAATTTGAGGTTTTTCTGCCCATGTACTTATTATATTTTTCTCTAATGAACTTGCACCAGTTGGTCTTTCTGTTAGATGATAAATCACATGCGTTCTTAGCCAACAAGGTTGTGTTCCACTCCCTCATGGACTTGAGATCGAGCCATCCTTCTTCTTTCTGGCTGGTGACCTTGTTCCAGGCAACTAGAGACATTGGGTGGGCCTTATGTCCTCCTCCCCAGATAAATCTGTGTATACAACCATCGATTATGTCGCATAATCCCAGAGGTAGCGCCACCGTTTGCATCGTGTAGGCGGGAATGCTCTCCAGAGCTGATTTCGCCAGGCAACATCTTCCCGCCAGAGATAGGCACCTTGCTGCCCACCCATTGACTCTGGAATCTATTCTCATCAGGATGTATGAATAGGTTTCTTTAGTGATCTTCTTATGTATGATAGGGACCCCCAGGTATCTTCCTAAATCATCAATTTCCCTGAATCTTCCAATTCTATTTATCTTTCTTCTTGTTCTTTGGGGGACACTAGCTGCGAAAAAACATGAGTCTTACTAACTGAAATCATCTGGCCCGATGCTTCTTCGAATAACTTGAAACATCGCTTAATGGTCTTCATTTGGTTTCTCGACGCTTCCCCAAAAAGGATCAGGTCATTGGCGAAGCATAAGTGTGAAATCATGTGTCCACTTCTTCCCATTTTGAAAGGCTTCCATTCACCATTTCGTACAGACATTTGGATCAATTGGCTTAATCGTTCAATGCACATAACAATGAGATACGGTGAAAGTGGGTCGCCTTATCTGAGGCCTCGACTCGGTTTGAATGGCCTGGTAGAATGCCCATTCCAAAGAATGGTACACTCCCCCGTGCTAATAGAGTTCATGATGTAGGCAGTAATGGGCTTAGGCAGCTGAATCTTGTCAAGAGTGTCGGCAATGAACTCCCATGACAGCCTATCGTAAGCCTTGGCAAGGTCAATCTTAATGGCCATGGTCTTCGCAGCTTTCCTCTTCTGCATCATGTAGATGACCTCCTGGGCAATTGCAATGTTATTTGTAATGTGTCTTCCAGGAACAAAAGCACTTTGAGATTTGGAGATCCAATCAGGCAAGAAGGTCTTGAGCCTTTCCACCACCACTTTGGAAATCATTTTTAGGTAGAATTTGTTCAAGGAAATCGGCTTCAACTGATCGCAGTGCGTAGGTGTTTGTACTTTGGGAATAAGAACTACAGTCGAGTCACACATTTCTTTATTTAGAGCCTTTCCTACTAAGGCACTTCTAGTAGTTATCAGAATGGAGTGCTTCAAAGTATCCCACTATTTCTGTACGAACAGGCCATTGATGTCGTCAGGTCCAGTGGCTTTATATGGATTCATAGCACTCACAACCTTGTGGCATTCATCCTCTGAAGGTTCTCTTGCCATGTGTTGCATTTGTGTTGGGGAGAGATTTTTGAATTTAGCAGGAATGTTTCTCATAGCCTCCGCTTGTGGTTCACCTGTTTGGGTTAATAAGGATTCAAAGTGAGTTCTCACCATGTCCTCCAACGCGGCTCCCTCTCGTACCCAATTGCCAACTCTATCTTTGAGCATAGTGATAGTATTAGACCTTCTTCTTTGCTTTACATAAGCACTATAAAATCTGGTATTGCTGTCTCCATTGCGGAACCAGTTAATGTGGCTTTTCAGACGTCATTCCTCTTCCTCTCCCCTTAATATGTCATCCAGCGCAGCTTTCATATCGATATAAATACCATCAGTAATCGAGTTGTAGTTGGCGGCCAGGTCTTTTTCTAGCTTCTTGATATTTCTCATGAGTTGAGCTTTATTTTTCCTTTGTTGATTTGTTTGATCCTGGTCCCACCTGATGATTTCCTTCTTGGATGCATTAAGGGCTCCGTAGAAATCAGATATTTGGTTCCATTTATCGACAAGCATTATTTTGAAATCATCATCTGTCGTCCACGTCGCCTTCGCCACAAATTTCCGCGGGTAAGCTGACACAAGTTTACTTCTTACCAAAATAGGGATGTGATCTGATTGAAGTCTAGGTAGGTGTTTGACACAGAATTGTTGATAGTTTTGTATGAAAGCATTGTTTGCAATCGCACAATCGATTCTTTATTGTAGATTTCCCCTTTTGAAGGTGAACTTGGGTCCCGAGAATCCCAAGTCACTAAGACCTGCAGCTAATAAGGTTTCTTGGAAAGTTGCTACCTCTGCATGATTGTAGTGTGGACTATCGGATCTTTCTGCAGGATAGCAGGTTGTGTTGAAATCGCCAAGGACAATCCAAGGTTTTTTGAAGGATTCTCCCATCTTGACAATGTTCTTCCAAAGGAATTTTCTAACCACTAAGTGTGGGTTAGCATAGACAAAGGTAACAAGAGTATAATGATTAACGCAGCAAGTGACAAATTGTCTATGGTAGTTAATGATCTGTACATGACAGTCATGTGCCTTCCAACAGACCCATATACCTCCCGCATAACCTTGGGTTTCAACTCTAAAGGATCGAGTGAACCCCAACCTCTTAATAGTATTAGTAGCTTTGGTGCCACTCAGCCATGGCTCTACAATGGTGACAATCTTAGGTTTATGAATAGTCATAAGTTCTTTGAGATTGTGTTGTGTTTCCTTCTTTCCTATCCCCCGAATATTCCAACACATGATGTCCAACATTAAGAACTTGATATGGTTTGTGGTTCTCCGTTTGCTCCTCCCTATGGTACAACATTCTCTTTGTCCTCTTCGAGATTCCCTTCTTTTATAACAATGCCTCTATCATCTGTGGTACTGTTGTTGCTCCCCAGCTCTGTGGGTGGTATTGTTGTTTCTCCCCAGCCTGCCCTCCGCACTTTACTGAGTCCAAGAAGGCAAGATCCTGCAAAAAGAACTATTTTAATAAGAAATAAACAAGATAATGAGAAATAATGAAGAATAATGCATTTAGATGCGTCTAGAAGGATAATGAGTATCTGATAAAAGGATTTCGAAATATTAGAGTTTCTTGGGGTCCAAGGAACCCCAATAAAGAGGAAAGAAAGAGAAAATACCAAAATAGCAAAATAAGAAGATAATGTGAGTATACAATTAATGTATTACATGGTATTGCTAAAAAGAAAGAAATTGCTATTAAAGGGAAATATGATTTCGTTCCTATGGATTAAAAAGGGCAAGTATAAAGAAGATGAAGGAGGAATTTCGAATTCCTAATATCCATATAATAGGAGATATTCAAAGGAAAAGAGGAGAGAGAAAGTTTGCTTTCTATGAAGGAATAAGGATCCTATTGGGAAAAGAACTCTTTTGCTTTTAGATTCACACCCTAGGGCATGGATATCCTCCCCTATTTAAGGGATGGAACCACATCCTCGAATCCAGGAGGATCTCATATCTCTCACATCTTCTTCAACCCTTGAATTCATTCAAATCCTAACCTATGAAGATGGCTCTATCTCATAAGCAACGAGTGAATGTATGCAGTCAAGATGGTGGGTGGATACCCATGAGTTTGGGGAGGGGCTTCGCCATGGCGACCATGCCCTCGTCTGATCACAGCAGCCGCAGCAAAGCTGCTATTGCAGTCGCGCACTGCAGGCGTGTCCAGGCCAACTGGCCACCATGGCTGTGAACTGGAAGCACTCAGCAGAGTGCGGAGGGCAGGAGAAGGTAGGAGGACCGCCCTAGTGGCCAATGAGGTCGGGAGGAGGAGGTAGGGCCGCGCCCGATCGCTGCTGCAGCGGCAGCGTGAGGTTTTGCAAGGTAGAAGACGACCAAGCCGCGTCAGACGAGTTTGACCCTCAGCGTATCAAAGGACCAACAACTCAAGCATGGGCAAAAGGGTCATTCAGTTATGTTTTCGAATAGCCAAGCAATGTTGCATGGGTTTGGCGACGTGGCGGCCTGCCATTGGTCCGGGTAAGTGAAATCTTACAAAAATCATATCTAATGATTGGTAACTCCGATTAGGACAAATCATATATGTATTTTTCTCAGAAAAATGAGGGGAATCCATTAAAAATATAATTGGGGCCGGAATCTGCTTTCAATTCGAAAAGTAATGGAAGTTGTTAACTTTAATGTATTAATGGTTAAGAAACCCTATTTTGATATAATTAATGTGATTAGTAGGGTTTAATTGATGGTTAAAGTTAATATTAACCTATTAATGATAAAAAGGGACATTAGGGACAAAAATCATGAACTTTGAATGTAGTTCGTTTAATTTAAAGTTTATGTGCATAAATAGGCTTTAATGGGCCTTGAAACCCTAATGTTGATAATTAGGACTATTAATGGCTTTAATTATTTTATTTCATGTATAGAACTGAGTTTTCATGGTTATAAGCTATTTTGAGTATTAAAGTTCCTAATTTGTGGATAAATACCCTAAAGGTAGTAATTAGGGTTTTCTCATGAATAAAAGGTGGAATTAATGGCAAATCGAGTTCATATGTGATTTGGACCATAATGAACTATGAATTGATGATAAATGTGTATAATGATCTTGTCATGGATTAAAGGGATAAAAATAGTAGCTTTAATGTAAAATAGGCTTAATGAACTTAATTAATGGTTAATTATGCCTTTAATCCAAAATTGAGGATTAGGTGTGGAAATAATTAGGGTTTGTGATCAATTGCACTAAAATAGGGTTTAAAATAGTAAAAGATGAAGGGAAACCCTAATTGCAATGGAAACCCTAAAAGTAAACTAGAAACCCTAGGAAGCGAGCTAGATTTAATAGATCTTAATGACATGTGTAATAAAAGGAAATTGTATAATTGTTTCAGGATCTTATTGAATGCTTGCTTGCCTATTGGTTGATTGGATTATTTTTGTCTCACATCAACTTGACGGGTATGTGGTTACGCCTATGAATATCCTGAATTAGTTTCTCAAGGATTTTCGAGGTTTTATCGATGACTTGAATTAAACTGTTGGTTGCATTTAATTCTTGCAAATCATAATGTGGATATGACTATCACCTAAGATAAGTGCCTACTAGCTCAGATTCTAGTCCCCTCTGTAGCTTTATAGATTGACCTAGTAAATGGCTACCAATGGGGTAGGTCCATCAGGTCATTAAATGACTTAGTAAATGGCTACCAATGGGGTAGGTCCATCAAGTCATCATGAGTCAGGGATTGGGCTACCTTTGGGTAGGGCCATGCGACTCCATAACCCTAGGAATTGGCTACCTTTGTGGTAGGACCATGGGGGTAAGGATCTACCATATGAGAGAGGTAGTATCCATGTCCACTACAGGGACGGTACAGAGATAGGGGATAGGCAAGGATTGAGTAGTATTGCTTAAAATGTAATCTTGGATGTTAAATGATATTTGGTTGACTACATTGTTAACATAGTTGCACAATTATTATTTCCCCCACATACCAGCTTCTTGTTGATCGACGTTTTGTTTGTCGGCGTTTTAGGTACAAATGAAAAGAACAAATAGTAAAGTGGAATATGTGGAACTAAGTGAGAAATAACTTACGCAGGAGGATTAGTTAGATTAGTATCTTCATGGATAGAAGTTTAGAAATCCCAGCTTTTAGAAGGTAAGTAAAGTTTTTATTTTATACCAGTTTTCAATTTAGTAGTAGAATTTCATAATTATTATTGATTGTTTATCGAACCTTTGATTTGAGATTATTAGATAAAGACTCTGATCTCTTGGTCTCCCTTAAATGGGGGTTACCAGGAGACAGGGTCATTACAATTGGTATCAGAGCGAAGGTTCCTCACTTAATCTTTAATAATTATTAAATTTTACAAATTTTGTAGAACCCAAGGGAGTTATTAGAGGATTATCTGAAAGACAGAGGTGTCTAGAAAAGGATCATGACCGGGGGCTGGCAATATTTTCCTCCACACCGCTATTCGGAATACGAGGACTCCTAGATCTGTGTGACTACCTGGCCAAAGTCTTAGGGTATGAATCGAAATAAGATACCTTTAGGACTTTCTCATCTTATTCATCCCTTATCAACTCAAATTCTATTAAGGACCTTAAGGATTAGGGTTTTCTCTCTTCTCCTCACCCTCTTGAGGTATGGGTAAGGTTGATAAGGATTAAGAAATCCTCCACCAAACTAATAAAAAGCATGTAAATAAGATGTCATGGACATAAGCTTAATAGATTAAGCATAAACTAAAGAATAGATACATGCTTAGGTCATATGACATGAGTTTTCATTACCCTCAGGAGAGACCTGAGGCTAGACCTTCTTATCTGGAGGATGATAAGAGAGACAGTTAGTCATGGAGGTAGAGATCTCCATTAAAAATAGATACCTAGCAAATCCTTTGAGGATGATGTTAACCCTAACCCTAAGTAAAGGTTTGAGAGAGAGATGACATGATGAGTTAGATGTCATGGTAGACCAGGTGGTTGGATAGACATACCTTGGATGCCATATGATCCATGAGAGGTTAGATGACCTAGTTCCTTTGGCGACCCAACCCTGGAAAGGGTCGTGCATGTTAGGGTGAAGGACAACTCCTTCATCAATGAGGTTAGAGAAGAACCTATAGAAACCCTATGGGCTTGTGAAAGTAGGATATAGCTTGCACCCAGAGTGCGTCAGTAGTGTTAACAGTGGAATAAAACCCTGGACAAGGGATCATGATGGATGGCTTATGAGATAAGCATAAGGGGTTATGGATAATCTTGAGTAAACATAAGTTCGAGCATAGGCATCACTTAGGTAGGGGCATGCTTATGAGCTTGATCCTTCATGAAGAAAGGACCTCTTATAGAGAGGTTGGTTGTAGGATTAGATCTAGAGAGAGAGTGGACCTTAGGCAAGAAGGTTGGAAGCCTAAAACCCCAAAACATGAGGAACAGTGGGAGTTGAGGATGATGCGACCTAAGTGGATGATAGTGGATTGTCGTATGCTTGACCCTTGGAGGCTAATGATGTCTTGGTTGCCATGAGAGGAACCAAACCCTAGAGAGAGGATGAGTCTGCTGGTACCTCTGTGCCTATGGTATAGGTGTTTACCTTCTGAGATAGGAAGCAGAGTTCCTTAGACCTGAGAGGTTTAGTAACAGGTTGTGAAGCCTTATACCTTGTTGGTTGTCCTTGAGGAGGACTCAACTCTGAGGTACTGCGTATATAAAAGGATCATGGAAGTACATGAAATACCTTGGTTATGCTTGATTTGTGGTTAAGAGATTGAGGATGCACAGCTGGATACCCAAAGGTGAACCTAGGGCTCCTAGGCCTAAGAGGGGAAGCAGTGTACCCCAATGCTCATGATGAGATTTGAGTCTCTATAGTTTCAAGCATGGTACTCCTCATGTGTAAAGGTAAAAGAAACCCCTTAAGTTAAGGGTATGTTTAATGAACCCCCTCACAACTGAGTTGATTTAATGTAGAGGAAAGAGAACAAGTATGACCTAGCATGGTTTAGTAGGTGGTTTGCTTGTACCTTAGTAGCTTGCTAGGGCTAAGCATGCTCGTGTGGATGTAGACCCTAAACATAAGGACGTGTGTGACCTTTGTTATCAAAGTGTAGTTTCCTCCCATCCTGAGAGAGGCACCCTTTTGTAGGGTGTATACCAGTTTTGTTGGTTTAGAGGTAACCTAAAGAGGTTTCATAGGATCTTAAGAAGCTAAGTGAAGAGTATATGGCCTGAGAATGAACCTTTAGACCCATAGATAACCATCTCTATGTGCATGTGGATGTGTTACCATGGAGGTAACCGGTATGGGGCTTGACCAAGGTAGGTAGGTTGCCATGATCCCTATGAAAGGATGAAACTCAACCCATGAATGCAGGAAGAGAGATGATGAATGCTTGGGTAAGGTTCTAAGTTGGACATGTACTATAATAGAATCCTAAGTCTATCCTAGGTTCAGGTAGGGATAAGACCGATGGAAGAAGGAGTTGCCTAATTCCCTAGTTGCACATGACCATAGGGTCGGGAGGTAACAGCTATCATTGTCTGAGGGCCATGGGTTATGAGATTGATCACCTTCATGAACTCATGGGACCCAAAGGACAGGTGAGTAGGGCACTCTCTGGATGCATAAGGGAAAAAGGGATGACCCCAAAAGTGTCGGCACCCTATAGACCTAGAGGAGATGACTAAGGATTGTGCTTGGACCAAGTAAGTTCAAGACTAGTTTTCCATGGAAGTAATGTGGATATCAAGATGATGGCACGTTTCAACTTAGATTTGAAGGTGTACTGGTAATGTGGGTTGTACCATCTCTACTCTTGGAATAGGAAGAACTCTGTATTTGGATGACCGCCAAATGCTTATTTCTTCTTGTTATGGGAGTGAGAGATAGGACAGTACGCATGCCATACACCAAGGGTAAAGATGACGTGAGTTGGAATGTTGCTATAAGGAATGAGGACAGAGATGACAATGTGCCTTGGTGGAGTGAATGATGCATGGACGGGTACAAATGATAAAAGTATTAAGATAATCACCTTGTAAGGATGTTCCTAGTAGAAGCTTTGTGGAATTTGCAAGGTTGAGATTGATCACCAGGTGGATGAGCTCAGAGTTTCTTGATGAAGATAAAACTAGAGTTTGAGATGAGATGATAAGTATAATACATGGAGGGGTATGTCCTCAACAATACTTAACACCTAAGGATAAGAAGTGGTAATGAATGCTCCGGTTGAGATATAGCTGCCTAGTTAACTAGAAGCTAGAAGAAGTTGAGGTTGTTAGGCTAACCTTCAGTTGAGAAAAAGAGATAAGTTTGGCTAACACCCAGATGTATCAATAGTTGTTAATCAAGTAAATGATTGCTTGGTTATCCAGTCAAGTCCGTGATATAATGAAAGGATGATTGTCGAACCTCATATGTACTTCTTTGGAAAGGAAAGTGATGAAACCCTGATGAGAGTGGTTTAGGGTTTCTGAGGTATCGATCTTGAGGAATCATGACATACTGGGAATCATGGTTTTAAGATCACCACACACCGTGAAACTACAAAGATAGTAAGTGATAGTATCACTTTGGATGCTTAGAACAAAGTTGCATGTAGCATGTGGCCATGCAAGCTAGGAGGTGAAGGACGAACACCAGTAACCCAGTACATGGATATAAAGTATAAAGAGTTCCCGAGAGGGAATGGGAGTTCATCACTGTGGATGTTGTGAGTCTCCCCTGGACTAAGGAAGGTCGAGATCCAATATGGGTTATGGTAGATCGCCTTACCTAGATGACATGAGAAAGGAAGTGTATTGTCACGAGACAGGTTCAGTTGAACTACTTAAGAGAGAAGATGGTTCAACCACACCATGATGTGAGTTTAAAAGTTCTTGGATATGACCAAGGTTCACTTCCATGAGGTGGAAGTAGATACATGACGAGCTTGATGATAGTATAGTTTATCACCCCTAACTAATGGTTAGTATAATCCAGACTAGAGGGTCTGATGAGAGCCAGTGTGCTTGTTCAGGGTGATACAAAGAGACAGTTCTTAAGATGTGATGTTAACCACCATAGCCTTTATCGGGATGTAAGAATTTCTATAAGGAGGTTGTGTCGGTCACCACTTTATTAAGATGATGTTGGTGAAGGAGGCCTCACGAAGGTTAGAAAAGAACCATAGAGTGTGCAGATGAAGTCACTTGATCGTGCAATGGCTGAGAGAGAGCCCAAGGGTGACATGAGTCATGAGCTGATGCAAAGCAGACTGACATTTAGTTCACTGTGGGAGAATATGTGATGTGAAAATCCGACCCCTCTGAGCTACGGCTGAGAAAGTTGAGTCCCCGATATATGGGTCCATTAGAGATGGATTGGTGGAGAAGGTTTTGTTTAGCCTTACCCCTCAGAATAACATGATGTATAATGTGTTCCATGAGTCTGATCTAGAGTACTATGTGAGGTACCCAAGCCATGTGCTGAGCCCTGAACCAATTCAGCTTTCGAGAGGCTGAAATGTCCTTAGTCACCTATGAGGGTATGATATACCAAGGTAAGAAAGAACTCATATGGAAGAATATGAGATGATGAAGGTTCTTGGGAAGAACCATGGAAAGGGTGAAGCCACATGGGAGCCCTGATGGACTTAAGAAAGGATAACCCTGTTTGTTTGCTTGCTTGATGGAATTTTGAGGACAAAATTCTTATAAGAGGGGAAGGATGTTACAACCCCAATTTTGGATTCAATTTCTGAGAAATGTAATTTCTCATATTATAGATATTTGGACAAATAATGATACAATTTGTAACAATAGCCTTGATGATTGTGTTGTGGGCTTTATTGGCTATTGGGCCTAATAACAAGGAAATTCAATTAATTAATTAATAATTGAGAATTTGAGAAAAGAGAGGTGTGGAAACCTCTAGAAGGCAAAAGAACTCAATCCCAAGGTGGATTTCGTGCCTCTTGGGTTCCTTGGGTCCCAAGGAGTCTAAAGTTGCAGGGAGAAAGCAATAAGAAAAGAAAAGATCAATTAAGTATTTCCTTGTTAATAATTGGAAACATTGATGAAATGTGGAAAATAAGTAAAAAGAGGTATAACTAAGTGATCCTTGGTGGAATTTTGTATCCCAAGGATTCCTTATGATAAAAGGAATACCAATGAGGAAAATAAAAGGGAAATAAAGAGAAATCCTCAAAAAGAACTATTTTAATAAGAAATAAACAAGATAATGAGAAATAATGAAGAATAATGCATTTAGATGCATCTAGAAGGATAATGAGTATCCGATAAAAGGATTTCGAAATATTAGAGTTTCTTGGGGTCCAAGTAACCCCAATAAATAGGAAAGAAAGAGAAAATACCAAAATAGAAAAATAAGAAGATAATGTGAGTATACAATTAATGTATTACATGGTATTGCTAAAAAGAAAGAAATTGCTATTAAAGGGAAATAGGATTTCGTTCCTATGGATTAAAAAGGGCAAGTATAAAGAAGATGAAGGAGGAATTTCGAATTCCTAATATCCATATAATAGGATATATTCAAAGGAAAAGAGGAGAGAGAAAGTTTGCTTTCTCTGAAGGAATAAGGATCCTATTGGGAAAAGAACTCTTTTTCTTTTAGATGCACACCCTAGGGCGTGGATATCCTCCCCTATTTAAGGGATGGAACCACAGCCTCGAATCTAGGAGGATCTCATATCTCTCACGTCTTCTTCAACCCTTGAATTCATTCAAATCCTAACCTATGAAGAAGGCTCTATCTCATGAGCAGCGAGTGACCTTATGCAGTCAAGATGGTGGGTGGATACCCATGAGTGTGGGGAGGGGCTTTGCCATCGCGACCATGCCCTCGTCTAATCACAGCAGCCGCAGTACTGCTGCTATGGCAGCCGCACACTGCAGGCGTGTCCAGGCCAACTAGTTGCCATGGCTGCAAACTGGAGGCACTCAGTAGAGCGCGGAGGGTAGGCGAAGGTAGGAGGACCGCCCTAGTGGCCAACGAGGTTGGGAGAAGGAGGTAGGGTCGCGCCCGATCGCTGCTGCAGTAGCACCGTGAGGTTTTGCAAGGTAGAAGATGACCAAGCCACGTCAGACGAGTTTGCACCTCAGCGTATCAAAGGACCAACAACTCAAGCGGGGGCAAAAGGGTCATTCAGTTATGTTTTCGAATAGCCAAGCAACGTTGCATGGGTTTGGTGACGTGGCGGCCTGCCATTGGTCCGGGTAAGTGAAATCTTACAAAAATCATATCTAATGATTGGTAACTCTGATTAGGACAAATAATATATGTATTTTGCTCAGAAAAATGAGGGGAATCCATTAAAAATATATTTGGAGCTTGAATCTGGTTTCAATTCGAAAATTAATGGAAGTTGTTAACTTTAATGTATTAATGGTTAAGAAACCCTATTTTGATATAATTAATGTGATTAGTAGTGTTTAATTGATGGTTAAAGTTAATATTAACTTGTTAATGATAAAAAGGGACATTAGGGACAAAAATGATGAACTTTTCATGTAGTTTGTTTAATTTAGAGTTTATGTGCATAAATAGGCTTTAATGGGCCTTGAAACCCTAATGTTGGTAATTAGGACTATTAATGGCTTTAATTATTTGATTTCATGTATAGAACTGAGTTTTCATGGTTATAAGCTATTTCGAATATTAAAGTTCCTAATTTGTGGATAAATACCCTAAAGGTAGTCATTAGGGTTTTCTTATGAATAAAAGGTGGAATTAATGGCAAATCGAGTTCATATGTGATTTGGACCATAATGAACTATGAATTGATGATAAATGTGTATAATGATCTTGTCATGGACTAAAGGGATAAAAATAGTAGCTTTAATGTAAAAGAGGCTTAATGAACTTAATTAATGGTTAATTATGCCTTTAATCCGAAATTGAGGATTATATGTGGAAATAATTAGGGTTTGTGATCAGTTGCGCTAAAATAGGGTTTAAAATAGTAAAAGATGAAGGGAAACCCTAATTGCAATGGAAACCCTAAAAGTGAACTAGAAACCCTAGGAAGCGAGCTAGATTTAATAGATCTTAATGACATGTGTAATAAAAGGAAATTGTATACTTGTTTTAGGATCTTATTGAATGTTTGCTTGCCTATTGGTTGATTGGATTATTTCTATCTCACATCAACTTGACAGGTATGTGGTTACGCCTATGAATATCCCGAATTAGTTTCTCGAGGATTTTCGAGGTTTTATCGATGACTTGAATTAAACTATTGGTTGCATTTAATTCTTGCAAATCATAATGTGGATATGACTATAACCTTAGATAAGTGCCTACTAGCTCAGATCCTAGTCCCCTCTGTAGCTTTATAGATTGACCTAGTAAATGGCTACCAATGGGGTAGGTCCATCAGGTCATTAAATGGCTACCAATGGGTAGGTCCATCAAGTCATCATGAGTCAGGGATTGGGCTACCTTTGGGTAGGTCCATGCGACTCCATAACCCTAGGAATTGGCTACCTGTATGGTAGGACCATGGGGGTAAGGATCTACCATATGAGAGAGGTAGTATCCATGTCCACTACAGGGACGGTACAGAGATAGGGGATAGGCAAGGATTGAGTAGTATTGCTTAAAATGTAATCTTAGATGTTAAATGATATTTGGTTGACTACATTGTTAACATAGTTGCACAATTACTGTTTCCCCCACATACCAGCTTCTTGTTGACCGACGTTTTGTTTGTCAGAATTTTAGGTACAAATGAAAAGAACAAACAGTAAAGTGGCATATGTGGAACTAAGTGAGAAATAACTTACACAGGAAGATTAGTTAGATTAGTATCTTCATGGATAGAAGTTTAGAAATCCCAGCTTTTAAAAGGTAAGTAAAGTTTTTATTTTATACCAGTTTTCAGTTTAGTAGTAGAATTTCATAATTATTATTGATTATTTGTTGAACCTTTGATCCGGGATTATTAGATAATGACTATGATCTCTTGGTCTCCCTTAAGTGGGGGTTATCGGGAAATAGGGTCATTACAATCCTCATTGTATGATCTTCTAGGATGGTCTTCCAATTCTATGGTTGAATCTAGCACTTCTTGAAGAGATCTGATGCCTCTTCTAGACAAGGCAAAATTTAGGTTAGGCTTGAGTTCCCAGATGAACTTCTTTTCCCTAAGTTGTACATCATTGTCATAACCATACTTTTACAAGATTCTCAACTTCATGGCATATTGGGTTACACTCATATCTCCAACTTGGGCCAAGTTGGAAAACTCTAACTCCTTCTTTTCTATCACGGATTCAGACACATAGTGCTCATAGAAGGCTTCAACAAACCCTTCCCATGTGAGTGTTGGTGCATCAAGTGCCCTTGATTTGAGAAAATTCTCCCACCATGTTGGGTGGCTCCCTTCAGTATGTGGGTTGCAAAACAGACCCTAGAGTGTTAAGGGCAATCCACATCACGAAAATAGTGTTCCATGCTTGTAATCCATTATTCACCCTTAGTGACTACATCCACTTCACCTTCACATAAGAAAGAGTCAGGTCTTAGTCTGAGGAAATCTACTAGTATCAACTCATTATGCCTTCGGTGATGGGGCCTTTGACCCAAAGCATTGGTGAGTGCTTGAACTAGGTCCTCTTAGTTTGCCTAAGGGTTTTCTTCATGCTCACTTCCTTGACTAAAATAGCTATCACCGTCATCTATCTTTTCTTTTCCCTCGTCAGATTTCATAGGGGCCATCTAAAAAGGGCATACACCTAGGGTTAAGATAAGTGAATCACATCTTTGCCTAGTTTCCATCTACCTACTTTATCTGATACCATAATGTAACATCCCACTTGTTAAAACACATTTTTCACTGAGTGGAAACATTATTCTCAAGGGGATGTCACAAAATGCCAATTATTGCAATTAGAGTAAATAAACACCTTGCATTGATTTTGAATAGATTCATACATGGTTCATAGTAATGAAATATAAAACTTGTTCATCATGAAATCTAAATCTATTGAGCTAGACTTGGATAAGATAACTTAGACATGATGTAAATGATATCTAAAAGCATTGGATTGGCTTGTATATGGCACCCCACTAGATAAATCTTCAAATCTTATGAGTCCTTGCTTGTTTTTATATTCTTCAATTCCTCCAAGACCTACGGACATCGTGTCCCCAACCATGCAATAACAAACATAAATGTAAGTAGGTGATACATGTCACTTTATAGAATAGAAAGCTTCTATGACATGAGGTAAACTTGTCATGAAATGTATTTGACATAAGCTTGACCATGGATTATCTAAAAAATACTTTGAAGCATTTAAACATAACAAATTGGATAAATGAATATATGCTCTTAATGCCCCATAGGAACCCATAATTGCTAGGAAGCCCATAATGCTAGGAAAGTTTGTAATGACCCAAAGGTCCATGATCGAGGATCATATAAAAACTTAACCAATTTCTTAACTTTGTTCAAGATCCTAGATCTTGACTTATACATTAATGTCTTTAGTCTTAATCTTCACCATGATAAGATTTCTTCCTCTTAGTGCCATAATGCAATTTCTCCCTTTGAGTCATAATGGGATTTCTCTCTTTTAATGTCTTAATGGGATTTCTCCCTTCTTGAACATAAAGCATAAATCATAATCACGGTTCGGGTTTTACAATAGACCATAAACAATTAGTCACACGGTGATCTCTATAAACGATGTCATCTTAGAAAGCATTCATAATTTTATGAAACATAATAATGTGCATAATCATAAATATAAGACATCCAATTAAACCATATTTATTTTTTCCAAGAATGCATGGCCCGGTTATCTATATCCAACCACCTTAGGTCAAGTCCTCTAACTTGACTGAGTCTTTAATCACTTGTAATTCGATTAATAACATGATATGTATATTAGTTCATAATCATTAAACCCTAATCTTGGTCTTTGAATTATTGAAGGGATTTAATTATAAAATAGCATGTGAAAATAGTCTATATCAATAGATAATCAAAATAGCTTTCTAATGCATATTTTTCCATCATTTTCTGTGGTCATATGCAATTTCTATGATTTTTGTAATATGGACCAATCAGATTTAGAAAAAACATAGTTGACATCGATTTAAATCACAAACAAATCCAATTTAAATGAAGTGTGAAGTGACAAGAAGGGCATATGTTACACTTAATTGAAATAATGAGGGTAAAAGCATCATGTAGTCATTTAAATTCTTCCACAATTGAGAAATCATAGGCGCGGGTAAAAACCCTGAATTGTTCTTGAATATTTAATTAGTCGATTAAAATCATGGGGCTGTCAGGGTCTTCTCGAGACTTGGCTTTTTCTTTCTTGATCCATGGAACGAGGCACCTCTTTTGGAGGTATAAGATTAAATTGACACCAGAACAAAAATGGTTGGTCATGGTACATGAGATCTTAAGCACTCTCACCGCACCAAGATGAGGCCAACAAGCCTAAGCTCAGGCCCTGGGGCATGGTGGAGTACCAGTCCCCATGATACAACCATGGGCACAAGGCACAACCATGTCCATCAAAGTATTGAAGCCAAGAAGAGAAATGTGAGGTGATCAAGAATGAAAGAAAACATCTCATAAAGTCAAACCCAAGTTGAAGATTTCATCACGCGAGGAAAATGGCCAAAAGCCATGAAATTTTCCAGGAACATGCGAAAATAGGGAAACATGATTGGGGCACAAAGCCGCTGAAACTAGCTGGAAATACATCAGAAAGACTGAAAAACAATTGTGGAGTCTAAAGGAGGCCAAATAGAGTGTTCCCATAATCATAGGGCCACTAGAAGGCCATGGTAGAAAACACAAGTGAGAACATCAGTTGAATCAAAGAGTATAGCAACTGGTCCAAAGCAAGGCAACTCGTGATGAGAAAACAAAGGAGAAATTTTGAGGATGCTTATTGGATGGTCAATTGAACCAAAGGAGGTGGAGGAGTTAGACTGAGGTTGTTTTCTCTGAAAAATGAGGTTGAGAAGGTTGTGGAGTTAGGGAGTGTTAGGGGTTCAATTAGTAGTAGAGGAGAAACTTGTGGGGTCGGCAATGCTCAAGGTTTTCGTATATAGGAAAAACGTGCTTTGGCTGTGTTTGTGAAATCATGGTGGAGAGGGGTTGGAAACCCCATTTACGCATTTCACTAATAGAGGGAGATATATTTATGTCTCATTATATTCAGGAAGGCAAGACAAAGTCACATCAAAGACAATCTCGTGATGCTATCGCGAGATGAGGGAGAAATGATCAGGCAAGTAATCATACCGAACTGGTTCAGACCCGCAAAAATGTCGAGAGGAAGGACATGATGTTATAGTCATTAGATCACGGGGGAACAATACCCATACATCTGATCGAGCATGAAAAAGGAAGGAAAGGGGCGTGTGATAGGAAAATAAAATCAGACCATAGGCTATATACATTGCATGAAATGTATTTTGATTTATTTAGTAATCGAATTGTATTCCAAATTTTCTTATGGAATTAGAGTATAAAACAAAGTCAAAATGATACCAAAATTTAAACACACACTAAATAGGCAGTCTCAATCTTTCCTAATCAATAAAATTTGACTCTTGCATATGCTTTGTCCATAATATTCATAATGGTCCTTTACTTGATTTTATGTATTTAAATGATAAAATAAATGGAAAAGTCTTTCCTTTGATAGTATTTGAGCCAATTTTGAGATAGACATTTATTATTCCATCAAAAGTCATATCACATATCTTTTATGCCTTTTTTGGGAAGACTTTATTGGAAGAGTAAATAATGGTACTTTCTTTTTATGTTAAAAACTATAAAAGTAAAAGAGACTTCTTGTTCAAGTAATTTATTGGTATTTTCGAATTCTAATCATTTTATCTTCCTCTTTTGTTCATATTAAGCATTCTCAAGGTAGCAGGGAGAAAAAGAAAAAGGGAAAACTAACATTTATCCTTTGAGTCAATTTATGTACTTATGATATATATAAAAGAGAAAAAGTATTCTTAGTTCCCTTTTTTGTTTATTTTACTTTATTTTTCTATAATGAGTATCATTTCATAGTCTTTTTACCTTAAGCTCTTCAACTATCTTTATTGAATTAAAAAATCATTTTAACTTAGTTGTGAAAACTTGGTGTGTGACGCGTACCATTAGGTCAACAGGGCCAGAGAATGCAGGCGTGTTGTCGACCTTGACTCCCTTGAGTCGTTAGGAGAGTGTGTGATGTTGCTCCATCTGGCCGATGAGATTTGTGTTTGTCAGTTAATGAGATGATAGACCAAAAAAGAGGTAAGGGTTCCGTCAGATGTCAAGATCGGTGTAGGTCAATGCTCCTGTAGCTCGATGGGTTAACTATGTAACTGTCGAGTGTAGGCTAATGATGAGGTAGAGGCTCCATCTGTCGGGTGATGGTTGATGGGCCATCAGTCAACTGAGAAAACCCACCCCGTCAAGGAGGATATTAGAATGGTTCATCGTGTTTGTGGCGATGAAGACTAGGTCATTGATGTCATGGGTTGACAAAGGGATAGACCATAGATAAATAGATCCAAAATATCAAAACATTCTTAGGCCCACTAGTCGGTTAGCATGACCACCATGGTCTAAAATAGTGCACATGTTGTGAGGCTTAATCCTTTCATGGAAACTATTGGATTTGATGAAAACCCTAAATATTTACATAAAACTAACGAAGATATATAGAGCAAAACTCAAAGGTAAATTGAGGGATCTAAGTGTGAAACTGGACCAAAAATATGACTAAAGCTAAGATGATATGCATTCATCAAAATACCCCAAACATAAATGTTGCTCGTGCCCGAATAACATAAAACTTAAACATACGCCAATGAATACTCTCGACCTTTGTGATTGCCTCATCTTCACATCATGTCGGTTTCTTTGCTTCTATGTATGGTTGAGCATCTCAACTTCCTGAAATCACTAAAGACATCTTAAAATATCTTTGTTCATGATTTTGTTTCCCAAAAACATTTCCTCTTCACTACTTCCAACATCAAGCATGTCTAAAATATTTGTGAGAGTTGGAGAGACCTGCTGAATAGCAAGTGTATATATGATCTGACACTAGTGTTTATCAAGAGGATAGTAAAATTGAGGCATTCATTGTGCCTATTGGTGGAAAAGGGAATGAATGGGGGTATGAAGGCAAAAAGCAAATATATCTTCTATTCGGCAGTAGTCGCAGGCTTCTCATGCTTGGGAACGGCCAATTGGCTGTAACTTGGAGGTGTCCCACGTGCACCAGGGTGCGGTAGAGTCAGGGCTGCAGCTAGCAGCGATCCTCGAGCCTCAGGAAGGAAGGGCAGACCGCGAGAAGCCACCCGTCGGCAGCTAGGTCGGGTGCCAAAGGTAGAAGACGACCTAAGGTCGCGTTGGACCATTTTGCCCCTCTGCAGGCTGAAGCACCACTCACTTATGTGGGGGTAGATTTGTCTTTTGGTTATGTTTCCAAATCGACAATGTTGCATGAGTGGGCCGACGTGTCAGCCTCTGATTGGCTCAAGTAAGTAAATCCTTGCAAAATTCATATCTAATTAATGATAGCTCGGATGGGTGCGCATAATATATGAATTTTGCTCAGATGAACACGAGGAATGTAATAAAAATATAGTTGAAGCATTTTTCTGATTGTAATTCAAAAAGTATATAAAGATGCTATCTTTAATGGTTTAATCAATGAAAACCCCTAATATTTGATGATTAATGTATTAGAAAGGGTTTTATGGATGATTAAAGTTGATATTAGCCTAACAATTATAAAAAGGTACATTAAGAACAAAAAGAATGAACTTTGCACGTAATTGGTTTAATATAGAGTTCCTTGTACATGAACGAGCTTTAATGGGCCTTGAAACCCTAATGTTAGTCATTGTGACTCTTAATGGCTTTAATTGTTCAAATTCATGAATAAAGCTGAGATATGATAATTCTAAGCTATTTTGAGTATAAAAGACCCTAATTGTGGACAAATACCCTTAATATGGAAATTAGGGTTTTTCTAATGGAAAAAGGTGGAATTAATGATAAATAGAGTTCATATGTGAATTAGATCATAATGAACTATGAATTGTTAATCCGGAAGAAACCAAAGATGATAATTGGGCCTAATGATCGTGTCATGAATTAAAAGGATAAAAATGGTAGTTTTAATGTAAAAGAGGCATAATAGACTCAATTGACATTTAGTTGTGCCTTTAAACCAAAATTAAGGTTATATGTTGTTAAAAGGTAGCCTTAATATCTTTCACGAAGAATAGATGAGATAATTAGGGTTTGTGTGTAGTTGTATAAAATTAGGGTTTAAAATAGTATAAATGAAGTGAAACCCTAATTGCAATGGAAACCCTAAAAGTGGACTAGAAACCCTAGGAAGCGAGCTACGTTTATATATCTTGATGGCATGATCAATAATAGTAAATTCTATGCATATTTCAGGATCTAATTGTGTGCTTGCTTGCCTATTTGGATTTCTTGCATTTAGTGGATTAATTCTGTCTCAAATTAGCCTGACAGGTATGTGGTTAATTATGGTTAATCGCATTAGTTTCCCGAAGAGTTTCTTGGATGATTCATCGCATTGAATGCAACTTATCAATTTGGATGTTCATACTTGCAAATTATAAAGTCACTATGATTATCACAATTGTAAAATAAGTGTGTATTCTCACACCTACATGCCATCCTAATGGATGATGCAAAAAGTTCAAGCTCAGGAGGGAAGACCAATGGGCACCATGAGAGGTGACCCTAGACACCAAGCTCAGGAATGAGAAGGTGATCTATGTTGCATGAATAATGGGCACCATGAGAGTGACCCCAGGCACCAAGATCAGGATTGAGAAGGTGGCCTTAAGTCATTGGCAAAAGAGAAACCTGAAAGGGGGTATGCCAGGGTTAGGGCAAAAGTGGGGGAGAATGTCACACTGAAAGCATAAATTGGCTTGTTAATTAACTTGATTGTGATATTTAGATTGTTAGCCATACTTGTGAAATTTTGGTTGTCCCCACATACTGGCATATTCATTTATGCTGACCGACATTTTGTTTGTCAGTGTTTTCGGTACAAGTTTGAAAAGGACAAGTAGTAAAGTGGCATATGTGGAATTAAATAACAGTTAAAGTACAAAGGAGGATTAGTTAGAATAGAATCCAGATGTGGATAGAAGTAGATATCCAAGTTTTTTAAAAAGGTATGCAAAGTTTTATTTTATTACAGCCTTTCACTTTAGTTGGTAGAATTTGATAAGTGTTATTGATTATTTGTCGAACATTTGATCTTGTTAATTGGGATAATGGATCTGACCTCTTGATCTCCCTTAATTGGGGGTTACCGGGAGGCGGGGTCGTTATATTTGGTATCAGAGCATAGGTTCCTCATTTAATCTTTAATATTTATTAAATTCTACAAATTCCATAGAATTGAGGGAGTTATTAGAGGATTTTCCGAAAGACATAGGTGTCTAGAAAAGGATCACGTCTGGGGGCTGGAAAGATTTTCCTCCGCACCACTAGTTAGAATACGAGGACTCCTAGATTAGTGTGACTGTCTGGCCGATGTCTTAGGATCTGACTCGAAATAAGATACCTTTAGGACTCTCTCATCTTGTTCATCCCTTCTCAACTCAAATGTTGTTAAGGACCTGAAGGATTAGGGTTTTCTCTCTTTTCCTCACCCTCTTGAGGGATGGGTAAGGTTGATAATGTTTAAGGAATCCTCCACCAAAGTAATGAAAAGCATGTAAATAAGATGTCATGGACATAAGCTTAATAGTTTAAGCGTAAACTAAAGAATAGATACATGCTTAGGTTGTATGACACGAGTTGTCATTTCCCTCAGGAGAGACCTGAGGCTAGACCTTCTTGTCAGGAGGATGAGTAGAGAAAGTTAGTCTTTGAGGTAGAGACCTCCATCATAAGTAGAGACATGGCACATCCTTTGAGGATGATGTTAACCCTAACCCTAAGTGGTAGTTAGAGAGAGAGATGGCATGATGACATGATGTCATGATAGACCAGGTGGGTGAACATGCTTTTGGATGCCCGTATGAGCCATGAGAGGTTGGATGGCCTAGCATGGTTTAGTAGGTGGTCTTCTTGTGCCTTAGTAGCTTGCTAGGGCTAAGCATGCCCATGTGGATGTAAACCCTAGACATAAGGGTGTTTGTGACCTTTGTTATTAAGATGTAGTTTCCTCCCATCCTGGGAGAGGGACCCTCTGGTAGGGTGTATACCAGTTTTGTAGGTTTTGGGGAAACCTAAGGAGGTCTCATAGAATCTTGAGAAGCTAAGTGAAGATTACATGGTAAGAGAATGAACATGTAGACCCATAGATAAACATCTCTAAGGGCGCGTTGATGTGTTACCATGGAGATAACTAGTATGGGGCCTGACTAAGGTAGGCAGGTCGCCATGACCCTTATAAAAGGATGAAAGTCATCCCATGAATGCAGAGAGAGATGATGAAGGCTTGGGTAAGGTTCTAAGTTGGACATGTACTATAATAGAATCCTAAGTCTATCCTAGGGTCAGGAAGGGATGAGACCGATGGAAGTAGGAGTTGCCTGATTCCCTAGTTGCACATGACCATAGGGTCGGGAGGTAAAAGCTATCATTATCTGAGGGCCATGGATTAGGAGACTGATCACCTTCCTAAACTCATGGGACCTGAAGGGAAGATGAGTAGGGCACTCTCTGGATGCATAAGGGAAGAGGGATGACCCCAAAAGTGTCGGCACCCTACAGACCTAGAGGAGATGATGAAGGATTGTGTGTGGACCCAAGTAGGTTCGAGACCAGTGCTACATGGAAGTAACTTTGATATCGAGATGATCGTGATATAGAGACATAAGTTGCACGATTCAACTTAAATTTGTAGGTGTACTGGTAAGGTGGGATGTGCCATCTCTACTCTTGGAACAGGAAGAACTTTGTGTTTGGATGGCTGCCAAATGCTTATTTCCTCTCATTATGGGAGTGAGAGATAGGATCGTACGCATGCCATACACCAAGGATAAAGATGATGTGAGTTGGAACGTTGCTATGAGGTATGAGGACAGAGATGATAACATACCCTTGTGGAGTAAATGATGTGTAGATGGTTTATAAACCTCAAGAGAATTAAGGTAATCATCTTGTGAGGATGTTTTAACATGAGCTATGTGGAATTTTCAAGTGATACAAGGTTGAGTTTGATAACCAAGAAGATGAGCTCAGAGTGTTCTTGATGAAGATAGACTTAGAGTTTGAGCTGAGATAATAAGTGAAGGTGTATGTCTTCAATTTTTCCTATCACCTAAGGATGTGAAGTGGTAATGGATGCCCTGGTTGAGATGCAGCTGCTTAGTTTAGCTAGAGGCTAGATGAGGTTGTTAGGTTAGACCTAAGTTTGAAAAAGGAGATATGTTTGGCTAACACACAGATGTAATGAGATCGTTGATCGAGTTAGTGGTTGCTTAGCTAGCCAGTCTAGGGCTTTTCATGATAAAAGGATGGTTGTAGAGCCTCATATGTACTTCTTTGGATAGGAAGGTGATAAAACCCTAATGAGAGTGGTTTAGGGTTTCTAAGGAATCATGACATATAGGAGATCATGATTTAAGCTCATCATACACCATGGTACTACTAAGATAGTAAGTTACAGTAGTACTTTTGATGCCTAAGATGAAAAATGTACAAAGATGCATGTGGCTCGTCGCCATGCATGTCAAGAGGTGAAGGACGAACACCAGTAACCCAGTGTACTGATATAGAGGATAAAGAGTCCCTGAGAGGGAATGGGAGTTGATCACTATGGATGTTGTGGTAAGTCTCCCCTATACCTAGGAAGGTCAAAATGCAAGATGGGTTATGGTAGATCGCCTTACCTAGATGACACGAGAAAGAAAGGATATTGTCAAGGGACGGATCCGGTTGAACTACATATGAAAGAGAGATAGTTCAACTACACCATGATGCGAGTTCAAAGGTTCTTAAGTATAATATAAAGATTTACTTCCATAAGGTGGAAGTAGATACATGAAGAACTCAATGCTAGTACAATTTATCACCCCTAACTAATGGTTAGTATAATCCAGACTAGAGGGTCTGATGAGAGCATGTGTGCTCATTTAGGATGATACATAGAGATAGTTCTTGTCCCCTGTAAGATGTGATAATAACCACCATATCCAATATCGGGATGTAAAGAAGCTCTGCAAGGGAGGTTGTGTCGATTACCACTTCATTGAGATGATGTTGGTGAAGGGGCCTCGCGAAGGTCAGAAAGAACCACAGTGTGTGCAGATGAACTCACTTTGATCGTGCAATGGCTGAGAGAGAGCCTAGGGGTGACATGAGTCATGAGCTGGTGCAAAGCAGACTGACATGCAGTTCACTGTGGGAGAGTATGTGATGTAAAAATCCGACCCCTCTAAACTATAGTTGAGAAAGCTGAGTCCCAGATATATGGGTCCATTTGAGATGGATTGGTGGAGATGGTTGTGTTTAGCCTTACCCCTCAGGATAACATGATGTATAATGTGTTCAATAAGTCCTATCTAGAGAACTATGTGAGGTACCCAAGCCATGTGTTGAGCCATGAACCTATTCAGCTTTATGAGAGGCTGAAATGTCCTGAGTCACCTATGAGGGTACTATATACCAAGGTAAGAAAGAACTCAGATGGAAGAATATGAGATGATGAAGGTTCTTGGAAAGCACCATGGAAAGGGTGAGGCCACATGGGAGCCCTAATGGACATAAGAAAGGCTTATCCTGTTTGTTTGTATGCCTGGTGGAATTTTGAGGGCAAAATTCCTATAATAGAGGAAGGATGTTACAACCCCAATTTTTGGATTCTTTTGGTGAGAAATGTAATTTCTCCTATTAAAAATATTTGAACAAATAATGATATAATTTGTTTTGATTAGAAGGATTTCGTTTAAAATAGCCTTATTGGTTGTTTTGTGGGCTTTATTGGCTATTGGGCCCAATAACAAGGAAAAGACAAAGGAAACTCCATTATTAAATGAGTAAATAAGAAAATGGAGAAAAGAAAGATGTAGAAGCCTCTAGAAGGCAAAGGAATTTTATACAAAGTTGGATTTCGTTCCTATTGGGTTCCTTGGGTCCCAAGGAGTCCAAAGTTGCAAAGATAATGCAACAAGAAAAGAAAAGATCAATTAAATATTTCTATATTAAGAAAGAAATTGAAAATAATGATAAAATGTGGAAAATAAGTGGAAAGAGGTATAATTGAGTTATCCTTGGTGGATTTTCATATCCAAAGGATTCCTAATGTTAAAAGGGATTCCAATAAGGAAAATAAAAAGAGAAATAAAGAGAAATCCTCAAAAAGAGATATTTTACTAAAGAAATGAATAAGATAATGAGAAATAATGGATGTAGATGCATCTAGAAGGATAACGAGTATCCATTAAAAAGGATTTCGAAATATTAGAGTTTCTTGGGGTCCAAGGAGCCCCAATGGGGAAAAAGAAAGAGAAACGGCAAATAATAACAAAATAAGAGGATAATGTGATACATCATTAATTACTTTTTGATAATATCAAAAAGAGATGTTATTTTCTTTAAGAAAATAGATTTTCGTGGCCAATGGATTAAAAGGAAAGTAAAAAGAGAATAAAAGATATAATTTTCAAAATCCTAATGTCTAAAGAACAAAGAATATAGTTATTTAAAGAGATAAGGAAGAGAGAGAAGATTGCTTCTTAATTAAGGAAAATTGTTTTCCTATTAGGAAAGGGACTTGTTTCCTCTTGGATGAACATTTTGGGGTGTGGATACCCTCCCCTATATAAGGGGTAGATCCTTTGGCTTGATTTTAAGAGAATCCCATGCAACCCTCTCTTTTCTTCTTCTTATTCACCCAAACCCTAACTAAGAGGATATAGCCCTATCCTTGGAGAAATGAGGGGTTGTCTGTGGCCTTATTGGAGGCAGGAAGTTTCCACAACAATGCAGGACTAATCGGATACCATCCCAACACCCTCGTCTTCGCACAACTTCTGTTGGAGATCTGCAAAACCTGTTGTAATTGCGGCAGCAGTCGTAGGCTTCTCATGCTTAGGAATGGCCAACTTGTCTGCAACTTGGAGGTGCCCTGTGTGCACCAGGGTGCGGTGGAGCCAGGGCTGCAGCTAGCAGCGATCCTCGAGCCTCAGGAAGGAAGGGTGGACCGCGGGAAGCCAGCCTTCGGCGGCCAGGTTGGGTGCCAAAGGTAGAAGACGACCTAAGGTTGTGTTGGACCATTTTGCCCCTCTGCGGGCTGAAGCGCCACTCACTTATGCGGGGGCAGATTCATCTTTTGGTTATGTTTCCAAATCGACAACGTTGCATGAGTGGGCCGACGTGTCAGCCTCTGATTGGCTCAAGTAAGTAAATCCTTGCAAAATTCATATCTAATTAATGGTATCTCGTATGGATGTGCATAATATATTACTTTTTCTCAAAAGAACACGAGGAATGTAATAAAAATATAATTGAAGCCTTTTTCTGATTGCAATTCAAAAAGTATATAAAGATGCTATCTTTAATGGTTTAATCAATGAAAAACCCTAAGCTTTGATTATTAATGTATTAGAAAGGGTTTTATGGATGATTAAAGTGTATATTAGCTTGTTAATTATAAAAAGGTACATTAAGAACAAAAAGGATGAACTTTGCATGTAATTGGTTTAATTTAGAGTTCCTTGTACATGAACGAGCTTTAATGGGCATTAAAACCCTAATGTTAGCCATTGTGATTCTTAATGGCTTTAATTGTTCAAATTCATGAATAAAGCTTAGATATGATAATTCTAAGCTATTTAGAGTATAAAAGTTCCTAATTGTGGATAAATACCCTTAATATGGAAATTAGGGTTTTTTTAATGGAAAAAGGTGGAATTAATGATAAATAGAGTTCATATGTGAATTAGATCATAATGAACTATGAATTGTTAATATGGAAGAAACCAAAGATGATAATTGGGCCTAATGATCTTGTCATGAATTAAAAGGATAAAAATGGTAGTTTTAATGTAAAAGAGGCATAATAGACTCAATTGAAATTTAGTTGTGCCTTTAAACCAAAATTAAGGTTATATGTTGTTAAAAGGTAGCCTTAATATCTTTCACGAAGAATAGATGAGATAATTAGGGTTTGTGTGTAGTTGTATAAAATTAGGGTTTAAAATAGTATAAATGAAGTGAAACCCTAATTGCAATGGAAACCCTAAAAGTGGACTAGAAACCCTAGGAAGCGAGCTACGTTTATATATCTTGATGGCATGATCAATAATAGGAAATTGTATGTGTATTTTAGGATCTCATTGTGTGCTTGCTTGCCTATTTGGATTTCTTGCATTGAGTGGATTAATCTATCTCAAATTAGCCTGACAGGTGTGTGTGATTAATTATGGTTAATCGTATTAGTTTCCCGAAGAGTTTCTCAGATGATTCATCGCATTGAATGTAACTTATTAGTTTGGATGTTCATACTTGAAAATTATAAAGTCACTATGATTATCACAATTGTAAAATAAGTGTGTATTCTCGAACCTACATGCCACCATAATGGATGATGCAAAAAGGTCAAGCCCAGGAGGGAAGACCAATGGGCACCATGAGAGGTGACCCCAGACACCAAGATCGGGAATGAGAAGGTGGTCTATGTTGCATGACTAATTGGTACCACGATAGGTGACCCTAGGCACCAAGCTCGGGATTGAGAAGGTGGCCTTAAGTCATTGGCAAAAGAGAAACCCAAAAGGGGGTATGCCAGGGTTAGGGAAAAAGTGGTGGAGAATGTCACACTAAAAGCGTAAATTGGCTTGTTAATTAACTTGATTGTGATATTTAGATTGTTAGCCATACTTGCAAAATTTTGGTTGTCCCCACATACCGTCATATTCATTTATTTTGACCAATGTTTTGTTTGTCGGTGTTTTAGGTATAAGTTTGAAAAGGACAAACAGTAAAGTGGCATATGTGGAATTAAATAAGAGTTAAAGTACAAAGGAGGATTAGTTAGAATAGACTCCAGATGTGGATAGAAGTAGATATCCAAGTTTTTGAAAAAGGCATGTAAAGTTTTATTTTATTACAGCCTTTCAGTTTAGTTGGTAGAATTTGATGATTGTAATTGATTATTTTTTGAACATTTGATCTTGTTAATTGGGATAATGGATCTGACCTCTTGGTCTCCCTTATTTGGGGGTTACCAGGAGGCGGGGTCATTACATGTATGGTCTTGACTAAGGGGGTCTGAGCTTACCTGGAAAGAGCCACATTCATGAGTTAAAGATAGAAGAACTTGTATGTCTTCTTTTTCATATGGGCATCGTACCAAATTTTTGTTCATTCTTTATAGATTCATGCATTCTTGTATGCAGTCATTCTGAGTTCCTTAATCTCTTATTGTTTTAGTAGTTTGTTTTAAACAACTTTCTTCAAATCAAAATTTAGTTGCTTAATTTACCACTAGATTTAAGGTTCTAGCTCGATGGGGAGGCGACATGAGTTTTGATAGATCAATTTGAAAAGTGTGGTGCCTAAGGGGGGATCTTAAAAGCTGTCATGTAGGCCCAAAGAACATCATTAATTTTGTTGGACCAATCCTTCAGTTTGTGGTCAATAGTTTTCTTCATAATAGCTTTGAGTTTTCAATTAGATACCTTTTCCTACCCATTGGTTTGTAGATGATAGAGAAATGCTACTTTGTGATACACACCATATTTTCTCAGAACTGCTTCTTCACTCCTTAAAGTGAGAACCTCCATCTCAGGACTCCAAAACGAGGGAAGAAGATGACCTAGAATAGCTTGATAAAAGGCTTTGAATCACTTATCATTGTGGGTATATCTTTTAACCATTTAGATACATAGACAGCTACAGTTAGGTATATCTTCTACCCATTTAGAAACATAATCGACTGCCACTAGGATGTAACAAAAGCCATATGAAGAGGGGAATGGGCCCATGTACTCCACATCCCAGACATCAAATATTTCAACTTCTTTCTAAAGCTTTAGGTGCATATCATCTCTCTTGTTGATGTTTCCATACCTTTGACATTTATCACAGAACAAAACAAAATTGTAAGCATCCTTGGATATTGTTGGTTAGAAGAATCTACATTCTAGGACATTTAGTGTAGTCTTCTTAGAACTTGTATGGTCTCCAGCAAGGCATGAGTGATACTATTCTAGAATCAGAGTAGCATCCTCCTCTAGGATGCAACATCCATAGAGACCATCAACATATAGTTTGAATATGTATGGTTCATCCCAGTGATATTATCTAACAACATGCATGAATTTCTTCCATGCAGTATTGGTGCACTCTGGATGAATAAAATATGTGATGAGATAATTTACAAAATTTACATACTATGAAATGGCAGCTGAGACTGGTCATGAGATGATATTAGAGAAGAGAGTAACTGATGGGGAGAAGATCTATGTCATGAATGTGAATGCAACTCAAATGGTTGGCAACTACATTCTCAGTTCCCTTGTTGTCTTAGATTTCAAGATCAAACTCTTGTAGAAGGAGAATCCATTAGAGCATACTGGGTTTTGCATCCTTCTTTGTTAACAGATAATGAATGACAATGTGATCGGTGTAAACTATAACTTTTGAGCCCACAATGTATGATTTGAATTTATCAAAGGCATACTCAACTGCTAAGAACTCCTTCTTAGTATTTGCATAATTTCATAAGCCTTTATCGAGAGTTTTGGAATCATAATAGGTAACATGGTATTTCTTATTTATGTGTTGACCTTATATGGATCCTACCACACAATCACTAGTGTCACACATAATATCAAAGGGTTGAGACCAATATGGTGCTCAAAATAATGGGGGTTGAAGTAATGACTTGCTTTATATTGTTGAAACTCTTCATACATTCTTTTTCGAAGTGGATTCCAGCATCCTTGAGAAAAAGATTTGTCATTGGATTGGCTATCTTGGAAAAATACTTGATGAATCTTTTATAGAAGCATGTGTGGAATAAGAAGCCTCTGAATTATTTTATTATGGTTGGAGGTCCAATCTTAGAAAACATCTCTATTTTTTCCTTGTCTACCTCGATCCTCGATTGCTGACTCTTGGACCTAGTACAATGCCTTCCTTCACCATGAAGTGATATTTCTCCCAGTTGAGCACCATATGTGTTGTTCACAATGTTTGATGATGAGAAGAGGTGCACTAGGCATGATTCGAATGAATCTCCATATACAGATAAATCATTCATGAAAACTTCCATGATGGTTTTGATTAAGCTGGCAAAAATGGCTTCCATGCAATGTTGGAACATAGTTGGGGCATTACAAAGCCCAAAGGGCATTCTTATGAAAGCATAGTCCCAAAGGGATAGATAAATGTTATTTTCTCTTGGTCATCTAGATGTATTGTAAAATGATAGAATCAAGAGAGCCTCAAGATAGAATAAATATTCTTGATGAGCTAGGCGCTTCAGGACCCAGTCTAGAAAATGTAAGGGAAAATGATCATTGCACGTAGCTTTGTTCAACTTCCTATAATCGATGCACATCCTCCATCCAGTGATTATGTGAGTGGGTATGAGTTCATTGTTTTCATCGTGTACCACTATGGTACCTCCTTTCTTCTAAATTACTTGTGCAGGTCTCACCTGTGGTGAGTCAAAAATAGGATAAATGATGCCAAAAGTGAGTAACTTTACAACTTCAAGGTGAACCAATTCCTTCATGTTCATATTCAATTGACGTTGGTGTTCTACATGTGTTTTGTGGTCCTCTACCACAGATCTTGTGCACGCCTAGCATTTGATTCACCCTGGTGAGATCACTCATTTTGTAGTGTATATCCTTTTACCTTTCCCTTAGTATGACTAACAATTTGTCTTCTTTCTCATATGTCGGATCGGAATTTATTATCATTGGGAAGACCTTTAGATCATCTAAGAACACATACTTCATCTCTTATAGAATAGGTTTCCTCTCATGTGCCTTTGGTGTTTTGTCTAGATCCTCGGTAAGGTAGACTACCATAAGTTCATCAAATTCAGCTTTCAAATCTTCTTCTGCTGAGTCAACATGAAGTGTGCATTGCTTTACTTGTTCATTAATAGACTCAATAGCATTAGGATTAGTGAGAGAAGTCTCAAGAGGGTCTTCATATTTGAGATCCTCTTGCATGAGGAGTGACATATGTTCTGTACAATTAATAAGAAAACTACTTCTTGCATGTTTGGTATCTTCATAATGTCAAAAACATTGAATTCAAGGATTTACTTCCCCAACCTTAGAAGTAAGGTTCCCTCTTCAACATCAATCAATGCTCTTGTTGTGGAAAGGAAAGGTCAGAAAAAAAAATAAAAGGGTACCTGAGATCTTCCATCATGTCCATAACAATAAAATCACATGGTACAGAAGAATCTTTTCCAACCTTAACCGACACATACTCAATGATTCCCATTGGAACTGTCATTGAAGAGTTAATGAGTTGTCTGAGAATCCTAGCCTCTTACACAAACTATAAGGTATAATGGAGATGTTGTCTTCGAGTTTAGCTAATCCTTTCTTATATGTAGAGTCACCAATGTGGCATACAATTCTAAAACATCTTGGATCCTTCTGCTTATTTGTCATTTTGTTCTGGATTATATCAGATGTTGTTCTAGCATACTTTAGCACATATTTCTTAGTTGTATATTTTCTTGTGAGGACCATATTCAAATACACTGATCATGCAGGTATCTCTACTAAGGCATCTAAGAAAGGAATATCCACATGAAGCTTTTTCATGGCCTCTTTGAATTTCATAAAGTGAGTGACAAGTCGTGTCTACCCTAGATGGAACTGAAATGGAGGATGAGCCTTGTAGACTGGTAATACTAGTTTGGATGCCCTTTTCTCAATGATAACTAGTTCTTTTGAATTGACCTTATTGGCGATTTTGATGACTATAGTGTCTTGAAGTTCTACATTTTTTGTAAATGCTTCATGTGATACCAACTTAGGTACTTCTGAGTCTTAAATGATTACACAATTGTCCTTGTTTGTGAAATCATTGGGGACTTGGTAGATGCATCTTTAAGGACTGTTCTTGATCATGTTTCAATAGCCTTCAATTGATCTTGGTGCTTGGTATTATCTTCTAACTATCCTAGAAATGCTCCTATAGGTAGGTGAAGATTTGCTGAAAGTTTGTCCAGTTGAGATTTGATGGCTTTCTGATGAGCTTTTTTATTTGCAATCATTGTTTATGGTGAACGTAGCATATTATCAATGGATGAAAGTTTATCATCGAGTGAAGGGGTATTATCCTATTGTCCCTGATGATGTTGTTGTGGGACCTGGTTGGGATTCTAGTACTGATCATAATTCGTGTTCTAGAAATTACCACTATAGTTTCCTTTATTTTTGAAATTTTGTTGCTAGTTGATCTGGAATCTCGGAGGACCTCATTGTTGATTTTTGTCTTGTATGATCTATTGTGTATTTTCAACTCCCTTAGGATTTTCACACCAAAAACCAGGGTGGATTCTTATTTGATTGGGGTATAGTACCCTTGGCCAGGAATACTATGAAAGGAATTTAGATATTCCATTTGATTATCTTCTTTAGCTACAGTGTTGCTCATTACCATGTAAAAAAAAATATTAAATCCCAAGTTTGAGTGGTCAATGCCCTTGCATGCTTCATATAATTGTGTTACGGTCTTGACATTTTGTTGTCGTTGGTGCATTTTGGACTGCCTTGGGTTACAACTAGCTAATTAGATTTGATTAGATGCAACTTAGGAAAGCACACATGGATCTTTCAAATTTATATAAAGGACCTAGTCTAACACACCATCTCATACTATTTGCACTTCACCCGCAAGCACACGAGGTCGTGTTGTAGTATAGTCAAGCAGTAAGAGAAGGGTTGATCCTCAGGGAAAGAGTGGGCACTAGAGATAAGTTAATGTGAGCTATGTTCCTAAAGTGGAGTGTAGAGTTTTGAGGGTTTAAAAGTTGGTTTTGGTTTATTACACTACAATTGCAAGTAATTAACAACAAGATGGAAGCTATATTACTAAAAACCCAAGATTACCCTAAGCAACTTAAGACTAAGAAGCTATGCTAAATAAGTGACTAGGCAAGAGAAAATAAATGAAACTACCTACACTAGACTAGCATTTCAAATTAACAACTAATAGGTAAGTTAAGCACAAGAGAAAGTAATAACCTAGGTTATCCCTAGCTAACAAGATTAACACAAGCAATCTCCAAAGATCACTAACTACTCAAGCAAATCCTAACTATCAAGAACTAAGCAATTCGCTAAGAAGTAATAAAGGCAACTAACTAAACTAGCATCAACAAGCTAAGATGACAAGATGGGTTTTAAGAAATAATATGGATAGGTGGGCCGTTTGGGAATGATACTTTGATATTAGTTGGGGGAGGTTGCATAACAAGAAAATTTTATATCTTCAATCTAGATTACGAAACCAAATAACAAGGCAAGTGCTATTCGAATATACCCTATGCTACTAGTTGAGGAACTAGGACTAGGTGTAATTCTAATAGGACTTGGCAAGTCTAGGTTTCTAGGGTAATTGAGAGACAAGGGTACGAATGGGAGTAGAGATGAGGGAGTTTCACCTCATGTTACTTACCATCTAGCCTTTAGAAAACTCTAGGAAATTGCACTAATCACACTTATACTAGCTACTTAGATTCCACACCTACTTGTAGGAGAAGGGAGTTGTAAGTGGGAACAAAGGGTGCTAGCTAAGGAACCACTATTTGGCCCTAGGATCAATTCCTAAGATAGCCATATACATTCCATTTTCCCCTAGAAGCTAGGAGTCATCAAGCATCATATGACAAGAAATCCATGTTTAAAAGCACAAACCACAAGCAAGATAATGGGAAATGAGATAGAAGCAAAAGACAATCATCTAGAATGGAAATATGTTCATTACAAGTTATTTTCCCCTAACATGGTATCAAAGTAACATTTTAACCCCAAATAGCCCACCACTAGGGTCTTAGCTAGACATGATCAAAAAAAAGAGCAAAAAGGAAATAATAAAGAGATAGAAGGCCATGGAGCTCATGGACGCTTCTTCTCCTTCACCTCCTAGATGTTGTAGAATATGGATCCTCTCCAAGGTAGGTGAGTAGCATGGAAATATGAGGGATTATGGTGGGAAACCTAGAAAACTAGGTTTTTATGGTGGAAATTAAGTGGAAATGGAGTGGGAGGTAGGTGAAAGGTTTAGAAAGCAAAGAAATGGCTCTAGAGTAGCTAGGAGGGTTCTAAGGAAGCTAACCTTCATGTTGTGGCTGTCACCTATGTATATATACGTGGTGGGAAGGCACTAGGGTAAGTGGGGGTAAAAAGGGAAAATAGTGGAGAAAATGGGTAGGTTTATATGGTCACCACGGCCGTGGAGAGGTGCCACAGCCATGGTGGGGGTTATATGGCACGATCATGGGCAATGGAATGGCCGAGGTGGAAGGTGAAGGTGAGGTGTACGTATGTATGGTGGCCACAACCATGGCGAGTGCCACGGTCGTGTTGGGTAGAGGGTACCACAACTGTTTTGGGAAGTACGGTCGTGTTGGAGGAGGTTGCCACGGGTGAGGTTGCTCTAAGGTTGTCTTGTCTTCATCTCTCCATGGTCGTGGTGCTCACCATGGGTGAGCTGGCCTTCAAGGGCCACGGTCATGTTGATGGCCACGACCGTGGCCATTCATGTGTAAAATGAGTCAAGTTACTGTTGATTTTTGGGGTCTTGAAGAATAAATCACCACAGTCATGGCATGAACCACAGGCGAGTTGGGGCTCCCTGGCCATGGCCATTCTGATGACCACAGTTGTGGTGTCTTCAATGACCACGTCTATTTTTCTGGCCGTAGTCGTGGTCATTCATGTACAAACTTGGCAGAGTTACTGTAACTTTTGGAATTAATTCGCCACGATCGTGATGGTTTACCACGGCCGTTTTGGGGCTTCTTATTGCTGATTTGAACTTCAAATTATTCATTTGGCCTCCTTTTTCTTTGGATTGATTCTTGTGCATCCAAAGAGAGCTCGGGGAACAAGTAGGTCTAATATCAGGGTGTAAGGACCCAAAAATGTTCTTTATCTCCCTCCCTTGCATCAATGCATGCATAAGTACCCTAAAAACACACACAAAAGGAGGTATAAGTGTATTTGACATAAAAAATCACATTGGAGGAAATAGCTTGTAATCTACAATGTTTAGATGTGATTATAATGCAAAAAGACATAGAATAAAGCCCTAGAATAGGGATGCATCACCACCCCAAACTTAAAACATATGTATCCTCAAGTATGCTCCAATTTAATCTCTCTTTCAATTCAATCAAGGAGCAAAGATAATGTATATTGTGATGTTTATTGTCTAAAATGAGTTCACATGAGGAATTCGGCAAGCAATCTAATACTCTCTACTCATGTTTATTCTTTTCAAGTGTCAATCAAGTACAGAGCACAAGAACTTAGAATATGGGTCACCATTCACATATGCAAGTAATGAAATTTTCATAATGCTTCGGTTAAATTGTATCATGCATAAAATACATTCAACAGGTTAGGATTATTATTTCACTTGCTAGTTCTACCTCATACGCTTCATTTCACTGTGATGACCCACTTGGCTTGTATAGGCAAATGAGGGATAGAGTTGATTTACCCTATCCCTACTAGGCATTAAAAGAAAAGAAATGGTTATGAAAGGGAGTGAAGTGCTTTTGGACTCATATTTTCTTTGCTTGAATGCTCTTAAAAGAGCACCCTTTATTTTCTTTCCTTTTTTTATTTTTTTTCTTTTCTTTTTCTTTTCTTTTCCCTTGGTGTAGGTAGGGCATATGATGACAAGAGTGAAGTGGGGAGGTAAAGGGATGGTCACCCCAAAATTTTTTGGGGGTGGCCAAGGTTGATATGCGCACTTTGGCATCCTTTTATGAGGCTAGAGGTAAGAAGATGGTCGAAGAATTGTCAGGTCAAAGAGGGGTCACAACTAGTGGAAATTCATCTATAATATCACTCAAGAAAGTTCGTCCATGTAACATTCACCAATCAAACAAGTCATGCATAAAATGTGCAGTATAGTAAATTGCATCCTTTTCATAAGGAACAAAAAAATCCCAAACGTTCAAGACTTGCAAGAATCACCATTTTATTCAAAATAGCAAATTATTTCAAGAGGCTTGGAGCACATGTAGAATTCCTACATAGGACTCATTCTAGCAAAAAACATCAAAATCAAGTTACATTATCCAAGATTTAACCATTTTCATCACAACAAATAGAGATTCAATTGAAACATACTATTGAGCAAGGATATTCAAGTTCGGGAAAAAGTGGCCAAAATGGTGCCAATTTGCATTCAATCACATTTAAACCTACATTTAGGGAAATTTAAAACATAAAGAATCAAATCCTAGCCAAAACACACAAAAATTACTAAAGTCTACATGGAAATGCAATGCATGACATGGAAGAGCAAATAGAACAAAAATTTTGAAAAAATTATGCAAAAATGCATGAAATTAAACTACATGTATTCACGAATGGTAACAGAAAGAAATCTACACTAGAAAGAGTAAAGTCAATCAATCTAAAATCGGGTGGAACAGGCATAAACAAAATGAGAGTCGGAGTCAGGGTGGTACATACCACCCCAAACTTTTGAATCATGTTATCCTTGGCATGAAACTAAATCTTAGGGATAGTAGGGTAAGGAATAAGGTTGGTGTTTCTGATCAAAAGGTAGGTCTCCCTGATGTTGCTGGTTTGGATGGTACCGATGAGAACTTGCTAGAGGAGGTGGAGGATCTGGACGGGCTGGAGGGAACTGGTAGTAGTGGCCCCAACAAGGATCCTGAGGGGGAGGGTAGGTCTCTTAATATCCCAAAATACCACCCCAAAAGTCTTCACCCCATTCGGGGTTTCTCTGTGCATGAGCATGGTGGTAGTAATACAAGTGGTTGACCTGGTAGTGCGTTTGTTGTTGTTCATGCCACATGTACTGCTGGGTGAGCTGCATTTCTTGTGTGTCATTTGAGTACCTTCAAGTTGTGCCTGGATGGATGGCATGTCATAGACGTTTGTTGAAGACTCCTATAGCTAGGATGTTTCCTCATCCCTTCTTCTCATCCTTCGGGCTTGTCTTCTTTATTCTTCTTCCTCTTCCTCTTACTATTATGCATTTGATTCTCCCACTTCTTCATGTGTAGCAGTGGGGTTATAGTTCTCTTGGGGATTGTTTTGCTCAAATTGCATCAGCTTTTTGTGTAGTGAGTTAGGGATCCCCAAAATAGATAGGAGTGGGGTAGCATGATAGGGCAGCTCAAAAAAATTGATGTTTCTATGGATTTTACATTATATATCAACCTCTTTTTTATCACGAATGAGGTACTTCAAATCAAAAAATTGAGCCCCCTCAGCCTCTTTGAGTCCGGTGGCATCATAGCCTAGGTCTAGAGCAATTGAGGTCACAAGCCCTCCCATAACAAATGGAGTTTTTATTTTGAAAGGAATTGTCCACATATGATCTACCAAGAGTGACCCTAGTTAAGGTGTAACCTCTTAATTATTCCACACAAAAAAGAGGTCCTTTTGTGAAATGTCGCCTTGGTTGTCATCCCTCCCCAAAATTGTGTTGGCGAGGACTTTTTGCACATATCTGACTAAGGGATTACTAATTAACATAGTCTTTGACTTGCCATCTATGAAAACCTGGAGTCCCACAAGTTTTACCAGAAATTACCATAGTCCAAGTCAATCTATTTCTCAATTAAGCCATCATTCAACTTGTTGGCTTCTTCAGGATCATTGGCAAAGATGCAGTTCAATTTAGAAGCAGTAAGCCTTTGGATTTTATTGAGCATTCCAAATTTGATAGCTTCTTTGCCTTTTACTTTGAACTTTACGAGTGTGGCAAAAAATTATTGAGTCAACTCCATGTACGTGGTTTGTGCTTTGAAAAGCACCTTCCACAAACCAGTTCTCTTCAGCTTGTTCTCCACTTCTACTTTAGTGCCCAGGTCATCAATTACCTTCTTGCATACATATCTTGTCGATATTACCCTCCTTGTCATGCATTCATAGTAGATGGGTGTGATTTGCATTTTTCTTTGACCCCTACCATAAGAAGTCCCCTCAAGAACTTTGCCAAATCCTTTCAATTTATCTGCCTCTAGGTAATCCAATGTATCCTCCGAGTCAAAATCTAGCTCTTCCTCATCAGTATCATCTTCTTCATCATCATCCTGGTATGATCTTGACCCCAAGCTTGTGTCAAGATTTAGCAGTATCTATTGCTCGGGGTATCACTGGTGTGCTTCATATTCTTCAATGATCAATTGTCGCCTCTCCTGCGGCTGTTATTGTGGTCTCTCCCCTAGTGAAGAGGTGGAGTGGCAAGTTGGCATAGGCAATGGAGGGACCCTCGACAAAGATGGGGTTGTTGCCCCCTTGCCTCACTTTTGGTGAGTAATTACCTTTGACTCCACCTCATCAATAATGGCATCGAGTTTCTCCTTAGATGTCTCCTCCTCCCGATAGGTCTCGTCAGTGATGTGATAGATGTTCAACGATCAGGTTCGGGAGGCATTCACAAATTTCAAACAATGGAGCGATTGGAAAATGGAATTTGATGGTCATGGAGAGTATGAAAGTATGAAAACTTAATAAGAGGCCCTCTTGGTGTGCACTTTGCCTCCAGTGATCACCTCAAGATTCTTTTGAGCCCCCTTCTTCACAGCCTTCCCTAACCCATTCATTGTGTAGAGGTGGTGGTGGTATGAGGGCTGTGATTTTTGGATTTTTTAGGAGAGGGTGAGATGGAGGTGGAGGGATGGGTGGAATAGGTTATAATGGTTTTTTTGATTGCAGAGGATGGATTAGATAATGGTTTTGGCTGAGATTTGGTAGATTTTTTTCGGTTTTTTGGGTGGGATGGATATAGATGGGTTGAGGACGAAAATGGAGATGGTGGATATATTGATGGAGGATTTGGGGTGGAAATGGGAGAGAGAGAGGTGGTGGAGGTGTAGGAGGTGATTGGAGGTTGATTGGGTGAAGGATGAGGGAAGGAGGAGAAAGATTGGAGGAGTTGGGGGTGTCTTTCGCCGCCACAGTCATGGAGAGGTGCATGGAGTGGATTAGAAGGGGGGTCATGGTGGATTTGGGCAGTTTAAGTGAAATAATGGGTGGGATCGGGCCCCGCCACAGTCATGGTGGGGGTTAGGTGAAACAGTTGTAGTGGGTGCCACAGTCGTGGTGGTTGGCAAAGAAGTCTGCAACTCAACCCTCACCATGTCCATGGTGGTTGCCACAGATGTAGTGTTCTCATCTTGCCTCGATCGTGGTGTTCATCATGGTCATGGCCGTTCATACACAAAATCACCTCCATCATTGTAACTTTCTCAAATATTTGCAACTAAATCACCACGGCCATGGTGGGCACCATGTTCGTGTTGCCATCATGTCACCACATTCGTGGAAGTGGCCACAATCATGCTGTCTTTCATGTTCCATGACCATTTTGAGTGCCACGGACATGTCCATTCCTTTACAAAACTTGCCATGTTACTATAACATTTTTAATTAATTCCACCACTACCTTTTTGATGCTCCACGGGCATGGTGGGTCTTCCTTTTATGCCTTGTCCATGCAATTTCAAGTACTTTGATATTTTTATACTACTTTGATACTTTGCCACATTTATCCTCAAGAACCATGCATTGCCCTCTTTTTCACTCTCTCTTCAACCTAACACCTACATCTCATCAAAACTTAAAACAAAAAGTATCAAGCACAAGTGTGTGTGTGTGTATTTTGTGGAAAAATAAAAGTACGATAAAACAACAAGGTTTGAGAATCTCAAATCACATGGGTTGCCTCCCACTAGTGCTAAACTTATAGCCTTCAACCGGGCTTGTTGCTTTCTTCATTAAGTTTTGACACCCCAGGTGTCTCTTTCCTCTCCCAAAGTAATCCTCTCTAGGGTCCTGACGACATGACCTTCATCCCAAGGAGTGTATATTGACCAAAAATATGGGCTTATCCTCTACAGCTCTAAGGTATTAGGGTAGTCTAGAATGGTGCCAAAATCTTCTTCACCATGCATGTATTTTTCTTACTCAGTAAAAATAAAGAAGTCAATCTTCCTCCTTCTATGTGTGACTATCAAAGTGCATGCATGCACATTGATCTATGCACTCACATTGGACAAGAAAGATCTTCCCAATATGATGTATTCCTTTCCATCAATAGGGATGAATTCCATGATCAGAAAGTCGGTTGGGTATGCAATGTTTATCCTTTGATCCAATGCTACTATCTCGTTTAGTAGTATGCCCAGAGGTTTCCTCCTAGTTCCATCACCCAAGGTAATGACACAATCCACCAACTGCATTTGTTAGGCCGGTCTGTAGATATATGTATAATGGCATAATGTTCACTCATGTGCCTATATCTAAGAGATCATGTTCGACGGGATGCGCTTTGATATAGCACATAATAACCAGGGTTCCCGGATCGTCCCTTTTTTGTGGTAGGCCAATGTCTAAGATGAAGTTCACATATCTTGTGGTAATGATTTCTTTGGGTGGCAATAACACTAATATCCTCCTCCCTGTACAAACATCTTTTACCAAGGAAAGGAATGTTCAGATACCTTTTATCCCTTATTTTAAAGTACCTAAGAGGTTCATGACATGACCATGTTTCTCTTGGGGAAAGGGGTCTTCTAAAGCATCATGGAATTATTAACTGCTTGCATCAAACTTTTCTACAAAAACTTGTGGGGCTTGAGGTGGTATAATGGTGATTCTTATCTCATGGGGTGGAGCTTGGGTTGGCATCAACTCCCAACAAGGTGGTGCATCAAGTGTTATCATCTCAGTAGCATATGCAGCAGCAAACATGACCTCATCATAGAATGGCAGGGAAACTAGATCTCTAGTGCCTTCGACACTTCCAAGAAAGGATGGGACATTTGATCTCATGACCGCCAATGGGGGTGAAATGCATAATATCATCTTCTCCATCAATGGTAGGACACTTGGGAGTACTTATTCATTATCAAAGGGGACAGCAAGATCTTGTATGTACTTGACACTCTCAAGTAAAAGTGGAACAGTAGAATCTTTGATGCTCTTACGATCTCTGCTAGATTCTTCTGGCAATGGATTTTCACCACAAACCTTGATCATTTTATCTTTCCCTTTTACAAGCTCTTTATCAGCCTTATTCTCCCATATTATTAACACCAATTCACTTGCTCATGGTTGGTAGAAGAGGAAACGTGTGGTGGTGGTAGTGGTTGTTGATGTGGTGGTGGTCTTGGGTGTGGGGGATTTGGGTTTTGGAGAATGAATTGTGGCTGAGATTGTTGTTGTGGTGATTGTGGTGGATGGGGGTGATATTGTGGAGGGGTTTGTTAGTATGAGTGAGGTGGAGGTGGAGTGTATTGGTATTTGAATGGGGGTTGTGGAGGTAGAGGAGCATAAGGGTTGGGTGGCCCTTAGTATTGGTGAAGTGGAGGTACTTGGCCTTATGGTGGGACATAAGAACTTTGAGTAGTGCTTACATAACTGCCATCATTGTTTGGATTGGCCATGGGTTGGGATGGGAGTCTTTTTTCCTCATGGAAGGCAAGTGAAAGTGAGATTTGATTAGGTCTTTGTTTAAGGCGACCAATGTTTTGCTTTTGAGTGGACACATCTTTCTTTACTTCATCAAGGATCCTTAGCCTCCCAAGAACTTGCTCTTCAAACTTTAAGTTGTGCTTAAGGCTTTGATGTTGCCTTGGTTGTCCTTGCCCCTCCTCATTTTGTTGTTTCCATGAGAAGTTAGTATGATTTCTCCACTCTTTAGTATTAGAGTTAGACATCGGGCCTTGGTTGTTGTGGTTGCCAAAAGCATGCAAAGCATTCGCTTCTTCATCAACGGAATCAATTGCCATTGTAGATTGGCTAGAAGAACCTCCAGCTTGGTTCTTCATCATGCTCATCATATCAACCATCATCTTCATCATTTGGGGGATGGCTTCTGTTCTGACTAGAGCTATAGGAGGGGGGAGGAATGTAGTTTTAGTTACAATGCTCCCCTTTACTTGAATCTAGGTGGCGAGAGTTCTCTGCAAGATGCTCAAATAGGGGCCAAGACTCCTCTGGTGGCTTTGCCATGAATGTACTTCCACATGAGGAATCAACAGTAGTCTGGCTCAACTCAACTAGCCCAGTGTAGAACGTCTGAACCAGCTACAATAGAGGTACTTCATAATGGGGGAAATCACACAGGAGCTTTTGGAACCTTTCCCAAGCTTCGTGGAATGGTCCATTATCTTTTTGTGTGAAGGAGGTAATGCATCTATGCATCTGAGACAACTTGGGAATGTGGTATAACTTCTTAAGAAACTCATTCTTCATCTCATTCCATGTCACTAACTCAGGCTTGGACATGTACCACTCCTTAGCTTCTTCTTTAAGGGAAAAGGGAAAGAGGGCTCTTCGGATTGAGTCATCGGTAGTGGCGGGTGTGCAGAAAGTGGAGCACATTTCCATAAAAGAATCTATGTGGTCGTAGGTATTGTCATTCTCCATCCCATAGTAAGTAGAAAGGAGTCCAAGGAGGGCGAGTGGAATGGAGAACTATTGACTCGACATTTGTTCAACAAGGGTGGCGATTGGGGAGTTGTAGTTCCATGAGATGAAGTACTTGTGGAGAGGGCAGTTGGGTTGTGGTTGAGCTTCACTATTAGGACCATGGCCTTCCATTTCATATGATTGGTGTTGTTTGTGATGGCTTTGGTGTCATCTTCTACCTATCTAGGGGTCTTATGGAACCAAGTCAGTACAAGCAGAATGTGTACTACTCATGCACAGTTGTCACCTACACAATACACAAACAAGCAACAAGAGCCAAGTCAGATGACTAGTATGCAAAAATAAATAAAGAATAAAGAATAGAAATGGTGAGGTCAATAGGAAAAGCTAAGCTAAACTAACTATCTAGTTCGAGTGCCTCTACTCCCTGACAAAGGCGCCAAAAACTTGGTGTGTTTTGGACTGCCTTGGGTTACAACTAGCCAATTAGATTTGATTAGATGCAACTTAGGCAAACACATGTGGATCTTTTAAATTTATATAAGGGACCTAGTCTAACACACTGGCTCAGACTATTCACACTTCACCTACAATTGCATGGGGTCATGTTGTAGTATAGGCAAGTGGCAAGAGAAGGTTCGTTCCTTAGGGAGAGAGGGGGTACTAGAGCTAGATTAATGTGAGCTACGTTCCTAAAGTAGAGTGTAGGGTTTTGAGGGTTTACAATTTGGTTTTGGTTGATTACACTATGATTGCAATCAATTAACAAAAAGAAGGAAACTATATTACCAAAAACCCTAGATTATCCTAAGCAAGTTAAGACTAAGAAGCTAGGCTAAACAAGTAACTAAGGAAGAGCAAAGAACTACAACTAGCTACACCAGACTAGCAATTCAAATTAACAATTAAGAGGTAAGTTAAGCACAAGAGCAAGAAAGAACCTAGGTTATCCCTAGCAAGCTTCAAAGAGCACTAACTACTCAAGTAAATCCTAGCTATCAAGAACTAAGCAATTAGCTAAGAAGCAACAAAGGCAATTAACTAAACTAGTATTAACAAGCTAAGATGACAAGGTGTGTTTTAAGCAATAAGATGGATAGGTGGGACGTTTGGGAATGATACTTTGATATTAATTGGGGAAATTTACATAACAAGCAAGTTTTATATCTTCAATCTAGATTACCAAACCAAACAACAAGGCAAGTGCTATTGGAATATATGCTACTAGTTGGGGAACTAGGTCTAGATGTAATTCTAATAAGACTTGGCAAGTCCAAATTTCTAGGTTAAGCGGTATTAGGACAATTGAGAGCCAAGGGTAGGAATGAGAGTAGATATGAGGGTTTTTCACCTCATGTTACTTACCATCTAGCCTTTAGAAAACTCTAGACAATTGCACTAATCACACTTACACTAGATACTTAGATCACACACCTACTTGTAGAAGAAGGGAGTTGTATGTAGGAACAAAGGGTGCTAGCTCATGGATCCACTAATTGGACCTAGGAGCAATCCCTAAGATAGCCACATACATTCTATTTTCCCCTAGAATCTAGGTGTCTTCAAGCATCATACAACAAGCAATCCATATTTAAAAGTACAAACCACAAGCAAGATAATGGGAAATGAGATATAAGCAAGAGGCAATCATCATAGAATGGAAATATGTTCATTATAAGTTATTTTCCTCCAACATGGTATCAAACTAATATTTTAGCCCCAAACAGCCACCATTAGGGGTTTAGCTAGACATGATCATACAAAAGAGCAAAATGGAAAGATGAAAGAGGTAGATGGCCATGAAGCTCGTGGAAGCTTCTTCTCCTTCACCCCCTAGTTGTTGTAGAACGTGGCTCCTCCTCCAAGGTAGGTGAATAGCATGGAAATATGGGGGATTATGGTGGAAAATCTAGAAAACTAAGTTTGTATAGTGGAAATGGAGTGGGAGGTAGGTAAAAGGTTTGGAAAGAAAGGAAATGTGTCTAGAGTATCTAGGGGGTGCTAAGGAATCTAACCTTTGTGTTGTGGCCGCCACCTATGTATATATAGGTGGTGGGGAGGCACTAGGGTAAGTGGGGGTGAAAAGGGAAAATAGTGGAGAGAATAAGTAGGTTTAGGTGGTCACCACGATCGTGGAGAGGTGCCACAGCTGTGGTGGGGTTATATGGCATGGTCATGGGCAATAGAATGGTCGAGGTGAGGTGGAGGTGAGGTTTGAGTATGTATGGTGGCTACGATTGTGGTGGGTGTCACGGTTGTGTTGGGAAGAGGGTACCACAACCGTATTGGGTAGCACGACCGTGTTGGAGGAGGTTGTCACATGTGAGGTTGCTCTGAGGTCATCTTGTCTTCATCTCTCCACTGTTGTGGTGGTCACCATGGGAGAGGTGGCCTTCAAGGGCCACGGTCGTGCTGATGGCCACAACCATGGTCATTCACGTGTAAATTGAGCTGAGTTACTGTTGATTTTTGGGGTGTTGAAGAATAAATCACCATGGGCGTGGCATAGGTCATGGGTGAGTTGGGGCTCCCTGGCCACACCCGTTCCGATGACCACGATGGTGGTGTCTTAAGTGACCACAACCATTTTGGTGGACACGGTCGTGGTCATTCATGTACAAACTTAGAGACGTTATTGTAACTTTTGGAGATTAATTCCCCACAACCGTGGTGATTTACGACGACCATTTTGGGGCTTCTTGCTACTAATCTCAACTTCATCTCCTTCATTTGACCTCTTTTTTCTTTGGATTGATTCTTGTTCATCCAATGAGAGCTTGAGGAAGAGGTAGGACCAATCTCAGGTGTAAGGACCCAAAGATGTTCTTTATCTCCCTCCCTTACATCAATGCATGCATAAGTACCATGAAAAACACACAAAAGGAGGCATAAGTGTATTTGACATAAAAGATCACATTGGAGGAAATAGCTTGCAATCTACAATGTTTAGATGTGATTATAATGCAAAAAGACACAGGATGAAGCCCTAAAATAGGACTGCATCAGTCGTCATGGCAAAAAAAAACTTTTTTCATAGGCATTGAAGGATGTCTCAAAACTATCTTGCTTGAGTGCTAGTAACTTTAGAGATTGTGCAATAGAATTCACTCAGAACTACTTATTTCTATATCTACCTTTAACACTCCCTTGCCTACGGATCTGCCCTAGTTTGTTTGAATTTAATTCCAAGGGTGACTACCTTCCATGCGGTATCATAACTTTGTGCATGAATTTTTCTCCATATGAGGAGTCTAGAATTATTATTTTTTATATCATCATCCACGCCTCTATAGAAAAGCTTGATGAGATGAGTTTTAGAAATACCATGGTGTGGACATGTGTGGAGAAGCTTATTGTATCTATCCCATGCTTCTACTAGAGTTTCACCTGGGACCTATGTGAAATGTGAAATATGACCCTTGATGGTGTATGTGAAGGAAGGAGGATAGAATTTCTTGAGGAATTTGTTCTGAAGTTATTCCCTTGTGGTGATGGGGTCACCTGACAAAGAATTTTATTATCTCCTAGCTCTATCTGCAATAGAATCCTTGAATACATGTCTAATAGAATCATCAGAAATTCCATTTTGGTTAGTCATGAAATATAGATCCACAAAGTGCAGAATGTGCTCATGACAATCTTCCATTTGTTTGCCTAAGAAGGGACTGCTTTGTAGAAGTGTGATCCAATGTGTCTTAATTTTGAAGTTAGGTGAATCGATAGCAGGTGGTTGTACTAAATGCCAAACATTGGTAGCCTTAGAGACTGAAAACTCCCTAGCCCCTTCTGTCTATTGGCTTCTTTTGTAGTTGTTTGGGCTACACGCATTTCTTCTTGGACTATAGCCTGAGCTTCTTGTATAAGACTTTCTCTCTGTGTTTCAATGACCAAGTTCACCCTTTGCATGACTTCTTCCTCAGTCATTCTGGTTTGGTTCTCTTTGTTTTGATGGTGAAAATTTTGGTCTATCTCTGGATCATAAGTTGATGCAAAGTTGATGCTACTGGAGTGTTACATGCACTGCTTTATGATCCCTAAGATAGAATAATCCTTCAAAAGTCATATGGAATAGAAGGATAAAGTTCGAGTGAATATGAAAATGATAGGAGTAAAATCCTAAATTAATCTTAATAGTATTGTATTATTACTAGACGATTCCCTTATCCCTGACAGCGGTGCCAAATTTTGACATGGCTTTTTATCGCACTAACAAATTCACCTAGAGTTGAGATCACTAGATTTTACCAAAACAATGTGCAATAATACCACCTGCAAGTGGATGGATCTTATAGTATTAAAGTTAAGGATCAAATCCCAAGAGATGATATTTTTAAAAATCTTACTGGTTTGAATCTAGTTAAAATAAGATTGTTATTCAGAATCAAGAGTTGATTGGGTTGAGTTAAACTAACTGCAAGTGAAAGAAAAAGAGCAGAATTGAAATAGGATATAGACTAATGATGGAAGTCATTGTGTGGAATCAAGTCTCACTATCGCTACATAGACAAGCACATCTGTAACATATCTAGGCTTTATAAAACCATCCAAATGAAGTAAAGTAAGATTCCACTTGTTAGGTGTGGAAAATATCATAGATATCTCTGTGAGCTCAATGTCTTGTTAGTCACAGATCATGTATCTACTGCTCCGAAGACATCCCTTTAGAAGTTCTTGTTCAGGAAAAACAACTATGCTAATCGATATTCAAATCCTAAGTATTGAAAGTCTCACAATATAAGAGTATATTTGATCATATAGAGTAGGTGATCAATTCATAAAACATGTATAAAATGATTAATGTAAAATTAAAAGAGTTATATGCATGCCAGGAATATTAAGAAATGGGCATGCAAGATAGTGGGGCTAGTCACTACACCAAAAAGAGAAATACTACTCACTCTTCATGACATAAGTAGAGAAAACATGGGAGAAGAAAGAATCAACCCTGATCATTACAGAGAAGATGATCCTGGCTCAATGGAATAGCAGTATTCTACTCAATGAAGGGGCTGACTCAGTCAAGGGAAGGGGAGAACACTAAGGACAGATATTGATGATATCCTTCTTCACTTCTTCCATCTCTTTCCAAAATTTGATCCATCATGGTTGTAATACCCCTGACCTGGGTTATGGCTTAACCCTAGAAGTTTTGCTTAAGTAAGTTGTTTACAAACTTGATGAATATTTTGAAAATTAATTAAGACTCTTGTAGGGTTTAATTTTCAAGTTTGAGCTTATTTGCAAGTTGTTTGTGCATTATTTGATAGTTTGGGTGAAAAGTGCAATTTACCCAATATGAGTGGTTATGTTGCAAATTGAAACATTTTGAATGTTCCTTATGTGTTTTGGCATCATGAGATATAAAATGGTGCTAAGGAGTGGCTTGTGGAGAACCCCAATTGCAAGTTGAAACTTGTTGGAATAATACTTGTGTTGAATACACCAATTTTGGTACAATTTGTAATTTACCCAAAATGGGGTGTTGATGTGCAAATTACCACCTATAGAGTGTCCCTACTTCCTATTGGTATCATTTAGAGGAAATAGAAATAAGGGAACGCCATGTTTGAGTCACATTGAAGTGATAGTACTTTTGGTAATGAAAAGACCATGTAAGGGTTGAATTGAAACCCTAATTTGAACTTGTATCGGCTTGTAGACTTGATATGAGTAGCCATATTGGCCAAGAACCCATGTAGGGAGGCCGATATCGGTTTGTGATCATTTAGCCTTGCCCATGACGGGCTAAGCACCTCAAGGAGGTGAGGTGTGACAACCTACAAGTTTCCTTAGAAAAAGTGTATCAGTTTGACTTAAAATAGTGATTAAACCTAGATGACTTGTCCAAATAGATAAGTGATGGACGAAATTTGATGAAAAGATAATTCTCAACATTATTTAATGTCAAGATAATTATGCATGCATGCATGTACACGTGGCAATAAGTAGCTTAAGAAGGAGACACCTCATTACATACTTTTTCATGGACTTCAAGCATAAATACCCCTCTCTTCACTTGCTAGTGAACCTTTTCGAAATTTACCAACTCCATTCTCTCAAATATCGGCCATAGAGTTGTTGTGTCATCCATAAGCAAAGTGATATTGGCCATAGAGCTTGGGGTATCAGCCAAGACAAGGTTGTATCGGCCAAGACAAAGTGATATCAGCCAAGCAAGGTGATATCGGCCAAGAAGGGTGATACCGGACTTAAGGGTGAGATATCGGCCACAAGCAAAGTTGTATCGGCCAAGAGGAATTCCATATCACCAAAGAGTGGTAGGGCGTTGGACAAGGTGCTAAGGAGCCCAAATCTTAACCCTAAGGTAAGTCATAGTCGTCTTCAAGCTTGAATTGAAGCATGGAATTAGGGTTATGATCTACCTTTCTTCTTCTCTTCACCAATTGCTTGTCCATGGTGATTTCTTGTATTTAGTGGAGTTGATAAGTTCATCCTCAACCTTGGGAACGTGGATCTTTGGAGCTTGGAGATTTGAAGTTGTTCTTAAGGCGGGTTATATAACTTGAACTCTATCATGTTATTGTTCATCACTTTAATTGCTATACATAATGAACTACTTTTAATTCCGAAATTTCCTAAAATAGTTGATGAAATTATGAGTTCTATTAGTTTCTTAGACCTTTTGACATGAACTATAACTATTATAATGTAGGTCTAAAGCTTGAAGAAGATGGTATCACTTTGTAAAAGTGATATCGGGTTCAAACATATACACAAAGTATCTCTAACGCGATATGGGTATGACTTGCACGATATGACTTGCACGATATGCTTGCACAAGATGCTTGCATGATAGGAATTCAAAGTATAGACTTCATGCATGATACAAGGTTAAATTTATACTTGTAAATTGATATGAAACCCTAATTTGGGTAACCCAATATAAGTGAATAATAGCAAGTCCTAGTGCACGATATGATCATATAATATATATCATTGGCACTTGGTATCATGAAGCGCACACATCTGGTGTACGATATGAACATTTAAGTAAATCATATTGCACGATGTGAGGTATGGAACAAGATGTAACCTGATATGTTTGGAATACATCTACCTGATACACAACCCTAGATGACACCATCATGGCCAACCCTAGTTGATGTCTAGCCCGACATGATGAGGATATGATACCTCTTAAACATCATGGGCGATACATACATGTACCATGTGCCCGTCATGACCAACCCTAACCCGACATGGGTGATGCAACCCAACATGGGATGGTGTAACCCGACATGGGTGATGCAACCCAACATGGGATGGTGTAACCCAACATGGGTGATGCAACCCAACATGGGATGGTGTAACCTGACATGGGTGTTATAACCCAACATGAGATGGTGTAGCCTGACATGGCTTGGTACTTTTCACTCCTATCGACTTATGTAATGGGTTGAGAAGAGTTTAACTAATTGTTTAACCTATTACTCATCCTTAAGATAAGATGGTAACCTTGAAGGAGGTAATGAGATGAATATATTGGGTTAAGCCCGATATGGCAAACCCTAATCCGTCATAGCCAACCCTAGATGGTGAGCCACTTGATATGGTGATTGAATGCACCTCTAGCTAGACACGGTGATGGTTTAATACCTCATACATGACACGGGTAACACATACAAATACCTCTAGCCCAATATGGTGAGTGTTCATACACCCCCAACCTGATATGGTGGTGTCTATACACCTACAACCCGATATGGTGAACATATGCACATCTCCAACTTGAGACACCTTGTAAAGATAATGGTAAAACACTCCTAGAAGTAAAGAGTGTATTGCTAAGAAATGGTGTGAATAATATCTTGATAGGTGAGACAACTAAGTGGAGAATGTCTTAATACAAGATGAATTCTTACCACCTAATGATAGATGGATAATTCAAGTGTGTGAATTATGTGTAATGCACCACAGAATAAATATGATGAGTTAGTGCATAAAGTATTAGGATGGGAAATACCCTAATACAAGGTAAATTGATGAATTTAAGTAAGTTAAAAGTAATGAGGGAATTGATACATTTCCAGTACCTCAAAGTTGATACACTTTGATGCACCTCAAATCCAATATACTTGGATGAGTAAAACATGAAGGGTGTTATGTCAATTATTACATCAAGATGTAATAAGTTAAATACACTTCGATAAGCGTAGGCTATATACCTTGAGAAAGGGTTAAGCCAAGTTAATGAAGTATGATGCAATCAATATCCTAGTGAGGATGAGAGAGAAACTCATACTTTGTGTTGATTATCATTTGATGATAAAAGATGAGAATAAATAAGTATGATTGAATACTTATGATATCATTGTATGCTCCTAGATGTGTGGAGAAATGAATTAGGGTTTGGATTAATAATATGATCATGAAACCCTATTCAGCTATAAAGGAAAACTCTAACCCTAATGATGGGAAGGTTGTAATTCTCTTATTGCATAAGCCTTGTAAGGCATGTTAAATACTTGTATAAAAATTATAATGATGAATGGCCTTGTGAGACATGTGAATAAGTTGTTGCCTAGTGAGAGGTGACAAGATGTATAATGGCCTTGTGAGCCATGTGAATAAGTTGTTGCCCTAGTGAGAGGTGATAAGATGTGGAATGGCCTTGTGAGCCATGTGAATAAGTTGTTTCCTAGTGAGAGGTGACAAGATGTAGAATGGCCTTGTGAGCCATGTGAATAAGTTGTTGCCTAGTAAGAGGTGACAAGATGTGTAATGGCCTTGTGAGCCATGTGATAATTTGTTGCCTAGTGAGAGGTGACAAGATACTTAATGGGCCTTGTGATCCATGTGAGATACTTGTATAACAAGTATCATGTATACCTTGGTATGAGGACGTAGAGGTAATAGTTACCTGATAAGTGGTAATAGTATTCAGTGATGAACTAAGGGTTTGAATACCCAGATCTATAATCATGATGATGATAATGTTAAGGGATGAGAATTCCCAGTAATGAGATAAGGGATTGAGATCCTAAATGTTATATGTGTTCTAAAGGTTTGAAAAGTACTTGATAGATGTATTACGCTTGTTATTTGTAGCGTTTGTCATAATAATTCATGTTTGAAAACTTGACTGGTGCTAAAAGAATACGGTAATGTACTTAATTAATCAAGTGGAATCTTATCATGTAGTGCCCTGACCATAGATCCATCAGCGTCAGAATTTGTTGAATGGTGAAATGGGTTGCTTCGTTGCATAACCCGGAGACCGCATATTTTTGAATATGTGGGGGTGATGGGAGAAAATATTTGTACTCCCTAATGGAGGAATTGATGTGAGATAAACATTAAATCTCTCAATCCTTCATTATATATGCCAGGATGGATGTATCATGAATCTCCCGATGATGATGAATGTCAAATCGATGTGAGATAAACACGAGATCTCTCAATGCCGAAGAGAGTGCATCCGCCACTGTAGCTCTATAGCGAAGTTTCCAGTATATCCTGGAAAGCTATTTAGTAGTGACACGAGATGTCCTGCATGTGGTCTCATACTGACCGAGACAAGGGAGGTCATGGCAGCCGGCTCTCCCATTGACATTTTTATGGTATCGATTTTGACTTTGTAGTGGTCGGTTGGAGTATGAGTGGTATACCTCATCTCCTCAGGGCATAAGTGTGATTGTAAAATGTAATCAGCCGTGTAGCATATCTACTTAAGGATTGAATATGGAAAACATTGATTGATGCATACTTCAGTTATACATCTTAGTTGATAGATGTTATTTATGCTCTTTACATTCCTTGCAAAGCAGATAGATGATTTATAACTCTACCATGGGTAGATGCATTGTTCTCCTTAAGAAAGAAGATTACTTCATTCTATTCATACAGTGATTTATCCTTCCTGTTAATATAAAAAAAACCTCTGCTCAGTTTATAAATGCTTAATCTATGATAATAATATGGTCGACGGAGAGATATCTCTCGTTGGGACAATCGTCTCACCCCGTGGGGTCCACATTTTTTTAGGTGGACGTACACGAGGTGGAAAAGATCTTTCTGTAGAGGAGGAACAATAGCTGAGGCAGCAGTGACATATCAGGTTGAGTGTATTGTCTGTCGTGTCTTATAGATAGAAGTCATATGTGTCGTCTCTGTACTCTCAGGTCCTTGGAGTTGGTTCATACTAGTTTCATGAATGATCTGAGATTTTGGCTTGAATAACTCGAGGTTTTATGTTGCAGCAGTATGTGTTTTGATATAGCAACTGTTATATGTTGTCCTCAAGATGAGATATTGTACAATGTGATCATGGTATGTATGAATTTTGGATCGTTCAGTAAGAGTTTTCTGGAAAAGGATCTCCTTGCAAAATGGCTTTAATTTTTAGCGATTTTTGTTAATTTGTTGTTTATGTTTATTCTGCTTAATTAGTAACGATTTGTTTGTCGGTTTGGCAACTGTCGTTACAAGTTTTGGTATTAGAGCTTAAGGTTTGCTGAGTCTACAGAGACATAGGACTAAGGTGTTGAGTCTATTCTAATGTCCTCTAGTATATCTTATAGTGACTTCTGCTCATGCAGAAGATAGAGTAAAGCATAAAGATGTCTAGAGAACTCAAGGAGTACATTGTTGAAAGCAATGTTGTTGCACCAATAGAATGTGCAAGGGACTAGGCGAGAGAAAAATGACTGCCTAAGAATCTCCAAGATGATCCAACTATGATAAGGAATCCTTCTTTTGATATCACTATTGGGCAAGTTAGGACAGCAATGATGCATATAGTGGACTGTGTATTAGTAATACAACCTAGATTACCAGCCCCCAATGATGAAGTTTTAGACTCCAACAGGATTCTTGATCAATATCAGCATGTCAGAGAAATAGAAAATGTTAAAAGAAATAGGTTACATCCCAAAATCAGGGTTTGCCACAGGCGTAGGCAGGTTGGACATATCAGAAGAGATTGTCCAGAAAAGGATAATGAGGAAAGAATTAAGAAAAGGCCTATCCAAACTCAGGAACAGAGGCCTAGTAGTTCCAAAAAGGGGAAGTTTTTGGTACCACCGGTACAACCAGTGTCTAGTACACTAGGGCAGTGGCTACCCAGAAAGGGTAAAGGACCTGATGTTCCACCAGTTAGAACTCTTAGTTTGGCCTCTACATCGATTGAAAGGCTGACAAAACTGGGGAATGCTTATAAGATGTGTTATAAATGTAAACAGATTGGGCACATCAGATCCTCTTATCTCAAAATGAAGGAGGAAATGACCCAACCGCTGAGATAGAGTCAGCAAGACCCTCAAAGGCAGTGGTTTGGTAGTGGCATTTGAGGACGTAGATAGATGTTCTAAGTAGGTCCATCTGCACCGAGCAATAGAGAATGACATTGGAATCAGGCAATGACAAGATTTTATGAAAAGAATCAGCCTGAGGCAATAAACAAACCGTGAGATGAGACAGGTCAGATGAAACAGTATCATTCTGATATGTCATTTCATGATTTTATGTGTTAAATATAAGAAAGTAGTTGTTATTGAGCTTCCTTTGACTAGTCTTATGAGGACACAAGGAAGACGAGGACTTATATTTTGCTCAGTATTCCTTTAAATGCTTTAAATTTGCTCTTATCTGTGTGAAAAAGGATAAGGTATACATGTGATGCCTGGAGAAAATTCAGGAATACTAAGTCCTATGTTTTGATGATATGAAAAGTAAGGAATATGATAGTAAAAAAAGTGCATACTACCTAATATTAGTACTTGTATACCCTGGCCAGGTATTCAACTATTGAAGATAAGGTGTGTATGGAACTCTTAGATTGTTATCTTTCTTATTATCCTAATCAAGTAATCATTTTGAGGCAATCTAGTGAGTATAATGGAACTGGAAATATGGTATGAACATTTATATCACATCCAAAATGCAATAAAGTGGGATATAAGATGATCTCAGGTCTGTCTGTGTGTATGAGGAAGTAAGGAGTATAATCCTCATGAAATGACAATGAAAACAAGGGAGATTATCCTTGTTTGATAAAGTCTGTGTGAATAATAAAGATCTTTTCCCATAATGTGGAAATGGGGAATGTGATAAAACCATGAAATGATTCATGAATGGTAAAAATTCATGTAATAATCCTAGGAGATGATAAGTTCTCCTCTTGTATGAATAACCTGGGTAATTATGGGGTGATGAAAGGAATATGTTTCTTTGAAAAGTATCAGTTTGTCTTGAACTTTGGTATCCAAGATGTGCCAAGTGGTATGGGGAAATAAGAACATGATTTATGATAAGATGAATAATGGTTGGTTATCTAGAAGAGCCAACCTTGAGATAATCCTAGTAGGAAAATCATATGTTAGGGGTTTATGCTCTGCATAAACATAACTTTGATAAAGATATATTAATTGAAGGAATAATTGTAGAATCATTTGAGAAAAAGCTTAGCAAAGCTACAAATGATAAGACCTGTAGTTCCAAGTGGGTGACAAAATGTAACTATAATCTCTCCATGAAAGAGAAATGTTAAAACTAAGTAGGGTTTGACACTTGAATTATTCAAAATATGAATAACACTTCTTTGATATAGAAGGTGTTACCTGACACATTATACATAATATATGTCTTGTATGACAGATTCAAATGATAGCCCTGAGTGGAAGGACTTTGTACTGGTCAAAGTTCTATGGCATCTCCATGACATCAAGATGTTATGTGAAGATTTGATGACATGAGGCATGAATAACAATTGTCTTCCTTTATCTGGGATTTTGGGGATGAAATCCTTGTTAGGGGTTTATAATTATAATACCACTGACCTGGGTTATGGCTTAACCCTAGAAGTTTTACTTAAGTAAGTTGTTTACAAACTTGATGTAATATTTTGAAAAGTAATTAAGACTCTTGTAGGGTTTAATTTTCAAGTTTGAGCTTATTTGCAAGTTGTTTCTGCATTATTTGATAGTTTGGGTGAAAAGTGCAATTTACTCAATATGAGGGGTTATGTTGCAAATTGACACATTTTGAATGTTCCTTATGTGTTTTGGCATCATGAGAGATAAAATGATGCTAAGGGGTGGCTTGTGGAGAGCCCCAATTGCAAGTTGAAACTTGTTGGAATAATACTTGTTTTGAATACACCAATTTTGGTACAATTTGCAATTTACCCAAAATGTGGTGTTGATGTGAAAATTAACACCTCTAGAGTGTCCCTACTTCCTCTTGGTATCATTTAGAGGAAAGCGAAAGAAGGGGGCACCATGTTTGAGTCACATTGAAGTGATAGTACTTTTGGTAATGAAAAGACCATGTAAGGGTTGAATTGAAACCCTAATTTGAACTTGTATCGGCTTGTAGACTTGATATGAGTAGACATATCGGCCCCATGGAGGGAGGCCTATATCGATTTGTGATAATTTATCATTTCCCATGATGGGCTAAGAACCTCAAGGAGGTGATGTGTGACAGTCTACAAGTTTCCTTAGAAAAAGTGTATCGGTTTGACTTAAAATAGTGATTAAACCTAGATGACTTATCCAAATAGATAAGTGATGGATGAAATTTGATGAAAAGATAATTCAAAACATTTTTGCATGTCAATATAATTATGCATACATGCATGGACACGTGGAAAGCATGCATGGACACGTGGCAATAAGTAGCTTAAGAAGGAGACACCTCATTACATACTTTTTCATGGACTTCAAGTATAAATACCCCTCTTTTCACTTGCTAGTGAACCTTTACAAAATTTACCCCCTCCATTCTCTCCCATAACGGCCATAGAGTTGTTGTTTCATCCATAGGCAAAGTGATATCGGCCATAGAGCTTGGGGTATCGGCCAAGACAAGGTGGTATCGGCCAAGAAAAAGTGATATCGGCCAAGCAAGGTGATATCGGCCAATAAGGGTGATATCGGCCATAAGGGTGAGATATTGGCCACAAGCAAAGTTGTATAAGCCAAGAGGAATTCCATATCGCCCAAGAGTGGTAGGGTGTCGTCCAAGGTGCTAAGGAGCCCAAATCTTAACCCTAAGGTAAGCCATAGTCATCTTCAAGCTTGAATTGAAGCATGGAATTAGGGTTATGATCTACCTTTCTTGTTTTCTTCACCAATTGTTTATCCATGGTGATTTCTTGTATTTAGAGGAGTTGAGAAGTTCATCCTCAACCTTGGGAATGTGGATATTTGGAGCTTGGATCTTTGAAGATGTTCTTAAGGTGGGTTATATAACTTGAACTCTATCATGTTATTATTCATCACTTAAATTGTTATACTTAATGAACTACTTTTAATTCTGAAATTTCCTGAAATAGTTGATGAAATTATGAGTTCTAGTAGTTACTTAGACCTGTTTCCATGAACTATAACTGTTAGAACGGAGGTCTAAATCTTGAAGAAGATGGTATCACTTTGTAAAAGTGATATCAGGTTCAAACATATACACAAGTAGCTCTAACCCGATATGGGTATGACTTGCATGATATGCTTGCACAAGATGCTTACACGATATGCTTGCATGATATGCTTGCATAAGATGCTTGCACAATAGGAAGTTAAGTATAGACTTCATGCACGATACAAGGTTAAATGTATACTTGTAAATTGATATGAAACCATAATTTGGATAACCCGATATGAGTGAAGAATAGCAAGTGATATTGCATGATATGATCATATAATATATATCATTGGTACTTGGTATCATGAAGCACACACATCTGGTGTACGATATGAACATTTAAGTAAATCCTATTGCACGATATGAGGTATGGAACAAGATGTAACCTGATATGTTTGGAATACATCTACCTGATACACAACCCTAGATGACATGTAGCCCATCACGGCCAACCCTAGTTGGTGTATAGACCGACATGATGAGGAGACGATACCTCTTAAACATCATGGGTGATACATACATGTACCATGTGCCCGTCACGACCAACCCTAACCCGACATGGGTGATGCAACCCAACATGGGATGGTGTAACCCGACATGGGTGATGCAACCCAACATGGGATGGTGTAACCTGACATGGGTGATGCAACCCAACATGGGATGGTGTAACCCGACATGAGTGTTATAACCCAACATGGTATGGTGTAGCCCGACATGGCTTGGTACTTTTCACTCCTATCGACTTATGTAATGGGTTGAGAAAATTTTAACTAATTGTTTAACATATTACTCATCCTTAAGATAAGATGGTAACCTTGAAGGAGGTAATGAGATGAATATATTGGGTTGAGCCCGATATGGCAAACCCTAACCCATCACGTCCAACCCTAGATGGTGAGCCACCTAATATGGTGATTGAATGCACCTCTAGCTCGACATGGTGATGGTTTAATACCTCATACATGACATGGGTAACACATACAAATACATCTAGCCCGATATGGTGAGTGTTCATACACCCCCAACCTGATATGGTGGTGTCTATACACCTACAACCCGATATGGTGAACATATGCACATCTCCAAATTGAGACACCTTGTAAAGATAAGGGTAAAACACTCCTAGAAGTAAAGAGTGTATTACTAAGCAATGGTGTGACTAATATCTTGATAGGTGAGACACCTAAGTGGAGAATGTCTTAATACAAGATGAGTTCTTACCACCTAATGATAGATGGATAATTCAAGTGTGTGAATTATGGCTAACGCACCACATAATAAATATGATGAGTTAGTGCATAAAGTATTAAGATGGGAAATACCCTAATACAAGGTAAATTGATGAATTTAAGTAAGTTAAAAGTAATGAGGGAATTGATACATCAAGACAAGATAAATATCACATCCAGTACCTCAAAGTTGATACACTTTGATGCACCTCAAATCTAATATACTTGGATGAGTAAAACAAGAAGGGTGTTATGTCAATTATTACATCAAGATGTAATAAGTTAAATACACTTCGATAAGTGTAGGCTATATACCTTGAGAAAGGGTTAAGCCAAGTTAATGAAGTATGATGTAATCAATATCCTAGTGAGGATGAGAGAGAATGTCATACTTTGTGTTGATTATCATTTAATGACAAAATATGAGAATAAATAAGTATGATTGAATACTTATGATATCAATGTATGCTCCTAGATGTGTGGAGCAATGAATTAGGGTTTGGATTAATAATATGAACATGAAACCCTATTCAGCTATAAAGGAAAACTCTAACCCTAATGATGGGAAGGTTGTAATTCTCTTATTGCATAAGCCTTGTAAGGCATGTTAAATACTTGTACAAAAATTATAATTATGAATGGCCTTGTGAGCCATGTGAATAAGTTGTTGCCTAGTAAGAGGTGATAAGATGTGGAATGGCATTGTGAGCCGTGTGAATAAGTCATTGCCTAGTGAGAGGTGACAAGATGTGGAATGGCCTTGTGAGCCATGTGAATAAGTTGTTGCCTAGTGAGAGGTGACAAGATGTGGAATGGCCTTGTGAGCCATGTGAATAAGTTGTTGCCTAGTAAGAGGTGACAAGATGTGTAATGGCCTTGTGAGCCATGTGATAATTTGTTGCCTAGTGAGAGGTGACAAGATACTTAATGGGCCTTGTGATCCATGTGAGATACTTGTATAACAAGCATCATGTATACCTTGGTATGAGGACGTAGAGGTAATAGTTACCTGATAAGTGGTAACAGTATTCAGTGATGAACTGAGGGTTTGAATACCCAGATCTATAATAATGATGATGATAATGTTAAGGGATGAGAATTCCCAGTAATGAGATAAGGGATTGAGATCCTAAATGTTATATGTGTTTTAAAGGTTTGAAAAGTACTTGATAGATATATTACACTTGTTCTTTGTAACATTTGTCATAATAATTCATGTTTGAAAACTTGACTGATGCTAAAAGAATACGGTTTTGTACTTAATTAATCAAGTGGAATCTTATCATGTAGTGCCCTGACCATAGATCCATCAGCGTCAGAATTTTTTGAATGGTGAAACGGGTTGCTCTGTTGAATAACCCAGAGACCGCATATTTTTAAATATGTGGGATGATGGGCAAAATATATGTACGCCCTAATGGAGGAATTGATGTGAGATAAACATTAAATCTCTCAATCCTTCATTATATATGATGGGATGGATGTATCACAAATCTCCCGATGATGATAAATGTCAGATCGATGTGAGATAAACACGAGATCTCTCGATGCTAAAGAGAGTGCAGTTGACGTTGTAGTTGTATAGAGAAGTTGCCAGTATACCATGGAAAGTTATTTAGCAGTGACACGAGATGTCATGCATGTGGTCTCGTACTGACCGAGACAAGGGAGGTCATGGCAGTCGGCTCTTCCATTGACCTTCTATGGTACCGATTTTGACTTCGCAGTGGTCGGTTGGAGTATGAGCGGTATACCACATCTCCTCATGGCATAAGTGTGATTGTAAAATGTAATCAGCCATGTAGCATATCTGCTTAAGGATCGAATATGGAAAACATTGATTGATGCTTACTTCAGTTATACATCTTAGTTGATAGATGTTATTTATGCTCTTTACATTCCTTGCAAAGCAGATAGATGATTTATAACTCTACCATGGGTAGATGCATTGTTCTCCTTAAGAAAGAAGATTACTTCATTCTGTTCATATAGTGATTTATCCTGCCTGTTAATATAAAAAGAACCTCTGCTCAGTTTATAAATGCTTAATTTATGATAATAATATGGTCGGCAGAGAGTTATATCTCTTGTTGGGACAATTGTCTCACCCTGTGGGATCCACATTTTTTTAGGTGGACGTGCACGAGGTGGAAAAGATCTTTCTGCAGAGGAGGAACAATAGTTGAGGCAGCAGTGACAGCTCAGGTTGAGTGTATTATCAGTCGTGTCTTGTAGATAGAAGTCCTATGTGTCGTCTTTGTACTCTCAGGTCCTTGGAGTTGGTTCATACTGGTTTCATGAATGATCTGATATTTTGGCTTGAATGCCTCAAGGTTTTATGTTGTTCCAGTATGTGTTTTGATAGAGCAACTGTTATATGTTGTCCTCAAGATGAGATATTGTACAATGTGATCATGGTATGTATAAATTTTGGATCATTCAATAAGAGTTTTATGGAAAAGGATCTTCTTGCAAAATAGTTTTAATTTTTAGTGATTTTTGTTAATCCGTTGTTAATGTTTCTTCTGCTTAATTAGTAACGATTTATCTGTCAGTTTGGCGACTGTCGTTACAATGGTAGCAAACTTAGGTAATGGTTCTACTTTAGATCAACAATTTGTAACAAGATCAGGTTCTCCACTAGTGGGAAAAAAATGAGATCTACTGGACTGGACTTCACACTAGAGCACGAAGTGGAAGAAGTCAGGAACAAGAAGGGGATCATGATCGGTTGTTAAACGGGGGAGGGGGTAAAATTTGGCAAGTGAACATTGAGTGGAGATGGTAATGATGTTGAGAAAAATCATGTTTGTGAATAACCGTACTACATTGTATATTGCATAACTGTACTAAATAATTATGGAGCATACATGGTAAAATTTGAAGACCATTGTGGTGGGATGTGTTATGGTTATGGAGAAAGCACTATGGATATAAAGTCATCGTAGATAATTCATTTCAAATGCATATAAATTAATGTAGATTATTATCCCATGCACATTGTTTGTTATTATTATCACATAGATATCTAGATCTCTATTTCTTAAATTGTATCAAATCTATAGGAAAGTAAGAAAAAATCTTTTTTTATTCATTGCACATTGGTTTTCCTCTTTGTTCAACTAGTAAATATGCATGTGTTCATGGCATGTGAAATTATTAGCAAGCATATTTTACGTTTATATCTTTTTCATACCGAATATCTATTTGCATATCTTCACAACATATATAGTCATTTATATAATGGTGGGAGAGATAATTGTGGTTAGAAATCATTTAATATATCATATTTATTTTTTTATTGTCTTATTTCATATATATCTTGATAGAAAATAAAAAGATTACAAAAGGATAAATAGATGATTAATGTCATACTTTGATTCCTTTTTATAACTTGATTGTTATTTTTTTACTAAGAGATGTAGTTATTAGTGGATATAAAATCCAATTAAGAAAAAAATAAAAATGTAAAGAACATGAAAATATAGAAGAGAGAGAGAGAGTGAGAGTTAAAAATAGATAACTACATCTATTATTACCAATAATCTTCTTTCAAGATTTTGCAACCCTCATATACCAACAAATTTAGCTTGCCCCTCTCCTAGGAAATATATACCTATACTTGATTTTAAATATTATTTTACTTATGTCAATAGGAAAAGATTCGAAAAGTTGTCTTAATTAAGATAATATCGTTTGAAAAAAAAAATAGTAGGAGAGTTAATGAGCCATTTTATATTGTATTTTAACTTTGAATGGGAAAGAATGTGTGTATAGAGAGAGAGTCAGGCTAGAATACACTCAAGTGTACATATCGCATGGATACACTCAAGTGTGTTTGCATATCAAGACTATTTTTTACAAGATATAAACCATTGATCTTCATTGTCATACTATAATTAGGCTACATACAAATTTGGAGCTCATTTGGATGAGTGTAAGTCACTCATCTGAGGGCAACAAAATCGATGCATGAAACTAATTTGAAATGCATAATTTTTGCAGTCTTTATAGCATGACCTATAAATATCCAAATGTGCTCAAATTTTTTATATGGGTTATTCACAAGATGATTAAGAAGATCAACTCATTATATTTTTGAAAAAAATATTGCATCATGAAAAATTACTTGAGTGTATTCTGCTCTGAATACACTCGAGTGTATTCTAGCCTGACTCTCTCTCTCTCTCTCTCTCTCTCTCTCTCTCTATATATATATATATATATATATATATATATATATTCTAGCCTAACTATATAGAGAGAGAGAGAGTGTGTGTCAGGCTAGAATACACTCAAGTGTATTTAGAGCATAATACAGTCAAGTAGTTTTTCATGATGCAATATTTTTTTCAAAAATATAATCTGTTGATCTTCTTAAACATCTTGTGAATAGCTCATACTCAAAATTTGAGAACATTTGGACATTTATAGGTCATGTTATAAAGACCATAAAAATTATGCATTTCAAATTAGTTTCGCACGTCGATTTTGTTGCCCTTGGATGAGTGACTTACACTCATCCAAATGAACTCAAAATTTATATGTAGCCTAGTTATAGTATGATAGTGAAGATCAATAGTTTATAATTTGCAAAAAATAATCTTGATATGCAAACACACTTGAGTGTATTCGTGCGATCTGTACACTCGAGTGTATTCTAGCTTGACTATATATATATATATATATATATATATATATATATATATATGGCCCATCTTTATTGCCCGTGCGGGTAGCTGCCCGCGCGGGTAGCTGCCCGCGCAGGTAGCTACCAGCCCACTTTTTTTCAAAAAAAAAATCGTTATTGTAGAGGACTATTTTGTCTAGCTCTCCAAAAAATTTTGGCCAAAAATAATATCATTTGCCCCTCCAAAATTAAAAAAACCCGTCCTTATATATATCTGTTGTATATTTTGTACAGAGTTACTTTTTTGGCCAGCAGAGTTACTTTTTTGGCCACCATAGTTACTTTTTTGATAGCAGACTTACTTTTTTTGCTAGGAGAGTTACTTTTTTGGCTGCAGGGTAGCGAAAATCCAAGTTACCCGCACGGACAACGAATGAACGCCCATATATATATATATATATATATATATATATATATATATATATATATATATATATATATATATATATATATATATATATATATATATATATATATAGTCAGGCTAGAATACACTCAAGTAGTTTTTCATGATGCAATATGTTTTTCAAAAATCTAATATGTTGCAAAATTTGACATTTATAGGTCTTGTTATAAAGACCACAAAATTATACATTTCAAATTAGTTTCACGCGTTGATTTTGTTGCCCTTGGATGAGTGACTTACACTAATCCAAATGGGCTCAAAATTTATATGTAGCCTGGTATAGTATGATGGTGAAGATTAGTGGTTTACATTTTGCAAAAAATAATCTTGATATGCAAACACACTTGAGTGTATTCTAGCCTGACTCTCTCTCTCTCTCTCTCTCTATATATATATAGAGAGAGAGAGAGAGAGAGAGTCAGGCAAGAATAGACTCGAGTGTACAGATCGCACAAATATACTCAAGTGTGTTTGCATATCAAGACTATTTTTTGTAAAATGTAAACCATTGATCTTCACTGTCATACTATAACTAGGCTACATACAAATTTTGAGCCCATTTGGATGAGTGTAAGTCACTCATCCAAGGGCAACAAAATCAACGTGCGAAACTAATTTGAAATGCATAATTTTTGCGGTCTTTATAACATGACCTATAAATGTCCAAATGTGCTCAAATTTTACGTATGAGCTATTCACAAGATGTTTAAGAAGATCAACGGATTAGATTTTTCAAAAAAATACTGCATAATGAAAAGCTACTTGAGTGTATTCTGTTCCAAATACACTCGAGTGTATTCTAGCCTGACTATATATATATATATATATATATATATATATATATATAGAGAGAGAGAGAGAGAGAGAGAGAGAGTCAGGCTAGAATACACTTGAGTGTACAGATCACACGGATACACTCAAGTGTGTTTGCATATCAAGACTATTTTTTACAAGATGTAAACCATTGATCTTCATTGTCATACTATAATTAGGCTACATACGAATTTTGAGCCCATTAAATGAGTGTAAGTCACTCATGCGAGGGTAACAAAATCGATGCACAAAACTAATTTGAAATACATAATTTTTGCGATCTTTATAACATGACCTATAAATGTTCAAATGTGCTCAAATTTCTTATATGAGTTATTCACAAGATGATTAAGAAGATCAACGGATTAGATTTAAAAAAAATATTACATCATGGAAAACTACTTAAGTGTATTCTGCTTTGAAAACACTCTAGTGTATTCTATCCTGACTATATATATATATATATATATATATATATATATATATATATATATATATATATATATATATATATATATATATATGTATGTATGTATATATATATAGAGAGAGAGAGAGAGAGAGTCAGGCTAGTGTACACTCGAGTGTACCGGAGGCATTGTACACCTCAATCGTTTTAAAAAATGCAGTTACTTTTTGAAAATTCTAAACTGTTGATCTTCTTAAATATCTTAAAAATATACTATATAATAAATTTTAACTCATTTGGATACTTATAGGTCGTGCATCTAAAGGAGCCAAGAATCATGCATTTCAAATTAGTTTTGTGCATTGATTTTGTTGTCCTTGGATGAGTGACTTACACTCATCCAAATGAGATCAAATTTTGTATTTGACCTATTATTATTGTAACCATGAAGATCAATGGATTGGATTTTGGAAAGAGAAGGTCTAGATAGGCAAACACCATTGAGGTGTACGGTGTAATCTGTACATTCGAGTGTATTCTAGCCTGACTATATATATATATATATATATATATATATATATATATATATATATATATATATATATATATATATATATATATATATATGCTAGAATACACTCAAGTGTGTTTACATATCAAGACTATTTTTTGCAAAATGTAAACCATTGATCTTCACCGTCATACTATACTATCACTAGGCTATATATAAATTTTGAGCCCATTTGGATGAGTGTAAATCACTCATTCAAGGGCAACAAAATCGACTCACAAAACTAATTTGAAATGCATAATTTTTATGGTCTTTATAACATGACATATAAATGTCCAAATGTGCTCAAATTTTGTGTATGAGCTATTCACAAGATGTTTAAGAAGATCAACGAATTAGATTTTTGAAAAAAATATTGCATCATGAAAACCTACTTGAGTGTATTGTGCTCCGAATACACTCGAGTGTATTGTAGCCTGACTATATATATATATATATATATATATATATATATATATATTAACTTACATATACTTAAATGATGATTGTAAAATTCAACTAAATAATCCAACCTTGTGGATGTAATGTATACCCCTCAGATAAGATGTGTACCAAAAATCACCACAATCTGACATTCATAGATCATTTAACAAAAGAAAATATATATTTTCTAATCAACGGTAAGTTGCAGAAATTGTAGAAACCATTAAATGATGTATTGTTATATCGCATGATCTATATGAGATATGGTTATGGTTTTTATAAACATACTCCACGTGTGTTATTTTAATGACCGGTACACGTAAGATACATGTACCGGCTGATACACACTTCCTAATCTCTCTCTCTCTCTCTCTCTCTCTCTCTATATATATATATATATATATATATATATATATATATATATATATATATACACACACACAATTCTTTTAGCCATTATATATATATATATATGGCCGTTCATTCATTGCCCGTGCGGGTAACCTGGATTTTCGCTAACCGACAGCTAAAAAAGTAACTCTGCTGTAAAAAAAAAGTAACTATGGTGTCAAAAAAATAACTCTGCTGGCCAAAAGTAACTTTGTACAAAATATACAGCAGATATATATAAGGACGGGTTTTTTTTATTTTGGAGGGGCAAATGATATTATTTTTGGCTAAAATTTTTTGGAGAGCTAGACAAAATAGTCCTCTACAATTTCGAGAAAAAAATTGAAAAAAATGATCAGAAAGATGGGTGGATAGCTACTCATGCGGACAATAAAGATGGGTCATATATATATATATATATATATATATATATATATATATATATATATATATATATATATATATATATATATATATATATATATATTAGTTAGAACACCAAATGTTGATGTTTTTGTTATTTAACATAGCGTGGTACAGTATAATGCGTGCGGTTAACCACGGTGTTTGTAGATAGTGTGGATATGATTTCTCGTATTAAAATATGCACTGGATATTTGTGCAGATATGGTGTCTGGTTTTTCTTCGTATGGCTTATGATTTCCATATAAAACCGCCGCACCACTGCCAAACAGTGAGTCGGGTAGGGATCAGTAAAGAGAAATGTTACTATCATTGCTGGGTATCGCTTAAGAGACTTCAAAATCCCAGTTTTAAGTAAAATAGGAGTCGTCCAGATTTGAGGTTTTCGTCGGGATGAACCCCTGTTATCCCATTTCCAGGAGTCGAGCTCACGTGACAGAAGGTGATGGGCCTCCGTCGGGTTCAGTCCTGTGCCCGGCAGACGGGAAAGAAAGGCAACCCAATCCATAAAATTGGGCTTTGCAAGGAGAATACGTGACTTGTGGCTCGCCGCAAACAATATATTCATGAAGTAAATTCAGTTCAAGCATGAAACAGATGAAAACGAACAACAGTTTCTCAAACTCGTTACTAACAGGATTTTCCGGATCTCCACAATTTATTCCATACTGTTCTCGAGTACACTCTACTTCTCAAAACAGCGATATAGTTACATGTGATTGAATTCATACACAATACTAACTAATTAATTACATCAGTGAAATCGAACTCTCCAAAACGATGCCCAGCCAAACTATAGCAGCCGGGAAAGAGTATAAGAGTAAGTATCATCCATCCGAACCCTCTTAACTGCTAATATACAATCTAATTTGAACATTCTTCCTCATTCTTCCTCTGCGATGTGGATAAGGCGAAGAGCAACCTCTGCAACCAGCAATTTCCGATATCAAGTTGTGAATTGCTTCTGCAAGATCTGAGACTTTTTTTTCTTCCTCTAAAGTAATCAATCAGGAAGTTTCAACCGGTCAAACAAAACAAGGAAGCTTTGCTCAGGGACAACGTAGAGAAAGCCAAGCTCCGCCCCTCGGATGTGTGGCCCCAGGCCCTGAAAAAAAAACGGAAACATTACCAGACAGCGTTCACCACAAATCTAACTGGCTGGCTTTATACATGACGACGTTCCATCCAGTAATAAAATACAAAACAGCATAATCTAGCTAACAATTATGAGATGGACGATGTTGACCAAAAAATTATGAGATAGACAATCATCATAAACCCATAGAACGAAGTTTTGAGTATTTCACATGATAAAACCAAATCTGGTTGTGGTGTCTTTACAGGTTTGAATATAGTATCACCCTATGTTTTAATTCTTGAATTACGAACCCTAGATTTGCAAGGATGATGGACCAAGTCTAGAATAGGTACAGAGCCTTCGGCCCGGAATACCGAAAGGCATGTGTACCTATAAAGCCATACATTGATCTTATTCAGCAACGAAAAAGATAATCCTGCTTCTTTCAGTTGTTCCACAATAAGCTCATCAGCAAAGGCCCAACTCCCATCAGTATGGGTTGCACTCTGAGTCGAACTCAAACATAGTATAAAGCTGACAAAGAAGAATACGATTAATTGGTTACATTGTCAGTCTCACCTGCTTTATACATTATGATGTTCAGTCCAAAATAATAAAAATACAAAACAGCTTACTTCTTGAGAGAATCTAGCTAACAAGTGGAGGCAATTATGAGATAGGCGATCATCATAAACGCATAGATCGAAGTCCCAGTTTTTCACATGATAAAACTAACGCTGGGTGTATGTTCTTCGGACTGGTTTGAATATAATGTATGTTTCTAATTCTTGTATTACAGACCCTAGATTTGCAAGGATGGTGGACTAAGTCTAGAATAGGTATTGAGCCTTCTGCCCGGAATACCAAAAGGCCTGTGTACCTATAAAGACATGCATTGATCATAATTTCAGCAATGAAAAAGATAATCCTGCTGCTTTCAGTTGTTCCACAATAAATTTATGGGCAGAGGCCCGACTACCATCAGCGTGGGTTAATACCCGGAGTCAAACTCAAACATAGTACAAAGTTGACAAAGAAGAATAATAATTAATTGGTAACAATTGTCAAGCTTCTAAACATCAGGGCAAATCTTAGTTAGGATTAATTTTCACTTAACTTCCCATATGAAATGGGCCTATTTAAAACCTTAACAACTACAAAATTACTAGTGTGTATAATGTGTTTTTTTAAGTCTGTCTGCAGGCAATCTGGAATTTCCCTTGACAAGGAACACATTTAATTTAAGCAAGAAAGAAATCAGCATGTGAGCACGATTGGGTTCCTAAAATTTCTTCAGATATCTTTTCCAAAATGCAAGTACTCTCCTTTCCAATAAAGTGGTCTACTAAGGTCTGTCTCTCTTCAACTCTGCAAATATCTGATGCATTTGCTGCCCACAAATTTATCATATAAGTCACAAACTATTCACTTGTTTATCTAATTTATTATTACTATTGAACTTTGACAGTTTATGGTAATGTGTTACCTATACATCATCTTCTCCAACATGAATAAACTTCTTTTTTGCCCCACTTTGTGGGACTCGAGATCTAATTCAAACTCAATCTGAACACGTATACATTACATGGTTAGAAGGGCTAAAAGTTTTTTTTTCCTTTGCACGCACATACATTTCTTTAGACTTTAGACTAAAGATTCCTAAACTACATTCTGTATATTTTTTCCATAATTTACCAGAATAAGTTAAACAATTCTGCATCTCACAATTTCTCAATGAAATCAATAAAAGGACTCCAGGGTGCTAATGAGCAAAATATATATCAGATTAGGTACTAGAACTATCTCATTGTAATGTTTATGCTGCACGAACACAAAGGAAAGACTGCCTTCAAAACCAACTCCACAAGATCAGAGGCTACACCACATTATAAGCATTGTAACAAAAGTCGGCAACCTTCGCAAATAATCGTCGATTTTTATTATTTTTTTAGGCTCTTGGAGAGTAATAGGCCGTTTGCTGAATTTTCATGATTTTTCATGTATTTTCACATTTATTTACAATTTGTCTGCTATAAATCGCCTACTCATTACTTTTTGTTAACCCACCAATACAGTGAACACCTGACCCCCCCCCCCCGATCTCCTCGGTTCCGACCTTCCCCAAAGCCCTGAGACAACCAAACTAGGGCCCCTTCAATCCCCTCCAACGTCCCTTGACCCTCTCCCCTCCTTCGGCAAGGCAACAGGGTTGCAGCTAGCTTCCATGCCAAGCAGCTGGACAGCTCCATCTCCCCTCTTTTCATGTTTCTTTCATGATTGCCCTAATTATCAAAAATGTTCATGCTCTCTCTCTCTCTCTCTCTCTCTATATATATATATATATATATATATACACACACACACACATATATATATAGAGAGAGAGAGAAAGTCAGGCTAGAATACACTCGAGTGTACAGATCGCACGAATACACTCAGGTGTGTTTGCATATCAAGACTATTTTTTGCAAAATGTAAACCATTGATCTTCACTGTCATACTATAACTAGGCTACATACAAATTTTGAGCCCATTTGGATGAGTGTAAGTCACTCATCCAAGGGCAACAAAATCGACGCGCGAAACTAATTTGAAATGCATAATTTTTGCGGTCTTTATAACATGACCTATAAATCGCTCAAATTTTGTGTATGAGTCATTCACAAGATGTTTAAGAAGATCAACGGATTAGATTTTTGAAAAAGATATTGCATCATGAAAAACTACTTGAGTGTATTTTGCTCCGAATACACTCGAGTGTATTCTAGCCTGACTCTATATATATATATATATATATATATATATATATATATATATATATATATATGTGTGTGTGTGTGTGTGTGTGTGTGTGTGTGTGTGTGTGTGTGTGTGCGTTAATCTGTTAAATGTACAAATATTGGCATGTCTGGGATCTAAGAGAAGGTTCCTTCTCCCTCTCTCTGACCCAGGCAGCAGAGCTAGGGATGGCAAATAAATACCATATACCATCACCCGGTCCAACCCACCCCGGTCCAACCCACTAAATACGTGTATCCATCACCGAGATGGATTTTTGGTTCGGGTGATTAATATATCCACAACGTATTCGGGTGACTGTTTCGCACCGCGAGTCACAGACCGAAATCCCAAATTCCCAATCCTCACGCTGCGAGTCTGCGACACACGACACCGTGAGAAACCCTACTCGAGTCGTCGCCGCTGCACCGTGCTTCCAGCTGGATCTTCGTCATCCATAGCTAGCAAGCATCAGACGCAAGAGATCATGTCTCCAGATCGTCGTCAGCAGATATCACGTTTCCAGCCCGATCGTGCCAACAGAGATCGTATTTCCACTCCGATCGCCGGCAGCAGAGATAAATCGCATCCTCGCCGGCTGTTCCAGTGCTTCTGAGTGGTTGAGTGAGCCTACTGTTGTTGTTACCCCATCTGAGGTGAAGGACAAAAAACGTGCCTCGAGATCTCCGTGCGAGCTCTGTAGGCCGCGGAAAAGGTAAACGATTCCTTACCCCCCTTCTGGCTACCTTGGCTTTTTATCTTGGAATGACAAAGTCACCGTCAGAGGCCTTGTCGGCCGCCTGCATCGTCTCACTTGCTCTCTCCTTATTTTTTGCTTTCTGCGGCTTCATACCTCATTATCTCCCCGAGGTGTTGCCTTTGGTTTTTGTCTCGCCATTTCGCACCGCTCGAGCCCTCTCTTGCATTCTCTGGTCCCTCATATTAGAAATGCCCAAACCTCCCCATAAGTCAGTCTCCACTGCCGTCGGCGGGGAACCAACTTTCCCTCCTCACTGCTTCACGTTGCCTTCTGGCTGTGCTGGGAGAATCACACATCTCCACCGTATAGATAGGAGCCGTCAATTCCACTCGAGGCCCCTGTGTCGAGCCGCCATGGTTCGCAAACCTCCCCTAGAGCCTGGAGATCCGCCACACGACCAAGCTTCACCATTGTGCAATTGATCGCTAGGTAACCATCCTCAACCGCAGACCTACCTCCCTATCATCTCCTTTTCCCTCAGTTAGCTATGAATTCGTGGGTCGACAAAACAAAATTTTGTGGCCTTCTGACCAGTCGTCGGGAACACTGATTGGAGGGCCTGTGACCAAGTAGTGTTGCTTTCTCTATTAAGTGTATATTTTGAAGGCTATATTTTATTGTCTTTTTGACTTGTTGTTTTCATCTTATTGATCTATTTTAGGTGGAATATACAAGGAGTGGTTGTCTGTGTGAATATGAAATGGAGGTTGAACTCAAGTTACTTTGAGCTGTCTGAACGTGGATCAATGTTTGTAATTTGAGTTGTCTGAATGTGGATCAATGTAGTTTGAGTTACCAGTTTATTGTCACTAGTAGTGTACTTTTTTGAAGTTGAACATCATGTAGTCTACACTTTCTAAACGTGGAGCAATGTTTGCACTGTTTGAAATTGTTGTCAGTAGTATACTTTTTGAAGTTGAACATCATGTAGTTTAAGTTTTCTGGACATGGAGAAATGTTTTTGTATGGAATTATGCAACAAAATCTGAATAGTTAAATTGTGCAAAATCAATGTTTGCAATGCTCAAATTCATTTTTGCGTTAAATGTGTGATCAATTGTGCAAGTTTGATTTTTTTAGGCCAAACGGATGTTCTTTGAGATTAATATGCTAAATACAGGGTCTGTGCAGTGATTCCTGGACCAAATTAATTATTTCCGAGATTATGTATAAAATATAGGGGCTTGAGTGCAATTTTTTGTACTGTAATAATATAAACGATTGCATGGATTGGCACGGGATGGATGAAATCCGAATGACCATGGGAACCCATTCTTTCCCGTCCAGTACACCCATTTAAATGGTGCGGGAGTCCGTTGTTGTAAAATTTTAACAGAGCGGCTTGGGTATAATGTTATGGACACGGGTGGTCACTTTTTGCCATCCCTAAGCAGAGCCAAGATGCTCTGAGATGGGTAAATCAGCCGTAGTCCCCGTTGGGATTCGAATGTGGGACGCTTTATGAGGCGCCACCAGACACGACCAGTTGGGCTATCGTTCGCTTGGTAAATTTCGGCATGTATGCGCGTAACGGTACCAATTTAAGCGTAGAATTTCTATATGTCAATGAATGAATCAAAATGTATAATTGTACACATCTGCGGAATTTGTGTATATTTAGGTATAATATATATGTAAGTATACATATGAATATAGGAGTTTAGCCAACCAAAAAAATATACATATAAATATATGAAAAGGTATACATATATTTGTTGGGTGTATGTGTGATGGTTATATATATTTAAATATATATGTATAAATATATGAATTTATACTTTTATATAATAAATATATATATATATCCACATATATGTGTAATCAGTAATATATATGTAAGTATACATATGATTATGTGAAAAGGTATACATATAAATGTTCAAGTATGTGTGTGATAGTTGTTATATATATTCATACATATATGTATAAATATATAAATTTATACTATATATAGTTGTTATATATATAAATATGAAAAGGTATATATATATATATGTGTGTGTGTGTGTGTGTGTGTGTGTGTGTGTGTGTGTGTGTGTATGTGTGTGTGTGTCCACATATATCGGATTAAGAGAGGCATTCTCTCCCCCTCTACCACGCCCGTGGTGGAGGCCGAACATCCAGGAGGGTGGTAAACCAAGACGGCAATTGGGATTCGAACCTGGGTCCCACATATATGTGGGTGTGTGTATTGGGCATAAGTAATGATGTGTTCAAAAAGCGGAGTATAATAGGCCGCTTAGCCGGCACATGTATAAGAGGGAGTATATGTAGTTGTGCGGATCAATTGTCAAAACAATGTAGGTAAAAACAAAGGAGCAAATTAGACAGAAACAATTCTTTCTTTTATTGCACAGCTGCTCCATATTAAATATATAAACGGCGAATCTACAATGTGTCATCATTGAAGGAAAAGGGAAGGAAGTGGAGGAAATCAAAACCAAGAAAAGTGCACATTGGGTGCTTTTAGACTGCGGATAAGAGAAGGTAAGAGGAATGGTAAGTATCCAAAATGTGGTGGTATCCATTTTATCCGTTACATAGACATGCTTTCAACATGATCAACTTGAGACCGATTTCCGATAAGTATTTCACTAAAATAAATCTCATCAACTCTTATAACTGCTTGGATACTACGACCCTACCAGAAGCCCAAGCAGTTCCTTTCTATCATAACTCTAAAACAAAGATGTTTATGCTTTATTTTCAGTGACTAATACAACTTCCTCATTTCTCCGATCTTTATAACAGATTATGAAGAGATTTCGCATAGATGATAGAAGTGCAGTAAGCCAAAAGGATGACAGGGCAATCAACATTTCTGTCATCATCTTTGGTAAAAGATACCTTGTCGAAATGTGTGTTGCAACAAACACTGTAATGCTATTGACAGAACCACATAATCTATATATGCAAGAATAAGACAGAGAAATTGCAGAAGAATTTATACAGAAATAAATCAAATGAATATGTTTATCAAACAGTTTGCTTTTTTTTACCTTGCCATTTAGTTGTAGCAATTCACCCTCTACCCATTGTGGATTCTTAAATCCAGGTTCTGCTATTCTACCCTGACCTTTGTAGCTTGCAACCTGCATCAGCAGTGATGCATTATCTACTGGAAATAATACTTTAGGTTCCGATCAAGCGGCTGGTTTACTCAAAAAAAACATTTTCACAAAGCAGAAACCCTACCACCCCAAGTTCTTCAGGATAAGCCCCATGATTTGGGCGGCGACTTCCCTTTCCAATTTTAGCACGAAAAGTCACCTGTTTGGAAAGAAAACAGAGAAGAAAAAAACGTAAAAAGAATAATATGATAATACGACTGTTCGGGCAATTCTACTAGCATGATTATAACCTGTCCAGCAGGAACATTCAGATCTCCAGTCAGCTTCACAGCCTCTACATACTCAAAAAATTCCAACTCAGGTCCTTCCAGAGTTTCATCATTGTCACTCCAATAACCAAATTTTCGACGCAACTGAACAACCTCTGTGCCATAAGGGCCAAATGCTCCAACATATAAACCTGTTCCAGAAAACATCTACATTAACAGCTCCACAACAAGAAAAGCAAAAAATAAACTTAAGTTCATACCATCAAATGGATCAAGACCACTATTTTCAACATTGATTCTGTTGAATATTGTCATACTGGATAGCTTGTGTCTTCTTTGGGCCTGAGTAACAGCAAGCTTTATAATTTCCTTTACATCTCTAGCAACCTGTCAGACACATAATCAAAGTTTCAACTTCCATTACATGACTGTCAAAAACTACAACAATCATCTACTACAATCATACAAACAGAGATAATTACAGCAGAGGGACTTTGTAAAAATGTTGGAAGAATATTCTTGATAAGTAATAAAATCATATATACAAAACAAAATGATCTTCTAATTCACAAGGCTCAACCACATATCCAGAAGGATCTAATACTGCCAGTTTCAAGCATCATGTGATTAACTGTTGAGAACTGGCAGCAACTTCTGCAAATAAGCAGAACATGTGTGACAGGGAAAAAAAACGCCCACTACAGGCCAGATATAACACAGCCGACTGAAGCAAGTCTGTCACTATGAAGGTTAGCATATAACAGAACTTCTGATTATAGACAACTTTAAATGGTTCAATAAAAGAGAGGAAATAAACAATTATAGATTTAATGAGATGGAGATGAAACAACAAGAATTACACTAGCATTTTGTACTAGCTTGATTGCTAATAGAGAGAGTAACGGGAGATAACTCAAAGTAGTCGAAAAGAACTAGTTCTTCTACAACCTTGGATGGTGCTTTATCCACAGCCAAAAATGCCTTGGCAACTTCAGGTGGCATGAGTTCAGACGCAGCCTGAGCAGCAATAGCTGCAACTTTAATTTTCGTTGCTTTAGTTTCAGCAGCATCTGTTTCTGCATCCTTCCCTGGAATATGCAACAAAAACGTATCCTTCTCTGTGTCTTTAATTTCAGCAGGGAGACGTATATAGGTTTTTGACATGATTTCATCCTTATTGTGAACTACACCTCCTATATAAAGCTTCATGTTCTTATCACCGTCATTGGCATCAGCTTCTCCACCAACTGAGACTGCATCACGTTGAGAATTATCTAGGTCAGAACCCTCACCTTTATCATGTTCAACAGCCTCAATTTTTTCGACATCCTCCTGAATTGACTGCTCCAAAGACTCTTCATCTGATTTAGAATCCTCCAAACCACTAACATTCAAGACTTTAACTTTAAACCCAGGAATCCGATCTTTAAGAAAGTTAATAACACTTTTCAGTCCTTCTTCATTGGTATCTTTACTGTTTTCATCGCCACTGGGCTCAGTGATGTTTTCGTTTTCAGATTCTACTCTTTCGTGAGGCTCAGAAGATTCAGCCTCTGGGGCACTCGCTGCAGGTTCTGTTGGAATTTGTGGTGAAAGCTTGGCACTTGCTTTCGCAGGCTGCAAAAATACTACCTGTCTAAACATCGAGTATCAGAGTTCAATATAAAGCAGTATAATGATAACCAATAATTAATAGAATACGAGAAATCAATGCAATTAAGTACCTGTGTGAAATACTTCCCTTCGTTATCTCTCAGTAAGAAAATTTCAAACAGTGGTGTACCTGGAGATCCTGTAAGAAGTTGCCTGGAAGAGAAATCAGTGTTAGGTAGGTTCTACAATGGATTCCTTTTTTTAAGAAGGATTGTTCTATGACAGATCCATTTTTTTATCCATAACAGATTTAGATAGTGCTTCTCACTTGTAAAATATCTGAAGATTCTCAGAGCATAATTTTGCATAATATAATGTTGTCAGCATCATCTTACCTAGGGCTGTAACTTCTTGCAACAAATTTTCCAACCGAGGGGGTTATACGTATTATTCTGCCAAATGAATCTTCCGAATCTTTTGACCATCCTGCCCACCAACCCACCTGAAGTTGCATTATAGTAATGAATAGTGACATTAGAAATGAATGAAGACCTGTCTCACTTGTCATTATATTATTTGAACTTGCACAAATACAGACTAAATAAACTTTATTAATATCCAAAGTTCCAAACCAATATCTTGTCCATATTTCATTACAAGAAAGCAGCAACTGAAAATGTTTATTTTACACATTTAGGCAAAAGCTACTTCTTTTCATGTCTTCCATTCACATGTCTCTACAAAAAAGTGGCACATGTGAAGAAAACTAAAAGATTCCTCTAGTAGTACGTAGGTACTAACTCGACCTCTCCTTTGATAACTGACATCAGACAGACTGTATCACAAGAGCCAACACCAACGAAGCACAGACACATTTCTAGACACGGACACGGACACGGGACTCGGCAAATTTCTAAAATGTAGGACACGGAAACGGCATTGGATGAGTGGAAAATATTTTTTTAATATATACATATCTGTGGTTGTATGATGTATGAACCGGAATTTATTTTAAAATTTATCCAGATTAATGTATCTAGGTATGTATAATCTTTATGCATAAAGAGGTGTATTTGTGTGTAGTAGAAACAATCTGAAGTAGAAAACTAAGCGTGTGATTTTTGTAAATATAATAGATTACAGAATATACGTATGATTTTGTATTACTCATTTAACCAACTTATTAGACTATAATTTGATTCATAGTATCTGATTCAGCTTAGACTTTACATATTGGTTCTTTTCAACAGATTTGTTTGTAGTTGTGATTAGATCTCAGCTCTGTGAAACATTTTGTTAGAATTAAGACATAAACAGTAGTTCTATGTTCAACATTTGCACTTTAAAATAGGCTCGATTGCAGCAGCAACCACTAGAGTGATGTGTCCAAGAAGTGTCTGGGCAATGTCCAGCTGCGTCCAGGGTGCAAAAAAAGACCAAAACGAACTAAAACGTTTTGGGCCGTGTCTGGGAAGTGTCCGTGTCCAAAACGTGTCCGACACGGACACGGGGGCTGTGTAGAAGTGTCCGTGTTTCCTAGGCCCAACACTTATATTATTTACCATCAATTGGTATTTTGGTTGTATCCCAAACATTCTAATTCTATTCATAGTTGCATTGTCTTTCTGCATCTCAGTTTTATCAATAGATAGTGAATTCATAATTGTCATTATATTTACCCTCTTCGCTTACGACGGTAGCTCTTCGTCCTTCCATTGCAAATTTCTTAACAATTATGCTTAGCAACCCCAGCCATTTTGGATCTCCTATTATATTCAAACTTGCAGGAACAGACCTCCTTGATATCTTTAAAAACATTACCACACTGAGGAGAGGGTAACCTTCAAGCACTTGTACACGCAAATCCGTAATTTTACTTTACCATTCTTAAATTGAACCTTGTTGTCATACTTTATCGTCATGACAATGGTAGAACAGACTGGAGCAAGACAATGGCAGAACAGAATATCACCGATTCCACGAGGATCTTAAAAGAAAGAGCTGTGAAGTGGTATAGGAAGCATGAAACACACGATACGACCTCCCTATCAGCTACCCTTCTGTGTATATTATGTAAATAATTGCAAAAAAGTTTTTTGACATCAAAAAAATTAAAAATAAAAATAAAAGCATGTTAGATATCTTCTAACAGCCTGTTCCCTTAAGTCAGAGTATACACATTACCCACACTAAGCTTATTATACATATAGGAATAGAGGATCGAATGGTTTGAAGGTAAGTCGGCAATAAACATGCACACGAAATGCATGATGTCTCTCACCATACCTAAAACTCAAACAAAATAACAATCGACCTCGATTTCTTTTGGCACTCATGAAAAAAAAAATTATCATAGAAAAAAATACAAGAGAGGGAAATGAGTATTGAATATATAACAAACACCATACTCCCACATTTATGGGCATATGGGAGTTACATACTGAACGGACTTAATGACAATCAGGCTATTAGAGCAGGCCTATATATTACAAAATATAGTAAAATTAAATAAATCAGCCTTAATCTCTAACATTCCATCTCAAGCTGAACAACAGGAGAATCTAGTGTGATACTACAAAAAGAAAAAGAGTAACACATAAATCAAGCCCATCGTCCCATACATATAATATTCACTCACAACCCTAACCACCCTAACCATTTGAAACAACTTCTAATGGTGATCAAACCCCACTTGAAAGACTTGAGCCTGAGCCTGAGCATGAAAACACTGATATGGAAATCAATAGAGCAGTGCAAGGGTTGGATAGCACAAATTCTTTTTCTTCAAAAACTACATCTAGGTCCAAATCTAAGTAAGATATAGTGGAAATGATGATAATGGCGGCGGCGAGCGCTCCCAAAATATCCTCCAACTGTTGATCTTAAGAACAATGACTGTCCTTATGTTTCTAGGGTTGCACCTCCTCCAGCAGAAAAGAATATCCCAAAACTGACAAAACTTTACAAAGGAAGAAAACCCGATCTAGGAAGAAAGACTACAGCGGACATCATCACATGAGGCTACAACTACATGCTCCTACAGTAGTGATATTATTATGATATTGCTAATTCATTTGGGAGCATGAGTATTTCTGATTCTCAATCTCAAACTTTATTTGGCATATGCTATTTTGGCAAACACATGCACAACCCTAACCATCTCATTCTTCCTATGGGTGTGGGTACTTTGGATGTCAAGTTCAACCACCACCACAACCAGAACATATTGGATGTCCATATATTGCAAGTGTCTCGAGCCTGCATGGAACATATCAGTATAACTACTTTGCGTACTCTAATGATGGTGGGCAGACATGGAGTGGTGGTCATTTAATTATTCTCTTTTTCTGGTCCCAATACATGTTCTTGTGGCTATTCCTCAAGCTCATCAACCTTCTCAAGCTCCTCCAACTCCATCTGAAAGCAAGATAAAATATCTCAAAGATTTGAAACTGCATTATCCAAGGATTGGGATGATGCAATTTTTAATGATGGTGTGTATGAAGAACATAACTTCATACAACCAAGCTTACATAATGTATACGTCATGGGAGCGATATGTCACCCATATCAACTCAATATTGTATGGAGAACCAACACGGCACTCAACATACAACTATTGTGAGTTGATAAGTTACTACGTTATTCATATGCGTAAATTGTATATTATTTCATAATTGTGTGTATTTAAGTTTATGGATTGTGCTAGTAAAATTTCAGATCTTAATTCCTACAGTTTGAAACCGAAATCCTTCACCAAAATCCCAACAAAACAGGAAGATTCCTTACTTCCCACTTGATGCCCCCCCTACATGCCCAATGTAGAATTTTATTGCATGAAACAATGCATCTAGGTGTATGGATTACATCTGTAAAAATTTCATGAATTAATCTGCTCATTTTGGCATTGAAACAGCCATGATTGCATCTGTCGACATTTCCGTCAGTGCTAATAAATACCTATTTTGAGGTTGTTGATATCTCATATGTATACTAATAAATACCTATTTCCATGCTATCAAAACGGCTTTGGTATCTGATACCTCGTTCCTTGCTCCATGTTTGTCAAATGTTAGGAGACTCCCTAAGTGAAGCCACCCAAGAAGACAAAGCCTGAGAAGCTAGCACAAGCACTCCCTAATGACCCGATTGGAAGGCAAAACACGTAGTAAATCCTAAAGTGAAAGCACTGTAGGAAAGCTTGTAAGCTGCTAAAGATGATTATACCCGTTCTAATTAAATTGACTTTGGATTAGGTCTAGGAATATATGAATGGTGTACATGGAGTTTGCAAAACATATATAATGGTAGTCCCTATAGATGAAGCAGTCGACGGTCGGCCATTCTTTCAATGTAGTGATAGATTGAATGACCAAATCACCACTCTTGGTTTCCATCCCAGCAACAACTAAAGGGCTTTCCTTCAAGGTAGGAAGCATAAAAAAACTAAGATGATACTGTGAGTAGGAGAGAAATCTGTTATGAGTATAATCCAGACAAGAATTTGGACTGCCATATCCTTCCTGTCCACTAATTTGCCCATATGGCATGAGGGACGTGTAATACCTAAGTCGTTTTCCATAAACTATATCACATCAATGTATATCATAGTGATATTTTTCATGGTTTTCTTGTAGATTTGGTTAAAGATTACAACAAGGGAAATAAAGGCATTGAGATCTCTTGATAGAATGAGCGTAAGAAGTTGGGGAAGAGGCAAGGTTTTTGTTATCAGATAATTATTTAATATTAAAGTGCAAAAGGGTTTATCTGCAGAAGACCAAAGTTCCGCTGTCGTTGTGTGATGGGAGTTGAGTTGCAAATCTGCAAGGCTAGGTCTCACCTTTTGATGAGTATGCTAGTAAAGGAACAAGTAGAAATTCTAGACATTTTTTTGTTTATTGTAGGTTCTAGGTAGACTTGGCAATAACAACAAATTTCCCACAAACCAAACTAAACCACTCCGATCCACCTTGTGCAGAATGGTAGTTGGATCGGGTGGAACATAAAACCAGATATCGAGAGGGTAGTTTTTGGGAACCCAACATTCAGTCTTCCCCTCTCCCCTTCATACTCGTACCCTAGCCGCCGACATGATGCGATTCCAGCCTTGTTGTAGTCATGCAGTTTCCGTCACTTTCGCCCTCACCAGTAGGCACTTCCATGCTTGCTCATTGTAGTTCATGTCGTAGCCACCGCGTCGGGTCGTTGTGGCTTCTTCCCTGCCTTCTACTTGGGATGTTGAGAATGTGGACCGCTTATCAACTTCAGAATGAGTCATAGACTGGGTGTTTATCACAGTTGTCTCGCTGGCTCTCCTTGACAGTGTAACAATAGTTACGATTGGCGTGGCAACCACCAGCAACTAGCATATGTACAGTGAATGTGGGTTCCCATATCAACCATGGGTTCCCACTATAAATAACCCATGCCACCGGTTGATTGGGAAGTGGGCAGAATGGTTTGGTATGTGGAAGTGTGAACCCAATACTATTGCCATCCCTAGTTCTAGGTGGAGGGATATTGCGTGAGAGGACGGTTTTTCTATTTTATGAACTTATTTTGCATTTCTTTCTTCCTTCTGAAAATTTATAGGATTGACCTCAAAATACATGTCGGAGATGATCAGTTGCTACATCAGAGAGCTAGGTGAAAGCCTTCCAAGCCAAGGATCATCTTGGTGTGCGGGTGGTGTAGGGTGGATGGGGGTTTCACAGGTCCTATTTTCACGTCTTCATATCCATTTTGCAACTCCTAATGTTGTTGGTATGTAATAGTTTGATTGCTCATTGTCTAATCATGGCATTCTATATTCAAGGCCCTCTTGCGTACTATAGAAACCCCAATACCCCAATACACAGCAAGATATTTATAATGGGAAAAGTATCTTCATACAATTATAATTTTGAGGATGGACAGGCACCCAATCACAGTGCCTTCAAACCTACAACTATAGTGGTGTGGAGAATCTAAGCTAAGTGTTAATTGCAGTGTTATGAGTTATTCAAAGCCACGAGCCACCTAAGTGACATTTTTAGGTGCCTAGGTGACCTGTTTTATTTGTCTTTTATCTTAATGAGGTTCTTAAAGTAGGTAAGGCATAACTGATACTAGATTGCATTACACAAAAAGATCGTTAAAACTAGTTCACATGGGTACTTAGATAAATTGTCATAGTAGGGTTGTCTGAGATTGTTTCAGTGTATACAATGTTTGCCATGTGAGTATACAGGTTGATGGTATCGTAATTGGGAGTTAGGAAAGGAAAAGTAGAATGAAAACATCATGATGAGAAATAGTATGCTCTCTCTTTACTACTCTTGATAAAGAGATAAGGATAAAAGAGCTAAATGTATAACGGAACCTCATAACCAACCTCACCATGATCAGGCTTGAGCTTTAGATGTTGGTTCTTGACAAAAACTTATTTTTCAGAAATGTGATGCATTAGTTGTCTAGGCAGCTAAGCGGTCCCTTTTTCCCAAGAGGAGCGTAAGTGTTTCTAGCTATCAAGGTCGTTCTTGGGGGAAAGATTTTTAATATTATTAGCGCTTATGTCCCCCAAGTTGGCCTAAGAGAGGAGGCTAAGAAGACTTTTTGGGATAACATGGATGAATTGATGCAAGGAATACCGACAGAGGAGAAGATCATTATTGGGAGTGATTTAAATGGCCATGTGGGGAGTAGCAATGATGGATATGAGAGAGTTCATGGTGGTTTTGGATAGAGCAGCAGAAACAAAGGAGAGAGGATATTAGATTTTGCAATTGCATATGATATGATTTTGGCAAACACCCATTTCAAGAAAAGAGAATCTCATAAGATTACTTTCAAGAGTGGGCAAAATTGTAGCCAAATTGACTACCTCCTTACAAGGCGGGAGGATCATGAAGTATGCAAGGACTGTAAAGTGATTCCTGGCAAAGAAATCACGACCCATCATAGGTTGGTGGTTTTGGATATTAACATGAAGATCAATAAAGGCAAGCATAACAAAAATCAAGATAGCAGGATCAAGTGGTGGAATCTTAAAGGAGAAAAGAAATTGACCTTTCATGATAAACTCATCAAGGAGGGAACTTGGAACTTAGAGTCTGATGTCAACACTATGTGGCATAACATCAGCTCCTGCGTAACAAAAATTGCCGGAGAGGTTTTGGGGGAGTCCAAAGGTTGTGGGCCACCACAAAAAGAGACTTGGTGGTGGAATGATGAAGTACAGAAGGCTATTAAACTAAAAAGGGAGATCTATAGGAGCTTGCCCAAATCTCGAGATGATGCAATGTTCCAAAGATACAAGCAAGCAAAGAAAGAAGCGAAAAAGGTTGTTCAGGAGGCAAGGTCTAGATACTTTGATGATATTTATAAGAAGATGGATACTAGAGAAGGGGAAAAAGATATATATAAAATGGCTCGTATAAGAGAAAGGAAAGGAAGAGACTTGAGTCAAGTAAAATGCATCAAGAAAGAAAATGGTAGAGTGCTGGTAAAGAACGTTGATATCAAGAACTAATGGAGAAATTACTTCCATAAGCTTTGCAATGGAGATATTGTAAATAATGCTAGAGACTCGTGTGACAGGGATACAAGAGATATCATTTACGCACGACGAGTTTCACATTTTGAGGTCAAGAATGCCTTGAAAAAGTTAAAAATGAGAAAGGGACGCGGACCAGAAGGTATTCCCATTGATGTATGGAAGAGTATGGGGGATGAAGGAGTTAAGTGGTTAACAAATTTATTTAAAAAGCTCATGAAGACAAAGAAGATGTTGGATGAATGGAGAAATAGTACTATAGTCCCCATCTACAAGAACAAAGGTGTTGTTTAGAGCTGCACAAACTACAGAGGTATCAAGTTGATGAGTCACATAATGAAGTTTTGGGAGAGGATGATTGAGCAGAGGCTAAGATCTATAACACAGATATCAAACAACCAATCTGGTTTCATGCCTGGTAGATTAACGGATGCTATTTTTCTGATAAGGAGGCTTATGGAGAAGTATAGGGAAAGAAAAAGAGATCTTCACATGGTTTTTATCGATTTGCAAAAGGCTTATGATCGAGTACCCAGAGAAGTGTTGTAGATGGTTTTGAGGAAAAAGGGTGTGCCAATCCAATACATTGAATTGATTAAAGACATGTATGGTAGCTCTACTACAAGTGTGAAGACTCCTGGAAGTGAGACACCAACATTTCCCATCACAGTTGGGGTACACCAAGGATCCACACTCAGCCCATATCTGTTCATTCTTGTTATGGATGAGTTGACAAAGAATGTTCAGGATGATGTTCCTTGATGTATGTTATTTGCTGATGATATTGTATTGTTTGACGAAACTAAAGATGGTTTGAATGATAAAGTTGAACTTTGGAGAAAGGCACTAGAATCAAATGGATTGATGATCTGGAGCAAAACTGAGTATAGGCATTGCAATTTCAGCCAATCTCGTAGTGTGAATGGTGGAGCCAAGTTGGACGGAGTAGATATACCAAAATGTGATAAATTTTGCTACTTGGGCTCTATCATTCAAACAGATGGTGATGTCCAAAGTAATGTTTGTCATAGGATCACTGCAGGATGGTTGAAATGGAGTGATGCAACTGGAGTATTATGTGATCGGAAGATCCCTCTCAGACTAAAAAGCAAGTTTTATAAAACTGCTATACGGCCAGCCATGCTCTATGGGAGTGAATGTTGGGCGGTGAAGAAACAAGGACTCAACAAGATGAACATGGTTGAAATGTGTATGTTGAGATGGATGTGTTGGAAGACGAGAAAAGATCGCTTGAAAAATGTGACTATATCAGGAATAAAGTGGGGGTGGCGAGCATTGGGGACAAGTTGCGCGAGGGCCGACTCAGATGGTATGAACATGTGCAACGCAGACCGACTAATGCGCCTATACGAAGCAATACTATTGAGGCAAGCACAATTAATAGAAGAAGAGGAAGGCCTAAATTAACATGGGAAGAGCTTATAAAGAGAGATTTTGAATCTCTACATCTCAACTAGAATATGACCCATGATAGAGTTGAATGGAAAAGAAGGATCCATGTAGCCGACCCCAACATAGTTGGGATTGAGGCTTAGTTGTTGATGATGATGACATGTATGTAGTAATATATATATAGCTATGTTCAAAAAGATACATTACTATGTATATTTCTAATGGTTATATCCAAGTTGTAACAAGTATATTTGAGCTAAATCACACCTAACAAGACCTAAACTAGACATGATTGGCCCTAATTTGACCTATGTACTAAAATTGGTCCAAATCTGACCAAAATCTAACCTTATTTTGCATAGCATAAACTTTCTTAGTGCTGAACTTTCTGTAATTTACCCTATATTTTCCTAAATGAGACCTAATTTGGCCAAATCAGACCAAATTTCCCCAAAGAAGAACTATTTCCTCAAATCAGACATGTTTTCCCAAATCAGACCTAATTTGCTCAAATTTGACCTGATTTGGCCTAAATCAGACCTGATTTGGCCTAAATCAGACCTGATTTTGCATAACATGACCTAAACAAACCTTATTTCCCTTAATTTATCCTACATTGACCTAAATGAGACCTAAGTTCAGCCAAAGCTTACCTAATATTCCCAAATCAGACCTGTTTTCCCTCGAATCAGACCTAATTTCCCCAAATTTAACATGATGCGGCCTAAATTAGACCTAATTTTGCATAACATGACCTAATCAGACCTCACTTCCCCTAATTTACTCTACAATGACTTTAAGGAGACCCAATTTGGACCAAATTAAACCTACAATTTCCCCAAATCAGACGCATTTTCCCCAAATCGGGCCTAATTTGCTAAAGTTTGACCTGATTTAGCCTAAAGTCAAACTCAACCATAAAATGACACAAGGTGATCCAATTTGACCAAATCCAAACGCAATTTATGCTAATTTAGCCTTTGGCTTAATTTGGACCTAAAAGGCCTTAAGACGCCCACTTAATACAGTTATTCATGTAAAAGTAGGTATGAAAACAAATTAAATCATGGTTTAATAAGAGACAACAGAAAGTACACTAAAGAATTGAAAGAGACAACTGAAAGTACATACAGAGAATTGAAGGAGCCTATTAAGGCGTCTTTTACATTTTGTATCAAAGTGACAGTCAAGGCATCAGTTCTATTTTTTTATCAAGGTGGCAGTCCAGGCAACCCCGTGTCAATAATATTTAGGTGGGCACCAAGGCACCTTACTTTCATGACCATGATTTTTACAAACCAAATTATAATCATCTTCACATTAGCATTATTTCAATGCTCTTAGCAATCAATTAAGGGTGTTTTAGTATGTTCAGAGTTTGCCAAATAAGTATAAACAGTCCTTATTTTTGAGTTAGAAGGAGACTTAGCCTCCCCCCCTCCCTCAAACAGGTGCCAGAGCCCGGATGACCCAAGGGATTGTAAATACAATGCGCAACAGGAGGTTTCGAACCCGGGTCCCCTGGGGAGGACAGGCCGGGCCGAACCATCTGCGCTACACTGGCCGGGTTACAAATGTAATCTTTCAAATAGGGCCACCTACAAACTTGGATATGAAATGATGCTATATCGAAAATATTGTTGTGACAAATAAATTTAATAATATTGAGAGAAGAATTAACTTCAGATAAGTTACCAGCCCACTTCCTGCAGCTTTGGATAATCGAGATGCCTCAAGGTACCGCTCTTCATCAATTGCTTTCTACAGATTATCACATGTATTTAGTTTTTTTTTAATATCACTTGGGGATGAAATCATATATGTACATGGTAGCTATTTGACATTGAGAGCAAAGGACGAACCTTCAATTCAAACATTACTTCAGAAACAATATCCGTTGTTGCAGCTTCAGCAATGGCTGCTTTCAGTTTAGCAGCCTCTTCAAAATCCTCCTTGTCTATAGCATCTTCAAGTTGGAACTGTCGAAATGAACCAATTTATAAATCAAATGCAAACATTAATGATCAAATTATGTAATCATCAGAAGATCATTATTTTAAAAGGAATTTCAGTATGCAAATAAGGCCTACCAGCTTTTAAACTTTATGTACACAACAACAAAAGGACAATTTGTCATCATCTTAGCAAACAAAATCAGTTTGAGAGGCCAGCATCAGTATTATTGGTGAAAAACTGATTATATTGCACTTTTTAACAACTTTCTTTGTTTCATTCTTTCTGCAGTAATTTTGCTTTGATTGGGACAATACTAAGTGAAAGAAACGAAAACCTCTCTGAAGGGTATTAAGATATTAAAAGTGTAATGTAACTACAAGTTAGAGTATGAAGCCATAGATGACATATGTGACAGAAACCAACAACCGACTAAAATTAGGTGACAGAATTAATTCCATCAATTGTGGAAAACTTGTGGTTTTAAGCAAGTGAAGTTGTGGAATTCCAATTTAGTGTTTCTAAATATATTTATCTATTGATTGTAATAACTTTTCCTCAGACCTCCACACCATCCTGCCAAGAATCTCCCAAGAAGCTTCTCTGGTGGGTTAAGGAGGTTAGCGCCATACGGATGATCATATCTAGCAGGTACTATGACTTCAACAGATATCAGAGTTTATTTAAAGGTGAAACATAACAATAAAGTGTTTTCAATCTTATGTATTCCCTGCAATTACAAGAAGGTACATTGGTTGGTCTATCTCCTCCATCATCGCGACTCTTTAATGTCAGGTTGTTAGCATAGACATGCGGAGGACCGGAATAATGGACTGCATAGACATGCAGTTCGGAGAGGTGCCAAACCGCATATGCAGCCTCATGCGTGGCATACGAGAACACCGACTTAGACCAGAATATGAGCTAATATTAGAAGCACTTTTTTTAAAGTGCAGCAAGCACGCATGCATGATATGGACGTGTGCACATACCAGAGAGAGGCATGAATCAATAGTGAGAGCCCTACTGCAGTGCAAGCATAGAGAGCCTACTAAATAAATGCGAAGTGAGGGCAAGTTTTCCAGATCCAACCGTATGGATGGACGCTCCTTTTCCTTCACACAAAAATTCTCTAGGATCATACATCATTTGCGGCATAAAATTTTCATATTTCGCATCTAACAATTAGCCCAAAACTCAACAGGCTATGTTGAAAATTTTTCTCATCATCAACTAAGCCTCAATCCCAACTATGTTGGGGTCGGCTACATGGATCCTTCTTTTCCATTCAGCTCTATCATGGGTCATATTCTGGTTGAGATGTAGAGATTTAAAATCTCTCTTTATAAGCTCTTCCCATGTTAATTTAGGCCTTCCTCTTCTTATATCAATTGTGCTTGCCTCAATAGTATCGCTTCGTATAGGCGCATTAGTCGGTCTGCGTTGCACATCTCCATACCATCTGAGTCGGCCCTCCCGCAACTTGTCCTCAATGTTCGCCACCCCCACTTTATTCCTGATATAGATATTTCTCAAGCGATCTTTTCTTGTCTTCCCACACATTCATCTCAACATACGCATTTCAGCCGCGTTCATCTTGTTGAGACCTTGTTTCTTCACCGCCCAACATTCACTCCCATAGAGCATGGCTGACCGTATAGTAGTTTTATAAAACTTGCTTTTTAGTCTATTAGTAGATAGACTTTGCTGTGTTTTTCTCTTTTACACTTAGTCTATTTTCTATTTTTCTTTTCCTTTACACTTATGTTTTATCCCACATGGGTTATCTCTAGACCCTGTGGTTCTTTTGTGTATTATATAGAGACTCTTGTATATTCTTTTATCATTGAATAATACAAGACCTTTTTCTGCATTATCCAGATGGTATCAGAGCAACAAGATCCACCCTAATTCTTTTTCCCCCCCTCCTTACCCTAACCTACCCCTGCGTCGTCAACCACCACACCGCCGCCGCCCCCCCCTGCGGTTTTCTCCCTGCCGCCGCCGTCCTTCTTCCTCCTCCTCCCTTCCTTCCTTACCCTACCACCACCGCCGCCCTTCTCTTCTCTTTCCCTGCCCACCGCCCCATCTCCTTTCTTCCCGCTGCTACAGTACCGCGGCTGCTACAGTACTTGTTGTCCACCACCAACAGCCACCACCACCACCAATTTCCCGGCCCCTACACCACCCACAACCCTCCACCACACCCCCACATCCTCACCATCTCTATCATTGTGGCCTAGACAACCACAAGTTCCCTTTTCGGTCTCCGTTCATTTTCTAAATCCGTTACGTACAGCCCCGACACTTTCCAGTTCTGGCACGTTGAGGGTCTAAAAGCTACATCCGGATCTGCCTGCCTGCGCCACATGGTGGAGTAATTGTTTCTCCATGTTGGCGTAGGTTCTGCTTCTTTATCTCTGCCCCGTGAGGGTTTTTGAGGTCCATGATCGGATCTCCTCTCTGCTGCTGCTGGTCCATGTGTTGGACACTTCCTGCTGCCTACTGATTCTACTGTCTGCCCTGCGCTCGTGCTGCTGACTGTCTGCTTCTACTCTCATGGCGACTTCAGATTTACCACGGTCTTTGTGTGTTACTTTTGTTAAGTTGGATGGCTCCAACTATCACCTATGGGTTGCTTCATTCGAACTCTACGTGAAAGCACACGGGCGCCACTCGCACCTGACTACCAAGGGTCCTGTTGTACCTGTTGCTACTGCTGATGACAAGACTAAGCAAGCTTATGATCTCTGGTCCAAGGAGGATTATGGGGTTATGGCCTGGCTGGTCAACAGCGTTGATGCTAAGATCAACCACTCTCTGCTTCGCCTTCAGACTGCTAAGGAAATGTGGGATCACCTATCCCATGTTTACTCTCATCAACAGAACCCCAAGAAGGTGTTTGAAATTTTCAAGAAGCTTGCGAAACAAGACTTCTCGACATCTGACTCTGTGGAAGACTACTACAACTCGTGTTGTACTCTGTGGGACGAGTTTCAGGTTTATCATCCTCTGACTGCGAATCTTGAAGATCTACATCGTCAGCGGAATGAGCTCATGCTTGTTCAGTTCCTGGCTGGCCTTCCTACTTCGTTTGCTGGGGTCGTGGATCAGATCCTCTCCAGTGACCCGTTACCTACTCTTCGGGACGTCCTCAAGCGGGTCCAGCGTCTTCCTTCTTTGACGCTCTCTACTTCTGATGGAACAGCACTTGCTGTCCGTTCTGCGGATTCCTTTCGTGGTCGCGGCCGAGGTCGTGGCCGTGGTGGCCGCTCTTCTGCACTTGGACGTGGTTCTGGCTCGGAGTCAGGGGAGCCCCGCTACTGCACTCACTGCAAGCGTACTAATCACAATGAAGACCGCTGCTGGATAAAATATGGTAAACCTGACTGGGCGAACCAGGTTACCACTGAACAACCTGCATCTACCTCTGCTGCCTCTGACCCTACTACTGATTGGATTCGCTCCGGGTTTGAGAAACTGCTTCAAGCCCGCCTTGCCTCTACTTCTGCGGACTCTCCTGAGAATGGCGCTGCTCTCCTGACGACGACCGGTAAAAGCCCTTGGGTGATCGACTCTGGTGCGACTGCACATATCTCTGGTACTGCTAGTTTATTTTCTACTCTGCGCAAGACTTCTCTTATACCGCCTGTGACGGTTGCTGATGGTTCTAAATCTCTTGTTTGTGGCATTGGAGATATCACTTCTACTAGTACTCTACCTCTGCAGTCTGTGCTATATGTGCCCAAATTTCCTCTGAATTTACTATCTGTCAGTAAACTGGTAAAAAGTCTTCGTTGTGCTATTACATTTGACCCGGATGGTGTTCTGTTTCAGGATCTGCGTACGAGGACGACGATTGGTTCAGGCCATGAGGGACCGGATGGATTATACTATTTGGACGAGCCGAAGCCAGCTGCTTTCCTGACATCTACAGTTCCTGATATTCAGTGGCATTACCGTCTGGGCCACCCGTCTGCTGAGAAGTTGAAGGCTTTACTACCGACTGTTGCTAGCACTAGATTTTATTGTGAAACATGTCAATTGGGCAAACAACACCGTTCTACTTTTTCTGCAAAATTTTGTATTGGCTCTAAAGCCCCTTTTGACATTGTGCATGCTGACATTTGGGGACCGTGTTCTGTGCCTAGCATTTCTGGATTCAAATATTTCTTAAGTTTTATTGATGATTTTTCCAGAACCACATGGTTATTTTTACTGACAGACAGATCTACTGTAGTTGAAAAAATTTCTGAGTTTTTTGCGGAAATTCGGACTCAATTTGCTAAGCCCATCAAGATTTTTCGCACAGACAATGCCTTGGAATTTGTGCAAATTTCTGTTCAGTCTTTTTGTAAACGTCAGGGCACCATTCACCAGACTTCCTGTGCTTATACCCCACAACAAAACGGTGTCGCTGAGCGTAAGAATCGCCATCTCCTTGAGGTCGCCCGCACACTTCTCTTTCACTACCATGTTCCTCACAAATTCTGGCCTGAGGCAATCTCCACTGCTTGCTATCTCATAAACCGCATGCCTTCCTCTGTACTTCACAATAAAATCCCTTTTCAAATTCTTTTCCCTGATCTACCACTGTTTGTTGTACCACCGCGTATTTTTGGGAGCACATGCTTTGTGAAGAACCTTAGACCTTGTCTTACTAAATTAGATCCCAAGGCCACCAAGTGTGTTTTTTTGGGCTATTCCCGCACTCAGAAAGGATATCGGTGTTATGATCCTGCTTCACATAAATGGCTTGTATCTGCGGATGTGGTATTCTTTGAACACATGCCATTTTTCTCTTCGGAGGGTTCTGCTCTTACGTCTGATTTGTTGACTGATACGCCCTTACCTATGGTGGATGATGAGTATGATAGCCCTGCTCCTGTATCTACAAGTGAGAAGCCCCCTCTGCAGGTTTATCACAGAAGACCAAAGCCAACAGCTCCCTCTATGGCCTCTCCATCGTCCACGTCCTCTGCGCCAGATCAGCCACCTCCGCAGGTATTTTCTGACCTTGATGTTCCCATTAGTCTGAGAAAGGGGACACGTGCTTGTACGAAACATCCAATTGGGAATTTTTGTACGTCTGTTCATTTGAATTCTAATTTTGCCAACTTTACTGCTGCTCTGTCTGCTATTTCTGTCCCTAAGACTGTTGCTCATGCTCTTAAAATCCCAGCATGGCGTCAGGCAATGGAAGAAGAAATGACGGCTCTTACTGATCGTCATACTTGGACTCTTGTTGATCCTCCTACTGATTGCTCGCCAGTTGGGTGTCGCTAGGTCTTCACAGTGAAATATCAGCCTGATGGTACGGTCGAGCGCCTGAAAGCCAGACTGGTTGCTAAAGGATACACTCCGACCTATGGGGTTGACTATTTTGAAACCTTCTCTCATGTGGCACGACTTAATTCTGTAAGGATTCTGATCTCTGTTGCTGTTAATTCTGATTGGCCGTTATACCAGCTCGATGTGAAAAATGTCTTTCTCTATGGCGATCTACATGAAGAAGTCTACATGTCTCAGCCTCCCGGCTTTATCTGTGAGGGGGAGCCATCTAAAGTCTGTCGTTTAAAAAAAGCTATCTATGGCCTCAAACAGAGTCCACGTGCGTGGTTTGACAAACTTAGCACTATTCTCCAGGATTATTCTTTTCGCCGCTCTCAGTCGGACCACTCTGTTTTTGTTAAACAATCCACAGCTGGCATTATTATTCTTATTGTGTATGTTGATGATATTATACTCTCTGGGAGTGATGCAGCAGGTATTCAGGCAACTAAGCGGTATCTTGAAAAGCACTTTGTTACTAAAGACCTCGGTTCTTTACGCTACTTTCTTGGGATAGAGGTCTCTCGCTCTTCTGCAGGACTGTGTCTTTCTCAGCAGAAGTATGTTCTGGACTTGTTATCTGAGACTGGACTCCTAGGTGCTAAGCCTGCTAGCACCCCTCTTGATCCTAACACTGATTGGGATGATCAAGCCTCTCATGCATATCCTGACACTCATCAGTACAGACGAATGGTCGGGAAGCTTATCTACCTCACAGTCACACGAGCTGACATTACTGCTGTTGTCGGATTGGTTAGTCGCTACCTTGACAAACCCCGACAATGTCATTGGGAAGTTGTTTGCCATATTCTGCGCTATTTGAAGAACTCTCCTGGAAAAGGGCTTCTCTACAAAAAACATGGGCACTGTAAGATACTGGGCTACTCAGATTCTGATTATGCTGGGAGCAAGGTTGATCGCCGCTCCACTTCTGGATATTGTACTTTTGTTGGGGGCAATTTAGTCACATGGAGGAGCAAAAAACAGGCTGTGGTTGCCCGCTCTAGTGCTGAAGCTGAATATCGCGCCATGGCACATACTACCTGCGAGCTCTTCTGGATTCGAAGCCTTCTGACAGATTTTGGTTTTTCAGACTTGGCGCCCATTCCTATGTTCTGTGATAATAAAGCAGCCACTTTCATTGCTAGCAACCCTACCTTCCATGAGCGCACGAAGCATATTGAAGTGGACTGTCACTTTGTTCGTGAGGCGGTTCTATCTGGTCAGATTTCTACCCCTTACATTCATACTGATGAGCAGATTGCTGATATCTTCACAAAGATTCTTCCGAAGAAGCGCTTCACTGATATGACATCCAAGCTGGGCATGATTGACATCTATGCTCCAGCTTGAGGGGGAGTATTAGTAGATAGACTTTGCTGTGTTTTTCTCTTTCACACTTAGTCTATTTTCTATTTTTCTTTTCCTTTACACTTATGTTTTATCCCACATGGGTTATCTCTAGACCCTGTGGTTCTTTTGTGTATTATATAGAGACTCTTGTATATTCTTTTATCATTGAATAATATAAGACCTTTTTCCGCATTATCCAGATAGTCAGAGAGGGATCTTTTGATCACATAAAACTCCAGTTGCACTCTTCCATTTCAACCATCCTGCATTGATCCTATGACAAACGTCATTTTGGACATCCCCATCTGTTTGAATGATAGAGCCCAAGTAACGAAATTTATCACATTTTGGTATATCTACTCCGTCCAACTTGGCTCCACCATTCACACTGCGAGATTGGCTGAAATTGTAATGCATATACTCAGTTTTGCTCCTACTAATCATCAATACATTTGATTCCAATGCCTTTCTCCAAAGTTCAACTTTATCATTCAAACCATCTTTAGTTTCGTCAAACAATACAATATCATCTGCAAATAACATACACCAAGGAACATCATCCTGAACATCCTTTGTCAACTCATCCATAACAAGAACGAACAGATATGGGTTGAGTGTGGATCCTTGGTGTACCCCAACTGTGATGGGAAATGTTGGTGTCTCTTCTCCAAGAGTCTTCACACTTGTAATAGATCTACCATGCATGTCTTTAATCAAGTCAATGTATTGGATTGGCACACCATTTTTCCTCAAAACCATCCACAACACTTCTCTGGGAACTCGATCATAAGCCTTTTCCAAATCGATAAAAACCATGTGAAGATCTCTTTTTCTTTCCCTATACTTCTCCATAAGCCTCCTTATCAGAAAAATGGCATCTGTCGTTGACCTACCAGGCAAGAAACCAAATTGGTTGTTTGATATCTGCTTTATAGATCTTAGCCTTTGCTCAATAATCCTCTCCCAAAGCTTCATTGTGTAACTCATCAACTTGATACCTCTGTAGTTTGTGCAGCTCTGAACATCACCTTTGTTCTTGTAGATGGGGACTATAGTACTATTTCTCCACTCATCCGGCATCTTCTTTGCCTTCGTGATCTTGTTAAATAAATTTGTTAACCACATAACTCCATCCCCCATACTCTTCCATACATCAATGGGAATACCATCTGGTCCACATGCCTATCTCATTTTCATCTTTTTCAAGGCATTCTTGACCTCAAAATGTGAAACTCTTCGTGTGTAAATGATATCTCTTGTATCCCTGTCACACGAGTCTCTAACATTATTTACAGTATCTCCATTGAAAAGCTTATGGAAGTAATTTCTCCATTGGTTCTTGATATCATCGTCCTTTACCAGCACTCTACCATCTTCATTCTTGATGCATTTTACTTGACTCAAGTCTCTTCCTTTCCTTTCTCTTATACGAGCCATTTTATAAATATCTTTTTCCCCTTCTCTAGTGTCCAGCTTGTTATAAATATCATCAAAGTATCTAGACCTTGCCTCTGAACAACCGTTTTCGCTTCTTTCTTAGCTTGCTTGTATCTCTGGAACGTTGCATCATCTCGAGATTTGGGCAAGCTCCTATCTCTGGAAATGTTGAAAATTTTTCTGCTACATTAAAATTTTGTAGTTAGGAAAATGCAACTACTTACCTTCAATCCATTCAATTGGATCATTAAAAGGAATCACTGGAAAGAGTTATTTTTAATGGCACTCATGTTCGCCACATTATAGGGATGTCACCAGATCACTCCACTGTATACATATGTGTATGTCTGTGCGAGTGTGTGTGCGTATAGATATACATCAATGTTTGTGTGTTGATATACATGTGTGTGTGCCACCATATATATATGTAGTATGGTGATACAGTAAGTATGTGATGGTGAGAGCATGAGAGCCACTTCAATGACTCTATATGTCGATCCTGCTATTACGATCCAACTTCTTGATATATATTCCTTATTTCTGTTATTGTCACTTTAATTTTGTCCCATATCTCTTATTTCTGACTTTTACCTTTATCTCTTGGACTATAAAAGAGAGCATTGTATTCACTTTTACATATCAAATATAAAACCTTTTCTCATGGTATCAAGAGCGAGTTACGATCCTCCATAACCCTTTCCTTGCTCAGCCCGATCCCTCCCCCCTCTTCCCTTTCTTTTTTTTCGGCCGCCACTGACACACACCCCACGGCCGCTACGCCCAAGACCCCCGCCCGCTGCGCCCGACCCCCCCCCTCTCCCTCTGTCGATCCCCCCTCCTCTCCTCTTCCGCCGCCGACCCCCCCCCCTCTCCTGCTGCTATCCTACCCGCCCTCCTACTTCCCCAGCCGCTGCCCCTCCTACTCCCCCCTGCCGACACCCCTCCTACCACTGTCCTTCCTACAGCAACCCCTTCCACCCGCCACTCAGAGCCTGCACGTTGTCGCCCCTACCACCAGCCACCACCCTATCTTAAATCTCCCTCTCCACCGCAGAACAGTTTTTCGAGTTACTTACTGTGGTCGTGGCCGAGGCCGAGGTCCTGTTTGTGGCCGCCCTATTGTTGGTCCTGGTTGTGGTTCTTCATCATTTGGTCAAGATCTATCCTATGAACAGTGAATTGTCATTTCTGTAAATGCACAAACCATACTAAAGATCGTTGTTGGATTAAGCATGGTAAGCTTGCATGGGTCAATCAAATCACTACAGATCAACCTGATTTTGCACCATCCTCATCGTCCCAGCCATTTGTGGATTGGAATCACTCTTGAGTTCAAAAAACTACTTCAGTCTTGTCTCACTTCCTCAACTATTGATGGCTCTGCTGATGTAGGTTCTGCTCTCCTTGCCTCCCTCTACATCTTATAATAAAAATAAATGGGTTATTGATTCTGGCGCCACCAGCCATATTTCTGGAAATTCTACACTTTTCTCTTAACTGAATAAAACTTCTATTGTTCCACATGTTACTCTCGTTGATGGTTCTCAGACTCTTGTTTCTGGCATAGGGAATATTTGTACTCCTGGAAATCTCGTATTGCTCTCAGCTCTTTATGTTCCCAAATTCCCATTGAATTTGTTATTTATTAATAGAACTGTGAAGAGCCTTCGGTGCTCTTACCTTTGACCCGAACGGTTGTGTATTTCAGGATATCCATACGAGGATGAGGATTGGTTTGGGTCATAAGGGACCAGACGGATTGTACTACTTGGATATACCGAAGACTACTACTTTGTTGATTGCGTCTGTGGCATGCTTACAATGGCATTATCAACTGGGCCATCCCTCTATTGCAAAATTGAAGCATTTAATTCTTGCTATTTCAGATTCTATTTTTCATTGTGAAACTTGCCAGCTGGGCAAACAAACTCACGTCAGTTATTCAAATAAACCTTGTATTGGTTCTTAAAAAAACTTTTGATATTGTGCATATGTTGATGTTTGGGGTCCATTTTATATTCCAAGTACATCTGGATTTCAGTACTTTATGAGCTTTATTAACGATTTTTCTAGAACTATATGGTTGTTTTTATTAAAAGACCAATCTCATATGCTAGATACTACAACCACCTTCTTTGCTGAAATCCGTACTCAGTTTGACACACCAATTAAGATTTTTTGCACTGATAATGCCTTAAAGTTTGTGCAATCCTCCGCCAGCCAGTTTTGTCGCAAGATGGGTACTATTAATCAAACTTCTTGTTCGTATACTCCTCAACAAAATGGGGTTGCTAAGCGCAAAAATCGTCACGCCTAGAAGTTGCCCGCACCCTTCTTTTTCATTATAATGTACCCAATTCTGGCCTGAAGCTATCTCTACTGCTTATTATCTCATTAACTGCATGCCTTCCTCTGTACTTGGCAATCAGGTGGTTTATCAAATCTTGTACCCTAATGCCCCCATTTTTGTTGTGCCTCCTTGAATTTTTTGAAGCACTTGCTTTGTCAAAAACTTACGTCCTGGTTTAACAAAGTTTGACCCACGGTCTACGAAATGTGTTTTCTTGGGATACTCTCGGACTCAGAAAGGGTACAAATGCTACGATCCATCTACAAAGAAATGGTTTATCAGTGTCGATGTGGTCTTCTTTGAGCATATCACATTCTACTATGCAGCAGGATCTACTCTGTCATCTGATCTGTTGGTTGATACACCACTATTTGTTTGTTGAAACTGAATTGCCTCCTATTGTTGTTGCACCATCTCCGTCTTTGAAAGTGTATCAACGAAAACCGAAAGCTACAACTCCTTCTGTGGCCCCTCCACCAAATCCTGCATCTTCGTCGACAGATCCCCCACAACCACAGGTATAATCTGATTTAAATGTTTTGATTAGTCTGCGTAAAGGGGTCTTGCACTCTGGTTCTATTGCTAATCTTGGCACTAGCTTTACCAATTTTACCTCTGCTCTATCAGTTGCCTCTATTCCTAAGAATGTTGGTCAGGTTTTACAACATCCTGCATTGCGCCAGACTATGGAGACTGAAACGCAAGCCCTTACCGATTGGCTACGTGGGACTTGGTTGATTCTCCTGTCAATTGCTCTCTTGTAGGATGTCGCTGGGTCTTTACAATAAAGTATCAGTCGGATGGCACAATTGAAAGCTTAAAGGCTCACATTGTAGCCAAAGGCTATACCCAAACATACGAAGTTGATTATTTTGAGACTTCTCTCTCGTTGCATGTCTAAATTCTATTTGTGTCCTTATCTCTGTGGTTGTGAACTGTAATTGGCCCATGTTTCAATTGGATGTCAAAATTGTCTTCTTATATGGTGACCAACACGAGGAGGTATATATGGAGCAACCACCTAGGTTTGTTTGCTCAGGAGGGAGTGTTCTAAAGTATGTAGGTTACACAAAGCTATATATTGACTGAAACAAAATCCACGTGTCTGGTTTGACAAATTGAGTCATATTCTTCAGACATTTTGAATCTTTCGTTCTCATTCTGATCACTCGGTTTTTATTAAGAAGACTTCCTCTGGCAGTGATCAAGCAGGCATCCAGCCTACTAAAGAATACCTCCTATCACTAAAGACTTGGGAAAATTAAGATATTTTCTGGGTATTGAATTTTCCCGCTCTTCTTCAGGTATTTGTTTATCACAGAGAAAATATGTTCTGGATCTTTTAGCTCCTGAAACCATAGTAACAAAAGTCTCCAAATTTTACGAAAAGTAGACGATTTTTCGTGATTATATAAGCTCCTGAATGTTTACCACGATTAATATGTCGTGACTTTTCAGGATTTTTTCCGCTTCTTGTGATTTATATGATTTTTTACGATTCTTCGTGACTTTTCACGTTTTTTCACGATTTTTCTCTTTTAAGTCGTTTACTCTCTTTTTTACCAAATCATGTACAGAGAACTCTTGATATACACTAAACCTCCAACCCCCCACTCTCCAGACAGTCCATTGTTATTATTCAAATATTCATTGATTCTTTTCCTGCTTTTTCACTCAATAAGATTGTATGTCTAATGACCTTAGTAGCTACATTTGTATCTAATATGTATGTATATATACATAAATATATATATATATCTATATTATGTATATTATCAATATGTGTATATATACATATATACATGTGTATAGATATGTGTACATATAAGTATATATGTAACACCCTAATTTTTCATAACTAATGAAAAATGTCAAATTTCAAAATCTTAATGCTTCATTTAAAATACATGGCAACTTAGAGACCCAATAATAACGAATAAATCATGTTTATCAATAATCTTTCATCATCAAGTTAAATGAAACAGGATTTCATCAAAAGTAACCCTAATTAGCACATTAGTAGTATATAGGGGTTTAAAAGTGAAATTGACCCTTTTGATAATCATAATTTGACCTAACAATTTTTATGTGAACTTGAAACAGTAATATCCAGCTTTATCCAAAATATCAATCTCTAAATATTTATACATGGGTTTAGATAAATAAGATTTAACTTGGAAAGGAGATAACATACAATAGAGAATTTTTAAACTGAAAAATAACCTTATTTTCGGAATCCTTGTCCTCAAATTAGTGAACTGTACAATTTTGGTTGGGTTTGAACTTCCTTTGATGCTTCAATTTGAATTGATATGAAATTACTTAAATACATTAATATTTTCCTAAATAATCTAATCCTAACCTAATAGGACTTTGGTCACGGATCTTTTTAAATGTCATGTTGCTCTTTTTGGACCTCAGATCTGATCGAGTGGCTGAGATCTTAACCCCTGATCCGCGGGTCCATCCGATGGTGCTCGGGCCATCTCTCCCACCCACCCAAGTCCTACTCGGACTGGAATTGTGGCGGCTGGCTTCCGCCCTCCTGATTTTCCTCTCTGTTGACTCGCAACGCAAACCAACCTCTCCCTCACCATCCCCGCACCTTCTCGAATCTTCTAATCCCTTATTCGTTAGGGTTTGGTGCCCTGAATCTCCCAGTCGGCAAGGACCTCCTCTCCCTCCCCTGTTTCCCGTGGCGGCTAGGAATCCAACCCCTTTGGGTCACCGCCTATATATCTGAGGCCTCGAAAACAATCTCGGCCATCTCGCGAACCCAGGATGACCTTTGATTTCACCTTCGATCTGTCGTGTGCCTGTGAGTGTGTGTTGCGGCGCTATTGCCCAACCTGGGTTGTCATCCCGGTGAACCAGACCACAGTTGACACCACACCAGAGAAGGGTTGGAAGTGTCCCTTTGATCATCAGGAAGATTCGTTGGCCACCAATCCCCTCTGAGAACGAGGTATTAGCCTGCTCTTTTGTTTATCCCTCTTTTTGGACCTATGGTTGTTGTTCTGAATTTATCGGCCGCCGCTCGTTTTCGGCCCTACTTCTCCTGTTTCTCGCCTCCTTCACCTTCCTCAGGCTGTGCCGAACTGGTTTCCATCGCCGATTTCCTTTGCATGTACAAGTTATCCCCGAACCTACAAGAACCCCTGGTCTCCTTGTTCTTCCATGGCGGACGAGCCATCTTGGGCTCTTGGCCACCGCAATGCCCGTTGTGGGGCTTGCCAGGTTTGGCCAGGGATGGGGCAGGTGCCTAGCACCCGATTTTCCATCGGTATGATCAGGACTTGAGTTTTTCTTCTCGAACTAGTGGTGTTTATCGCATGTGTTCTTCGCTGAAACGAAAAGAGAAGAAGCGGGGTGATGGATTCCCCCTTTTACCCCTGTTGGATCGGCTCCCAGTTTTGCGTCCTCATGGGCATAATCGGCTTTTTCCTCACTGACCGCATGTTGAGCACGAGTATGCCTTGGGGAGACGATGGCCAGTTAGCGGGCTCTTATTGGGCCAGTTTGGCAAGGGCCCCATCTCCTGGATAATAATTTACATGTGTATTTAAGAAGTTTTGTGATTGGCCAGTCTTTGTAAATTACATAACTAATTCATACGTGATCAGAAAATTATGCAAAAATATTCGTTGGAAGGTTTTCAACAATATTATGGTGGTTTTGAGTCCAGCTTTTAATCCTAATTTCCCTGATTTACTCAAGAGCCATGAAACCCTAAAATTAGCTTGAATAATGATTATTAATACATGTTAATCAATTATACAGGGTAATTAGGGTTCGTTGAACATCAAGAGAACATTAGGAGTTGCTCCAATCTCTGTAAGTGGTCCATGCACTTTGAACATACTTATTGGATGTTTATAGGTTATTATGTACAATGTTCATGTTATTAAGTGCTTTTATTATTCATGCTATGACTCTATTGATCAAAGTTAAAAGTCAATGACTAAATGAAATCCTTTTTAATATTTATGTTCAAGAATCATCATATCATGTTATATTCATGTTTAAGAGCAAGATTAAAGAGTATCCAAGAGTAAAGAGTAAAGATAATTAATGAACCTTATATAAGATCCTCGTCATGGGCTTTCCTAGCATACAGTGCACTTCTTATGGGCTTTCCTAGCATAAAGAGCACCTCGGTGCAAATCATGGGCTTTCCTAGCATACAGAGCACTTTTGTGCAATTCAAGAGGCACTTCGGTGCAAAGAGAAGAGGCACTTCGGTGCAACAATTGAGGATTCTTATATAAGTCAGATAAAAGACAATGATAAAATGCAAAGTTTACTTTCATGATGTTGAATATTTTCATCTCAAAGTATATGTTATTTCTCTTTTATAATATGTTCAATTCCACTTACAAATTGTTTTATACATGGTTGGGGGCGCGATGCCCACAGGAAAGGAGCAACGTCAAGGACAAAGCTAGCTGAGGACCAGTTGAAGGAGCTCTAGAACATCTGAGACCAGACCTGGTGGGGTGCCAGCTATCAATAGTTTAGATTTTTCCTTTATGCTTATGTGACATGTGTTTTAGCTTAGTGTGTGAGTTTTATGTTATAAGTTGAGATATGAGAAACTATGTAATGTACCCTGTGTTGGTTTCCTTAAACTTTATTTTTATGCAATGATTATCATTTTGTGACATTCCCAATGAGATGATGCTTCCGCTCAATGAATTATATGTTTTAGAAAATTGGGATGTTACAATATATATGTATAATTGTATATATATATACATATATATAGCCGACATTCTCGATTATTTCCGAATAGTTGACCGAACTTTGACCGAAATATATCAATTTTTTCATGAACTCTTTGTATTTTTTCCGAGTTCTGATTTTTACTGGTGAGCCGAAAAGTTGTCGAATCTGAATTTGTTACTACGGCGGAAACAGGCACGCTTGGAGCAAAACCTACTAGTACTCCTTTAGATCCTAATACCAACTGGGATGATGATTCTTCTCCTCCGTACCCAAATAACCAACAACATCGTAGATTAGTTGGTAAACTTATATATCTGACTGTTACAAGGGCCGATATATCTTCTGCAGTTCGATTAGTCAGTAGACATCTGGATAAACCCAGACAATGCCACTGGGATGTTATGTGTCATATTATGAAATATTTGAAAAATTCTCCAGGAAAAGGCTTATTCTACAAAAGACATGGGCATTGTAAAATCACAAGATATTCTTATTTTGATTATGCAGGCAGCATGATAGATCATAGATTTACATCTGATTATTGTACCTTTGTAGGAGGTAACTCGTTATCTGGCGCAACAAGAAACAAACTGTTATTGTTTGTTCTAGTGTTGAAGCTGAGTATAGAGCTATTACTCATACTACTTGTGAATTGTTATGGGTCCGTGGTCTTCTGAAGGAGTTTGACATTTCTGATCATGATCATATTCCTATGTATTGTGACAATAAAGCTGCTATATTCGTTGCCAGCGATCTAACGTTTCATGAGTGTGCCAAGCATATTGAAGTGGATTGCCATTTTGTCTGAGAAGTTGTCTTGTCTGGCAACATCTCTACTCCATACACTCATACTTTTGATCAAGTAGCAGCGACATCTTCACAAAGCTTTTTCCAAGACCAGATTCACTACCATGGTGGACAAGTTGGGCATGATTGATATATATGCTCCAGCTTGAGGGGGAGTGTTGATATATATTCCTTATTTCTATAATTGCCTCTTTAATTTTATCCCATATCTTTTATTTATATATATATTTATGTATGTTATGTCTATACATGTGTGTATAACATGAATAAGTATATACAAGGACAACCAAGTGAAATAGAAATTAATTGTGAAACTTAATAATGATAAATCGAGACCAAAGGCCTCCACAATACTAAAATAAATATATAGAAATAGAACAACAAAATAATTCTATATACTATTAGAATACAAGATATCATTGATAGAATAACTAAAGGAGGTAGAATTTCTAAATAGTAGGAACATATATATGTATAAATTTATTTTTTATGACCGCCTCATACGTATTTTGAGGCTTACGCCTCGCCTCACTGAGACAAAAAGCCTCATTACGCCTCATGCACTTTACAACCTTGTCCACTACTGCGGCTTCCAACCTCTCATTTTACTCCCTCTCTTCTTTCTCCACCTCCACTGCCTATGTTTTATTTTTCCACCAACAATAGTCTCCTCTTTCCCCTCCTCTTCTTTCTCATCCTTCACCCCCATCATTGTTTTCACTCTCCTTTCTACTAATAACATACCTCTTCCTTCTTTGTTGTCCACCACCACCGCTACTTTTTTACTGTCCAAAATTAGATTGTGCAATTTTTTTATCAAGACTTCCCTTTTGTGATGTTTAATTTAGATTCTTATTTATGAATTAATTGTCTATTAGTTTGACTATTATTGTGAGTACAACGTGTATATATTTTATAGTACGTCTTTGATGGCTTGATTTCATGATGTAGGCAATATACCTTTGAGTGAGCATGTGGAATCGAATATAGCTTGGATGAGATGATCTTTTTGTTGTAATAGGCTTGTTCTTTTTTGTGAGTGTACAACATATTAAACTTGTATATGTATTTTGTTGCCGTGTCCAATGCCTTATCCATGTCCTATATCTTTGAAAATCATCGTGTCCCATGTCGATGTATGTGTCCACATTTGTATACGTGTATGTGTCCGTGCTTCATAGGTATATATATATATATATATATATATATATATATATTATGCATGGGCGCATGCACATGCGCGCATAATGCGCGTATACGTATCGCCTATGCGCGATACATATATATATATACATATATATATATACATATATATATATAACCCCCTACTGCCCGATAACCGCACACACATAAATGGAATCAAGAAAGAGAGATTTCTCTTCCCCCCCCCCAACAACCTATAGCGCTAGTCGGACTACCAAGGGGTATTAAATCGAGAAATGTTTGTCCTTTGAACCCGGATCCTTTCGTTACGGAACATTTGAATTTGTCAACCACACCAACCCTCGCCGGTGTAACATGTGCACACACACATGTATGGATGTATGTATATTTCTATGTGTCTTTGTGAGTATGTTTGCATGTTTCAGTCAAATTTTTAGAAAATCAAAATCATTGACCCACTTAAATATCACGGTTTTTCATATATGGGGTCACTCGTATTCATCCTGCACCCCAAAGGAAGGGAAACATACGGATTAGCATTACATCACGATCCAAGACCCTTGGAAAAGTGCCTATCCCCATAACCTGGTCACCTGCCAGGTCAGCAAAGAACATCCTTCACCATAAAATCAAAAAGAGGTAGAGAAAAAATCAAATATCTACGTAAACTATACCCCCATATACCAAATTTGAGCTCATTCACGTACATGTAATCCATTAATTTAAGGACTACAAAACATGTTTTAAAAAAATTATAATGCACAGCTTTTTAGCCTTTAGATGCATGACCTACAAGTAGCGAGATAAGTTCAAATTCATCGTATAGACTGTTAACATGATATTGAAGAAAATGAATGATTTAAATTGCTAAAAAAAGGTTACAACTCAATTTGAGTGTTTAACGTCATTGATACACTCAAGAGTGCACTCCAGCTTGACTTTTAATATATGTATGTACGTATAAAACCAAAAGCTCCAAGGGCAGTACGAATCATCCTCGTCTCCTATGTAGCAGTCTTCCAGCTGTGCTTTACAGAAGACGGATCCAAGTTTAAGAGATACCCCTCAAGATACAAGTTTTTCTGGAACTTTCAACTGCAATATACATGTGGGTTTCTCATTTTAATTTGTGATTACAGTTGTCGTTTTGCAATAACTGGATACTCGTTGACGAATAAGCTTGATAAATCAACCGAGACTGCTTCCAGATGGCAGCTAAAGTTCTGAGCTAAGCAACAAGTGTTGTGCAATAGACATCACTTGCAGAGGATAGAAATCTAAATGGGGAATTCCCTGGTGGAGGGTAGTTCATACCTACAGCATGCAATAGCATACACCGCAAGAGAGTAGTAATCATGAATGCAACTGTAACATCTACCCCCACCCCACCCCAACCCCTGTATGAAGACTTATAGAGAAGCATGCACTGCAAACGAACGGCTGTAGGTGCTTATTTTGTGGGGGGAAATGGGAGCTAACATATGAGAACCAGACTCCCGGTCATGCACATGATAAAAGTATCAATCGGTCCCGAAAAAACAAGTGCTTCATATCGCGTACCAATTGCAATTCTCGGAATCGAGATCCGCGCAATTAATCCCGACCGAAAACCACACATGAACCGAGAGAATGAATCTGCAGTCGCGGTTACCTTGAGGACTCTGGAGTAATTCTCAGCCTGGTCAATCTCAGCGAAGTGGCGGCTCCACCGGTTCCAGTCCCAGTCCGTGTACCCAGCCCCTGTCTCACCGCTGCTACTGCTGCCTGAGCACAGGCAAGAGAGGCTTCTTCTCACATTCGAGACAGAGACGGACCCGTAAGGCACCCTAATTATCGAGAACCCGAGCTTGCGGTCCCGCCTGGAGAAGGACGCGCCGCTCCACTGCCGCCGTTGCCGCCGGCGCAGAGCTGGGGGAGGCGCTCCCACAGTCCACGCGCTCGTCGCCGCCATGCGGGTGTCGTCGTCGTCCCCTTCAACGGCCCCGCTTTCACCGTCCCGGCTTTTTTCTAGCTCCGCCCCTTCGCGCGCCTCTCCACTCCAGCCGGCTGCTCCCGTCCTGTACTTGCTCGCATCACATGCGCTGTGGCCCGGTGCGGAGTGGAGGAATAGATAGAACCGAGGCCTCTGTCCTGAGCTAGACGTTCACTGCTGTGTGGGTTCTTAAGTCTAGTAATCGGAGAAATGGGAACGGGAGATATTAGCGAGGAGGGTTTTGGGCCTCAGCTGCCTCCTGTCTTGGTGGCGACTGGCGACAGCTCCCGGTTGGTTCGCTTCGGTCCTGATCCAGAAATAGCATGGGGCCGAGGATATTTCAAATAGGCCTCGGAGGCTCGGATTGTTGCTCTTAGGCTTAAAGGCCGATGCGCGTGAAAATAGCATACGCGCGATGTGCAAGCCTAGCCCATGCTGAGGCCGACACGTCGGCGCTTTTTCACATGGTAAGCGGCGTCGGTTGAGGGTAAGGGACCACCTTGCTAACTAGCACTATCAAAAGTACGAGGGGGGTCAGCTTTCAGTTTTGAGTTTTTGCCAACCTCGTTATGTTAGCATTCTAATTATTTTTAGTTAGCAGCTTCCTACTAGTTATGATTTTAAAATTACTCAGTACACCTTCACTGAGGAAGTAAAAACTAAAAATAAAATTGATGTATTTGGCATCTTTGGTTAGCCAGCTTGGGTTTAAATTTTGATTTATTGGGTTTCCCACTCACAGACAAGAAAACGTAACTACCAATCATTCATGATTTTTTTTCTCTCACAACCACCTCAAAGATAACTTAACAAAGTCCAAGAGTGAGAGTTATAATTATTGTCAATATAAATAAGATGAAAATCATAAGTTTACAGTGACGCCATTCTAGAAAATGATTTAATTCTTCTAAGGTTTTCAAGTAGGAGATCTCTCTTTTTCATATGAGTACGGCATGCATGAATTTCTGTTTTAGTGATTTATAGATCCCAAGAACCACCTCTTGCGTGAGAAAAGTGGCACACATGTGAAACATCTAGAGATATAATGTATATAGCACAAAATAGATAAGTAGATGTAGATTTACAAGATAAATTAAACAAATAATATCAGATATCAAGAGATAGAGAAGCAATTTGACAAAAGGATTTGAGTTTGTTACAATCCCGGGTTTCTGTGAAACCTCAAATCACTACCTAAGGGCATTCAAAGTGCATAAAGTGGAAGACTGAGTATAACTTGCAAATAAAAAGTTACAACATTCCACCAAAAAATACAAATGCACACACACACACACACACATATATATATATAAATGCACACACACACACACAAACACACACACACACACACACACACACACACACATATATATATATATATATATAATTACATGGATTTGTTAAAATTTTGGATTTTACATTAAAGTGGAAATTGCAGTTATGCATGTATGTGATGGGATCCACAGTTAGATTGGGTTTCTATTGTTTATCCTCTTACCAGATACAATAATTCTATATTATCTATGTTATGAGTGTTTACATTCTTTCCCATTTGATTTTACTAGTAGTTAATTCCATCTTTGAGGGTATACTTGAATACCTAACCCTTAACAAAATGGTACTTTTATATCTCTGGCATCTTTGGTTAACCAACTTGGGTTTAAATTTTGGTTTCTTGGGTTTCCCACTTACAGACCAGGTAAACATAGGTAATAACCATTCATTCTCCTCATTTTCTTTCTCTCATAATCCCCTCAATGTTAACTTAACAAAGTCCAAGAAGTAGGGTTATAATTCTTGTCAATATGAATAAGATGAAAGTCACAAATTTGCAAGGATGCTACTCTAGAAAACATTCTGATAACTATAGGGTATTCAACTTGGATATCTCTTTTTTTTCATATGAATAAAGTATGCATGGTTTCTCTTTAAAATGGTTTATAGATCCCAAGAAGTGCCTCTTGTGTTAGAAAAATCACATGCATGTGAAACCTTAGAGGTAATTCATATATAGCCTTAAAAATAGATACTAGATGTAGATTTGTAATATAAATTAATCAAATATTATAGGGAACCAAGAGATATAGAATCAAATTGACACAAGGATTTGAGTTTGTAATGGCCTTGGATTTATGTGAAACTTGAGACAACTACCTAAGCACATTCAAAGTGCACATAGTGGAAGACAGAGTATAACTTGCACATGAATAGTTACAACATTCTAGAAAACAAATACAAATGCACATATACAAGATATTGCATGGCTTTATTACAAAATTGGATTATCCATTGAGGTAGAAGTTGCAATTATACATGTATGTGATGGGACTGCAACAGAGATACACCTAACTCATGCTCACTTCACACACATCTCCTTTCATGTCTCTGTGCTAGATCTAAGCCTAAAAACATGAAATGTAAATAGGGCCAGGATAAGTGTGTTGAGTATGTGGTGCCTTTAAGGACATGACTACTCAAACATTGTAGTTGTGCATTATTTAACACATCTTGGCAGTATAAGTAAAAAAATAAAACACTTAACAAAATAGTTTCATAAATAAAGGAAATATGTGCTTTAAGACCATTTCCATTGTACCTTTCATCGTCCTAATAGTCTCAAGACTCCAAGGTTGAGAACCTTGTTATACACATGACCAACACACTTTGACATAACAAGATCAAGGCTTCAAGAGTTAAATACCTCATTACACACAAGCTCAAGTCTTCAAGAGAAAAGGGACTCTCAACATGTGTGCCCTTACTTTAGATGCAAGTTCACTAATACTTACATAATGAAAACCTCTCTCAACATTCGTTCCCTTACTTTACAAGCAAGTGAGCTATAACTTGTATAATAGATAAATCATATTATGTTTCAAGTTTAACAAAAAGTAGATATGCAAATCAAAATCTAGTCATGACACCACTCCCTTTGTCCCTGATACAAGCAGTCATAGCTGCCCAAGCTACGATGGTGGCCAATGTTGTGCCCCAAAATAGGGGTGTCACTAATATAGATGGTATAAAAGGGCGTTCGAATCAAAGATTTCATACCTAAAGATACTTCTACTCCCTGATGCTAACTTAATGATGTCTAGGAGGTAGGGCTGTGTTTTACTTTTGATATCTCTAAGATTAAAATCAAAAGGTTAGAAAGGATCCCTCTTCAATAAACAACATAACAATTTTCATTTTATCTTTAGCTTTGGTTCCTCTTACCAGATACAATAGCTTTGTAGTATTTATATTATACATGTTTACATTTTACCTGTTGAATTTTATTAGTAGTTAATATCATTTTGAGTGTATACTTGAATACCTAATTGTTGCCAAAATGGTAAGTTGGTGTGTTTGGCATCTTTGGTTAGCCAACTTGGGTTTAAATTTTGGTTTCTTGGGTTTCCCACTCACAGACAAGAAAACATAAGTAACAGTCATTCATGATTTTTTTTCTCTCACAACCACCTCAAAGATAACTTAACAAAGTCCAAGAATGAGAGTTATAATTCTTGTCAATATAAATAAGATTAAAATCATAAGTTTACACAGACGCCACTCTAGAAAATAATTTAATACTTCTAAGGTTTTCAAGTAGGATATCTCTCTTTTTCATATGAGTACGGTATGCATGAATTTCTCTTTTAGTGATTTATAGATCCCAAGAATTGTCTCTTGTGTAGGTATTATTGTTGATAAGATGTTGAAGGATGATGTTGTCAAGATCACTAGGATGGGTGATAGAATCATAGCTATCAAGGTCGTTCTTGGGGGAAAGATTTTTAACATTATTAGCGCTTATTCCCCCCAAGTTTGCCTTAGTGAGGGGGTTAAGAAGGATTTTTGGGATAACATAGATGAATGGATTCAAGGAATATCGACAGAGGAGAAGATCATTGGTGGGAGTGATTTAAATGGCCATGTGGGGAGTAGCAATGATGGATATGAGAGAGTTCATGGTGGTTTTGGATATGGCAGCAGAAATGGAGAAGGAGAGAGGATATTAGATTTTGCAGTTGCATATGATATGATTTTGGAAAAAACCCATTTCAAGAAAAGAGAATCTAATAAGACTTCTTTCAAGAGTGGGCACAATTATAGCCAAATTGATTACCTCCTTATAAGGTGGGAGTATCGTGAAGTATGCAAGGAATGTAAAGTGAATCATGGCGAAGAACTCACGACCCAACATAGGTTGGTGGTTTTGGATATTAACATGAAGATCAATAAAGGCAAGCATAACAAAAATCAAGATAGCAGGATCAAGTGGTGGAATCTTAAAGGAGAAAAGAAATTGACCTTTCATGATAAAACTCATCAAGGAGGGAACTTGGAACTTAGAGTCTGATGTCAACACTATGTGGCATAACATGAGCTCCTGCATAACAAAAATTTCCAAAGAGGTCTTTGGGGAGTCCAAAGGTTGTGGGCCTCCACAAAAAGAGACTTGGTGGTGGAATGATGAAGTACAGAAGGCTATTAAACTGAAAAGGAGGATCTATAGGAGCTTGCCCAAATCTCGAGATGATGCAACGCTCCAGAGATACAAGCAAGCAAAGAAAGAAGCAAAAAAGGTTGTTCAGGAGGCAAGGTCTAGATACTTTGATGATATTTATAAGAAGTTGGACACTAGAGAAGGGGAAAAGATATATATAAAATGGCTCGTATAAGAGAGGAAAGGAAGAGACTTGAGTCGAGTAAAATGCATCAATAATGAAGATGGTAGAGTGCTGGTAAAGGACGATTATATCAAGAACCAATGAAGAAATTACTTCCATAAAATTTTCAATGGAGACATTATAAATAATGTTAGAGACTCGTGTGACATGGATACAAGAAATATCATTTACACATGACCAGTTTCACATTTTGAGGTCAAGAATGCCTTGAAAAGATAAAAATGAGAAAGGCATGCGAACCAGACAATATTCCCATTGATGTATGGAAGAATATGGGGGATGAAGGAGTTATGTGGTTAAAAAATTTATTTAACAAGATCATGAAGACAAAGAAGATGTCAGATGAGTGGAGAAATAGTACTATAGTCCCCATCTACAAGAACAAAGGTGATGTTTAGAGTTGCACTAACTATAGAGGTATCAAGTTGATGAGTCACACAATGAAGCTTTGGGAGAGGATTATTGAGCAGAGGCTAAGATCTATAATGCATATATCAAACAACCAATTTGGTTTCATGCATGGTAGATCAACAACAGATGCTATTTTTCTAATATGGAGGCTTATGGAGAAGTATAGGGAAAGAAAAATATATCTTCACATGGTTTTTATCAATTTGGAAAAGGCTTATGATTGAGTACCCAGAGAAGTGTTGTGGACAAAGTTTTGAGGAAAAAGGGTGTGCCAATATAATACATTGACTTGATTAAAGACATGTATGGTAGCTCTACTGCAGGTGTGAAGACTCTTGGAGGAGAGACACCAACATTTCCCATCACAGTTGGGGTACACTAAGGATCCACACGCAACTCATATATGTTTGTTCTTGTTATAGATGAGTTGTCAAATAATGTTCAGGATGATGTTCCTTGGTGTATGTTATTTACTGATGATATTGTATTGATTGACAAAACTAAAGATGGTTTGAATGATAAAGTTGAAATTTAGAAAAAGGCAATGGAATCAAATGTATTGATGATTAGTAGGAGCAAAACTGAGTATATGCATTGCAATTTCAGCCAATCTCATAGTGTGTATTATGGAGCCAAGTTGGATAGAGTAGATATACCAAAATGTGATAAATTTCGCTACTTGGGCTCTATCATTCAAACATATGGGAATGTCCAAAACGATGTTTGTAATAGGATCACTACATGATGGTTGAAATGGAGGAGTGCAACTGGAGTATTATGTGATTGGAAGATCCCTCTCAGACTAAAAGCAAGTTTTATAAAACTGCTATATGGCCAGCCATGCTCTATGGGAGTGAATGTTGGGCGGTGAAGAAACAAGGACTCAACAAGATGAATGTGGCTGAAATGTGTGTGTTGAGATGGATGTGAGGGAAGAAAAGAAAAGATCACTTGAGAAATGACTATATCAGGAATAAAGTAGGGGTGGCGAGCATTGGGGACAAATTGCGCGAGGGCCGAATCAGATGGTATGGACATGTGCAACATAGACCGACTAATGCGCCTATACAAAGCAATACTATTGAGGCAAGCATAATTAATAGAAGAATAGGAAGGCCTAAATTAACATGGGAAGAGCTTATAAAGAGAGATTTTGAATCTCTACATCTCAACTAAAATATGACCCATGATAGAGCTGAATGGAAAAGAAGGATCCATGTAGCCAACCCCAACATAGTTGGGATTGAGGCTTAGTTGATGATGATGAAGAACCGCCTCTTGCGTGAGAAAAATGACACGCATGTGAAATATCTAGAGATATACTATATATAGCACAAAATAGATAAGTAGATGTAGATTTAGAAGATAAATTAAACAAATAATATCAGATATCAAGAGATAGAGAAGCAATTTGATAGAATGATTTGAGTTTGTAAAGATCTTGGGTTTCTATGAAACCCCAGACCACTACCTAAGGACATTCAAAGAGCATAGAGTGGAAGACTGAGTATAACTTGCAAATAAAAAGTTACAACATTCCACCAAAAAATTACAAATGCACCTATATATAATATTACATGGATTTGTTAAAAAAATGAATTATATATTAAATTGGAAGTTGCAGTTATACATGTACGTGACGGGATCCACAGTTAAATTGGGTTTCTATTGTTTCTCCTCTTACCAGATACAATAAGTCTATATTATCTATGTTATGAGTGTTTACATTCATTCCCATTTGATTTTACTAGTAGTTAATTCCATCTTTGAGGGTATACTTGAATACCTAACCCTTAACAAAATGGTAATTTATATCTTTGGCATTTTTGGTTAACCAACTTGGGTTTAAATTTTGGTTTCTTGGGTTTCCCTCTTAGAGAACAGAAAAACATAGGTAATAACCATTCATTCTCCTCATTTTCTTTCTCTCATAATCCCCTCAATGTTAACTTAACAAAGTCCAAGAAGTATAGTTATAATTCTTGTCAATATGAATAAGATGAAAGTCTTAAGGTTTGCAAGGATGCTACTCTAGAAAACATTCTGATAACTATAGGGTTTTCAACATGGATATCTATTTTTTTCATATGAATAAAGTTTGCATGGTTTCTCTTTCAAATAGTTTATAGATCCCAAGAAGTGCCTCTTATGTGAGAAAAAGGACATGCATGTGAAACCTTATAGGTAATGCATATATAGCCTTAAAATAGATACTAGGTGTAGATTTGTTATACAAAACTAATTAAATATTATAGGGAACAAAGAGATAGAGAATCAACTTGACACAAGGATTTGAGTTTGTAATGGCCTTGGATTTATGCGAAACTTGAGACAACTACCTAAGTGCATTCAAAGTGGACATAGTGGAAGAGAGAGTATAACTTGCACATGAATAGTTACAACATTACAAAAAAATGCAAATGCACATATATAAGATATTGCATGGCTTTATTACAAAATTGGATTATACATTGAGGTAGAAGTTACAATTATACATGCATGTGATGGGGTCACAAAAGAGATACACCTAACTCATGCTCACTTCACACACATCTCCTTTCACGTCTCTGTGCTAGATCTAAGCCTAAAAACATAAATGTAAATAGGGTCAGGATAATTGTGTTGAGTATGTGGTGCCTTTAGGGACATGACTACTTAAACATGGTAGTTAAGCATTATTAAACACGACTTGGCAGTATAAGTAAAAAAATAAAACATTTAACAAAATAGTTTCATAGATAAAGGAAATATGTGCTTTAAGACCATTTCCATTGTACCTTTCATCGTCATAATAGTTTCAAGTCTCCAAGGTTGAGAACCTTGTTATACATGTGACCAACACACTTTGATGTAACAAGATCAAGGGTTAAAGAGTTAAGAACCTCATTACACACGAGCTCTAGTCTTCAAGAGAAAAGGGACTCTCAACGTGTGTGCCCTTACTTTAGAAGCAAGTTCACTAATACTTACATAATGAAATCCTCTCTCTTAATTTGATCCCTTCTTTACAAGCACGTGATCCATCACTTGTATACCAGAAAATCATATTATGTTTCAAGTTTAACAAAAAGTAGATATGCAAATCAGAATCTAGTCATGACACCACTCCCTTTGTCCCTGATACAAGCAGTCACAACTGCCCGAGCTACGATGGTGGCCAATGTTGTGCCCCAAAATAGAGGTGTTACTAATGTAGATGGTGGAATAGGGCGTTCAAATCGAGGATTTCATACCTAAAGATAGTTCTACCCCCACCGAAGGGGGGAAACTTCACGAGGACGTTGAATACTTCTAGGTGCTTCCAAAGAGCATATGTAAAAGCTCCTACGCCGCTTGGGAGTATATCAAATCCTCTAATTGGTTAAAGTATGATTGCCATGGGGACCATTCAAAAATTGACTGTCATCTCCCCCTCTTCTCGTGTGATGTGAGAGTGGTTATGGTATCTTTAGATCCGTTAATAACTACTATCATCCCCAAACACACCACCTATATTTTCTACGTCTAGCCATGCAGAGGCTTGGATGAATTTATCTTATTAACCCTCATTTCTTTCTTATATTATATGTGTAAGGGGTAAATCGACAGCTCTAACAACTTTGTATCTGGAACTTTGGTTAGATAAGTGGGTAAGGAAAGTTTTGTTTAGTTTCTCCCCCTCTTCTTGAATTTTTTGATTACAGACTATGTGCACATGTTGATTTCCAAGAAAAAGGATATCATTCTAACTAATTAACTTTAGTCACGACCCTCACCATCACTCAAACATTCTTAAAAAAACAACCATTCTCTCAAGATTCATAACTCACAAGCCACAACTTGAAAATAAATAAAATATTGTATATTATTTCCTTACTAGGAAGTCTCCATCTTCACAAAAATGAGACCAAATTGAAAAGTTTGATGGCATAAATAATTATCTTAAAAGGCTTATTTACAAACTCATTCCTCATAGATTAATTATTAAATCTCATTGAAAAATCCTCCAGTAAGCGCATATTTTTTAATGTACAAGTAAAAAATGTTGGTATGTATGCCCATAGAGAAAGTCATGTGATGATTGTAATGGGATACTCTGTAAATGATTTGAATAATAAAGGCAATTTCCAATCTATATGTTTTAACTATTTCTGAGATGATAGTGTAACATGATAGATGTCTAGAGAATTGTTTTTTACTCAATGACGTATGCTTTTAGGTTAAGGACCTAAACGATGAGATCATACAGATGTTAAGAGTATACATTCTTGTTTAGTCCCTAGTCAGTTGTTATTGTGGAAATAAATATAGACATCAATAACACTAAAGACTAGATTGTGTGTTGGTTGATGACATAATCTCATTAGTCATGATAGTGTGATATCAAACCAAGCACATAGGTACTTGTTAGAGAACAAGTGTACTGGACAGACCCACCGTGAGAGTGACACATGGAACCATGATTTGGTAGTCACAGTCAGCTCTCACAGTGATGGTGGTGAGTGTGATTCTTCGACTTGAAATCACTACACTCAACACATGTCATTGGGTACACTTTGACATCATCAAACACAGTCATGAAACATGGGTTGTTATAAAGGTGATGATTGGGTGACTTTGATACATGGGGCTTTTGAGGGGTGAGTGATAGATATGGGATTAGTCCCTCCTAAGGGAGTTTGATGTCCATGGCCACTTGATGAGTAGGAATGAGAAAGGCATGTGCATGCATGTGTGAATCAATATGTGATATTGATGTCACACACATCTCACCCAGTTTGCTTTGAGATCAAGGAAATGAATGAATGTTGAAAGGATGACTGCACCATGCCTTAAGTTCATTCGAGACATTAGTGACAAAGGAATTATACATTTGTTGTAACACCATTCAGGGATTGTAGGATTGAAAGTTGTTCTCCAACTTTCTATTTCACTTGGGTAGCACTGATGTGTGACTAGGCACCACTCTTTGCTTGTGAAGTCATAAGTGTTATGGACCTTCACTGCCAACGTGAAATGGACCTGCAAGGTCATACACAAAGGATTTAACCTGGAAGAGGAGTTTGTCCACAAATGATGTTTAGATTGATTACTAAAGGAGTTTAGTAGTTCAATTAAACACCTAGTCGATTGATAGCTCAAAATCATAGTATTCAAGGTGTTGGATCAGATGATTAGAGTATCAGATTGATTGAAACTGCAATTGACTGATTTGCTGCCCCAACTGATCGGATCATGCAGATGAACCGATCGGATCAGGCTGGTGAGTCGAGCGGCTCAGGTCAATGGACCGATCGGTTCACATAGTTGAACTGGTCGGGTGACCAACCGAGTTCGTTTCACTTGTCAAATTTGATTTGGATAAGGACTAATATATGATTAGTTGGAAACGAACATGGAAAGTCAATTCAAGTTAGGCCAGGAGCATGAACCGATCGGCTCATATGCCCCAAATGATCAGTTCAGGTGTGAACCGATCCTCTGAGGTCACCAACCGACCGTTTCAGGGTTGAAATGATTGGTTCAACTGGCGCAGTTTGTCAGATTTTATGGAAAATCCCAAACCCTTCTACTCCTGCTTTAGTCCCGCATTGCCCGAGGTAGAGAACCCTGTCCCATGACCCTCCTATATATATAGGGGTATTGGGGGCTTCTCAGACTGTACAACTTAGAACACCAGTTGCTCTATAAAGTTGTCGTTCTCTCTGGTTGTGGTAACCAGGAGAGCCCGAGCAAGTGCTACCCGATAAGGGAGGCACAATAAGGGAAAGACAACTATAGAAAAGCGACTGGTGGTAGGAGAGAGTATCAGTGGCTAGTGCACCGATAGGAGGGTGCGACTCCTTCCGGTGCCTTGTGTGAAAAGGCGATCGGAGTTCCTGGTGGTCCATGTGGACTACTTCAGAGGCAGGAGACTTCTGCCGCTCGGAGGACATCTGTCAATCCCGACAGTCCCGGTGAGACCAAGAGCTGCACAAACACCATCCAAGACCGGAGGTGAAGACTGCGCAAGCCGCGAGGTAATGTCGTCGAGCAAGCCTCGAGACAAGGTATGTCTCTACAAACCATACTTCCTACTGTATAGACGTTGACGCGATTCCTTCATTATGGGTTTTTGGGAGAGAATTTTTTTTGATTCTGCTGCCTTCTCTGCCCTCCCTTAAAACCCAACAGTGGTATCAGAGCCACATCAACTGCTCTATACTTTAGTATTATCGATATGATCGATTTTGGTTTGTCGCCTTTATTTATTGCACACGATGCGAATAAATTTGGCTTTATGCATGTCCAATCCTAAATCCACAAATTCCAATATATATATGATATGTAATATGAATGCACTCGATACGCGTCACCCTTAAACGAGTTATGTGGTGGATGTATAGCGTGGTTATGGCAAATAAACCCTATATCTGTGTATGGTTGTATGTGGATGGTTGCATCTCGGTCTATGCACAGATTCCCTACCTCCTTATTTCTAATGTAACTTGGGATTTCTTTCCTACCTTTTCTCCCCCCGAATATAATTCGGGGTTTCACATTTAAATGTAAATGTAAATAGGATAGATCTTTTTATATTTCCTATTATCTCAAAGAACGGAGGACAATCTGACGACAATTGAGATGATCAGTTCAAGGCGTGAACTGATTAGTTGGTGATCCAGATGACCGGCTCGAGGAGTGAGGCGAGCGGGTGGCGACTCGAGGAGACGCATGACGACTAGTCGATCGGCTGGTGGCACCCAACCAACCGACCTGATGGTGAGCCGATCAATCATGGAGATGAATTGATCAAACCCAGAATGGTAAAGCACAGAGTTCATCTTTTACATGTTGCATGTGATGTGGACCTAGATCATCGTGATTCCTCTTGGCTCAAGAAATCACATTAGGATGGCCATAATCATCGCTTTTATCGTTTCACATGTTTTCTGTGGGATATAGCATGTATATGATACATACTATGTATTGTGGTGGTTGGATATGTATATGTACCTATAAAAACCAAACCCCTCATTAAATATTAAAGTTTTATATGTGCCTTCCAAATGTGACACACATGAAAAGCTTGATCGACCAAGTGTGGGCACGCCCTAGCGTGGTGCACCGTCTATCTCGTGGAAGCATGAAGGATGGATATGTGGGTCTGCCCTAGCAGGGTGCATATTCATCATGTTGGCTTTGGGTCAGACTTAACAAGGTGACCTAGATAGGATCTAGCACCTTGAGGCATGGAGGTGATCATGGAAAGGAGTTGCATATGACATCTTTCAAGAGTTGCATATGATGCAATTGGCAAAAGTTACCTACCTAGAAGATCTGAGTTGTGGGTGACAGCCCTAGTTGGTCCATGACTCAGAGGATTTCAGGATCTTGACCCACTAGGAGATTGTACGCTGCAATCTTCCAAATTGATGGTGAGGGCTATCAATTTGAATCAAAATAATGGGAGCGGTAATTAATTAAAGGCATAATTAACTATCGTCAAATTTTTATTCAAATCAAATCAAATCAAAAGGAGTTTTGACAAATGCAATTTTCTCTTGTAGAATGGCAAAAGAATCATCTTTTAAAATGGGAAAACTAATTGAGAATAAATTCCATAACTGGTTGGGGATTGTGAGAAGTGTTCTGCACAATCTAGATATACCGATAGCCTTTGAATCCACTCCATGTACGCTTAATGCGTTGTTTGAGAAGAAGAATAGTTCATTGATGAAGATCAATGGAACAAACTCCAAGGACAAAGGTGAGGGAGAGAAGGGTTCTCTCACCAAACCAATGTCAGAGTCTTCTGCATGGAAAGGATGGAAGGAACGATGGAAGAAGAAGCGAGAGATAAAGATCTCTACTTCTGGTGTATACGTGATAGAGATTAACTTTACTACTTCTTTGTCATGGGTACTTGATACTGGATGTGGATCTCACATTTGTTCAAATGTGAAGGTCTTAAGAGAAGTAAGCCTTTGGGAAAAGGCGAGGTTGAACTACGTGTTGCCAATGGGGCAAGGGTTTTCGCCAGTTCTGTAGGAACCTATGAGTTAAATCTACCTAGTGGGCTAATAATAGAGTTGAAGAATTGCTATTATGTACCTGCCATAAATAGGAATATCATTTCCATTTCTTGTTTAGACAAGGATGGTTTTGAATTTCTCATTAAGAATGGAAAATGTTCCATTTCAAAAGATGGGATCCTTTATGGCAGTGCCCCAATGTCTTATGGTCTATACTTGATATATCTAGAGACAAGTGTATACAACGTAAACACCAAAAAGCAAAAACTCAACAACTCAAACAAAACGTATCTTTGGCATTGTCATCTAGGGCACATAAATGAGAAGTGCATTTCTAGACTCCATAAAGATGGTTATCTAGAATCTTTTGATTATGAATCAATAGAGACATGTGAATCTTGTTTGTTGGGTAAGATGACCAAGACTCCCTTTTCAGGTAAAGGTGAGAGAGCTAGTGATATATTAGGACTCATACATACTAATGTATGTGGGCCTTTTAGAACTAATGCTAGAAATGGGTATCAGTACTTCATTACCTTCATTGATGACTTCAGTAGGTACGACTATGTGTACCTGATGAAACATAAGTTAGAAACCCTTGAAAGGTTCAAGGATTTCATGAATGAAGTACAAAACCAACTTGGTAAAAGTATTAAAGCACTTCAATCCGATCGAGGTGGAGAATACTTAAGCTATGAGTTTGAGAACCTTCTGCGAGCCTGTGGTATCGTATCACAATGGACTCTGCCAGGAACACCACAACATAATGGTGTGTTTGAAAGAAGGAATCACACTTTACTAGATATGGTGCGGTCAATGATGAGTTTTGCTGATCTTCTGATTTCCTTCTGGGGTCATGCTCTTAAAAGCACCACGTTTATACTTAATCGAGTACCATCTAAATTGGTTCAAAAGACACCATATGAGATATGACACGGGAAGCGTCCCGATTTGTCTTTTATTAAGATTTGGGGTTGTGAGGCTTACATTAGGAAAATGTTTCCTGATACTTGGACCCAAGTCTGATAAATTTTATTTTGTTGGGTACCCCAAGGAAACAAGGGGATACTATTTATACCACCCTACTGACAACAAAGTGTTTGTTGCTAGGACAACTGTATTCCTAGAAAAGGAATTTATTTCCAAAGGAAGCAGTGGGAGGAAAATAGAGCTTGAAGTGGTTCAAGCCCAACAAGAAAACATTGAACCAGTAGATGTACAAGAGGAACATAGATATTCACAAAGTGTTATGGAATTTTAGTCTCCTCAAGTAATATAAGGACCTTGTAGATCTAGTAGGACACACCTTGAACCTGAAAGGTTTGGATACCTTGTAACTCAGGAAGGCGGTGAGTTGATCATAGATGATGATCCAACTACCTATCTAGAGTCTATGGAGGGACCAGATTATGAGAAATGGCTTGAAGCCATGAGATCCGAGATGGAATCCATGTACTCCAACAAAGTATGGACTTTAGTGGAACCACTCGAAGGGGTAAAACCCATAGGGTGCAAGTGGGTCTTCAAGAAGAAGACCGACATGGATGGAAATGTGCAAACTTATAAAGGCAGATTGATTGCGAAGGGTTTTCGACAAGTTCAAGGTGTTGACTATGATGAAACTTTTTCTCCAGTTGCCATGATTAAGTCCATCAGGATCATGCTTGCTATTGCGGCTTACTATGACTATGAGATTTGGCAAATGGATGTTAAAATCACATTCCTTAATGGGAATATAAATGAGGATGTGTACATGACACAACCTGAAGGTTTTGTAGATCCAAAGAATGCCAATAAAGTCTGTAAGCTACAAAGGTCAATCTATGGATTGAAGCAAGCATCTCGGAGTTGGAATCTTCAATTTGATGAGGAAGTCAAAGTGTTTGGCTTTATTCAAAATGAAGATGAACCTTGTGTGTACAAGAAGGTTAATGGGAGCACGACCACATTTCTCATATTGTATGTGGATGACATACTATTGATGGGGAATGATGTCACAGCCTTGGAGAAGGTAAAGACTTGGCTTGGGAATACTTTCTCAATGAAGGACTTAGGAGAAGCATCCTACATTCTAGGTATTAAGATATATAGAGATTGATCTAAGAGGCTTCTCAGACTAAGTCAAAGCACATATATTGACAAAGTGTTGAAGCGGTTCATCATAGAGAACTCAAAGAGAGGAAACATCCCCATGCTACATGGTGTTACCATCTCTAGAGCTCAATGTCCCCAATCTTGTGAAGAGAGGGAGTGTATGAATGGGATCCCATATGCATCAGCCATCGGATCTATCATGTACGCTATGTTGCGCACATGCCCATATGTCTTGTATGCCCTCAGCATGATGAGCAGGTACCAGTCAGATCCCGGGGATGCTCACTGGAAAGTTGTAAAGAACATCCTCAAGTACTTGTGAAGGCCTAAGGATTAGTTCCTTATATGCAGTGGTAAGGAAGAACTGGTTGTAAGAGGTTACACCGATGCAAGCTTCGAAACTGACAAAGATGATTACAGATCGCAATCAGGATTTGTATTTTACCTAAACAATGGAGCTATGAGCTGGAAGAGTTCCAAGAAAGAAATAGTTGTTGATTCTACTACATAGGCTGAGTATATTGCTGCTTCACATGCAACAAAGGAGGCTGTGTAGATCAGGAAGTTCATCACTGAACTTGGTGTAGTTCCCAGTAGCTGTGATGCAATTGAGCTTTATTGTGATAATAATGGAGCTATTGCTCAAGCTAAGGAGGCCAGATCACATCAGTGGTCCAAGCACATACTGCGGTGCTTCCATCTCATATGAGAGATCGTACAACAAGGAGATGTGAAGATTAGCAAAGTACCAACCGAAGACAACATAGCTGATCCACTGACAAAGGCCCTTTCTCAGCAGAAGCATGATGGTCATGCTAGGTCACAAGGATTGAGGTTCCTAGGTGACTGGCTCTAAGTGCAAGTGGGAGTCTGTTGGTATGTATGCCTATAGAGCAAGTCATGTGATGATTGTAATGGGATACTCTGTAAATTATTTGAATAATAAAGGCAATTTCCAATCTATATGTTTTAACTATTTTTGAGATGATAGTGTAACATGATAGATGTATAGAGAATTGTTTCTACTCAATGACGTATGCTTTTAGGTTAAGGACCTAAACGATGAGATCATACAGATGTTAAGAGTATATGTTCTTGTTTAGTCCCTAGTCGGTTGTTATTGTGGAAATAACCATAGACATCAATAACACTAAAGACTAGATTGTGTGTTGGTTGATGACATAATCTCATTAGTCATGATATAGTGATATCAAACCAAGCACATAGGTACTTGTTAGAGAACAAGTGTACCAGACAGACCCACCGTGAGAGTGACACATGGAACCATGTTTTGGTAGTCACAGTCAACTCTCACAATGATGGTGGTGAGTGTGATTCTTCGACCTAAAATCACTACACTCAACACATGTCGTTGGGTACACTTTGACATCATCAAACCCAGTCCTGAAACATGGGTTGTTATAAAGGTGATGATTGGGTGACTTTGACACATGGGGCTTTTGAGGGGTGAGTGATAGATATGGGATTTGTCCCTCCTAAGGGAGTTTGATGTCCATGGCCACTTGATGAGTAGGATTGAGAAAGGCATGCAAATGCATGTGTGAATCAATATGTGATATTGATGTCACACACATCTCACCCAGTCTGCTCTGAGTTCAAGGAAACGAATGAATGTTGAAAGGATGACTGCACCATGCCTTGAGTTCATTCGGGACATTAGTGACAAATGAATTATACATTTTCTGTAACACCATTCACGGATTGTAGGATTGAAAGTTGTTCTCCAACTTTCTATTTCACTTGGGTAGCACTGATGTGTGACTATGCACCTCTCTTTGCTTGTGAAGTCATAAGTGGTATGGACTTTCAATGCCAACATGAAATGGACATGCAGGGTCACACACAAAGGATTTAACCTAGAAGAGGAGTTTGTCCACAAATGATGTTTAGATTGATTACTAAAGGAGTTTAGTAGTTCAATTAAACACCCAGTCGATTGATAGCTCAAAATCATAGTATTCAAGGTGTTGGATCAGATGATTAGATTATCAGATTGATTGAAACTACAATTGACTGATTTGTTGCCCCAACTGACCGGCTCATGCAGATGAACTGATCAGATCAGGCTGGTGAGCCGAGTGTCTCAGGTCAATGGACTGATTGGTTCACATAGTTGAACTGGTCGGGTGACCAACCGAGTTTGTTTCACTTGTCAAATTTGATTTGGATAAGGACTAATATATGATTAGTTGGAAATGAACATGGAAAGTCAATTCGAGTTGGACCAGGAGCATGAACTGATCAGCTCAAGCATGAACCGATCGGCTCAGATGCCCCAAACGATCGGTTTAGGTGTGAACCGATTGGCTGAGGTCACCAACCGACTGTTTCAGGGTTGAAACAATCGGTTCAACTGGCACAGTTTGTCAGATTTTGTGGAAAATCTCGAACCCTTCCACTCCTGCTTTAGTCCCGCATTGCCCGGGGTAGAGAACCATGTCCCATGACCCTCCTATATATAGGGGTATTGGGGGATTCTCAGACAGTACAACTCAGAACACTAGTTGCTCTATAAAGTTGTCGTTCTCTCTGGTTGTGGTAACTAGGAGAGCCCGAGCAAGTGGTACCTGATAAGGGAGGCACAACAAGGGAAAGACAACTACAGAAAAGCGATTGGTGCCAGGAGAGAGTGTCAGTGTCTAGTGCACTGACAAGAGGGTGTGACTCCTTCTGGTGCCTTGTGTGACAAGGCGATCGGAGTTCCAGGTGGTCCGTGTGGACTACTTCAGAGGCTGGAGACTTCTACCGCTCGGAGGACATCTGTCAATCCCGACAGTCCCAGTGAGACTAGGAGCTGTACAGACACCATCCAAGACCGGAGGTGAAGACTGTGTAAGCCGCGAGGTAATATCGCTGAGCAAGCCTCAGGACAAGGTATGTCTCTACAAATCATCCTTCCTACTATATGTACATTGACGCAATTCCTTCGTTCTGGGTTTTTGGGAGAGATTTTTTTTGTTTTTGCTGCCTTCTCTGCCCTCCCTTAAAACCCAAAAAAAAGTGTATATCTTATTTTATTGATTCAAATAAAATAAATTTGGTCATTATAATATTAAAAACTCACTTAATACTAAATACATGAACAAATCCACATATTATCTCCACATAACTTGGTTTTATTGAACTCATTTTCAAAATATCTCGAAGTACCACTATTCTCATAATTTCAATATCTATTCTCTCAAAAGGATTTCAAACATTGATTAGGAATTCTTATTTCTATAATATAGTTTTTACGCATACAAGATTATGCTTTGAGAAAGAATCTTAAAAGTCACACCTTAAAAGGAAATTCGTCCTTGAAATTTGGGTTAGAAGAGAAGATTTTCTCCCCCTCTCCCAAATCATAGCGGAGACCAGAAGCCTGGAGGATGGTAAATAACAAAACAATAGCTGTGAATCGAACATGGGTCCCTTCATGAGGGAATGTCGTGGTTGAACACTTGAACAACTCCTTGCCGACTCGTCCTTGAAATTTGAGTCAACTTAAACTCAAGATGATTTCAAGGAACATTGCTTCCACTTTGGTTAAGATGCCTTTTGAACATCGTTAGGGTGCACAAAGGTAATCAGGTCGTGCACCCAACTACTACTTTTAACTGCCTCCTAACAACTTTAACTACTTACAATTGTTCATATTTTCTTAACTGCTCATGTATTTTGCTTGCAGATCTCAAATTATTTGATCATAAGAAAGATTAGGTCTTGCTTTTAGTCTATATTTTCTCATTGTCATTAAATATTCATATGCATCGATTTTAACCACCCATGAGGGGTATCTAACGTGGGAGGTCAGTAAGGTTTATGCGACAATTTTTCTTGGTTTTTACAGGTGATTTTATGTAATCGTGTCGATGACTTGATATTTTTCCTTGTGTTGGAGGGCAAGATGAATACAATACCTCCAAATTGTTTTTTTAAAGTCCTTGCTCTTAGTCTATATTTTCTCATTGTCATTGAATCTTCCTATGCATCGGTTTTAACTGCCCATGAGGGGTCTCTGACGTGGGAGGTCATGCGACAATTAGGACCCCAACTTACCTAAATAATATAACCTTAGGGATATGATGGGAAGGACGTGGACATCTTTAGAACTAAAGTCCCACCAACCCTAAAAACATGTTTTCCATTGCTCTTGTTGTTCTTTTCTCCCTTTTAATAAATCGAAAACTACTGCCTTTTCAAAGTTTTTTGAATAATTCAAAACCAATTAACTGGGCAAGATGGGGGTATTAATCCTTCCTCACTCATAACAACATCATCAGATCTGAAATTCTAGTTATGTTCTTTTTTATCTGTATGACTTGGATGCCATATCGACTTTCCACTACGGAATCGCAACACTCTATTCTATTTTTACTCATGTTCCATATAAAAGGTGGTGGCAATTTCAATCTCATGTTTGATTTTTTTTTTCATGTGATCCTTGGATAAAGTTTCAATACTAAAATATGCGTTGGACAATCTTTTTCAAATTCAAACAATCTTTCTTAGTTAACAATATTATAAAGATAAACAATCTTTTTCAAAATCAAGCAATCTTTCAAAAATTAACAATCTTTTCAAATTTAAACTATCTTTTAAAGATTATAAAATTTTTTTATATCCATATAGTCTTTTAAATATTTACGATCTTTTTCAATATCAAGCAATCTTTCAAATATTAATAATTTCTTTTAGAAATCAAATAATCACTAAATGGTACATCATTTTTTATGATAACCTACTATGAAACCCCATTGAGCTAGACGATTGACTGAGATGTCACTTGTCAATGTTGATCACAAGTTTATGTACTATGACCGAAAACTATAATAAGCATGAACATACATATATTGAAGAGTAATCCCCTTTTTCATTAGGATTACAGGATAAATATTATTCTAAGATCACTATCATATTACCCAGAGATCATTTACATATGGCCTTAAAAAGCACCCATATAAAATTCTTGTCTAAGGTTTAATACGAAACAACAATATAAATAGATCTTAGTTTTGAAGTTCTCTACATCCAACATCTGAAAATCATGCAAAAATAGTTGGCTAGCAGAAAATGTTTGATTGTTTATACAAGAATAGATGTTGTAACGAGGACAAAATTGGGTATGGGGCTACTCCTCACAACCTAGAAAGGGAACTAATCACTCATTGTAGCAATAAAGGATTAAAAGTGGAAGATGGGAAGAGAGACATCGTCACGATAGACAGAAATTGTGGTGTTGGGCACCTTTATTTGAACTTGGAGATAATGATGTTTGACCCAACAACAAGATCACACCTTTACTATCATAGGAAATGATCTTAAGAGTGTCATCTTCATCCTTCACAGACTGATCAATCTTATACCTATAATGGTAGAGTATGTGTACTGATAATAGTTGTGGGGAGCCTTTAATTGATGGAAGTAGGTGTGTCATCAATCGTTACCTATTTCAAGGTCAAGAGCTTAAAGCCTTAGCGAAGGTGGAGGCATTGTTGGTGGTTTATGTGGATGATCAAGCAATGAAACCACTGATAAAAGTTGTAAATGGATCTTGGAAATGGATTCTCACAACCTAGAGTCATTCAGATCGTATCCTTTCTCAAGATGCAAGGGATTGTATATATAGCCTAGATTTAGGGTTTGCAACCCTCCTAGCTACTACAGTAAGGTGTTTCATACTTGAATGTAGAGGTGACTATGTGAGGAAGACTAAGAATTTGTGATGTTTATAATTTCCACCGGTGCAAGACTTTCAATGATTGATGAGAATCCATAATCTTCATCTATTTGAGACTTCATCTAGTGATGTGCATAGAATTCTCATCAGTTGAATAAAGTAGATATCTCATTGACTGATGAGTATACCTTTCATCAGCTGAAGTCATAGGAATCTCATCAATTGGTTTTTCTATAGGTTCATCAGATGCAACACTCATTAGTTGATGTGCTCATGCATAAGTCTCATCAATTTTTGGCACATAGGGGTTCCATCGATTAGCAAGAAATGAAAATGGTGATTTAAACTCGTTAAATTTTAGTTAGAAAAAAATCCCTAAAATAGGTTATTAGTGTGGGTCGATGAACCCACATCAATGAAATCATCAAGCGATGGAAAGGTAGATAGATGAAAATATTATCTGATATTAAAATATCCAAGTATGTAGATAATGAAGCTCAAACCTAGCATGAAAATCAATGGATTATGTGAAAACTTTATAAAATATTATAAAACAAGGAAAACTAAATGTAAGCTAATTCCAAAGTGAAATGAGGAATATGAATGCAAAACTAAGCAAAAAATGCAACAAAAACTAGGATGAATGTGCATTCATCATGTATTTATCTATGCCACACATGTTTAAATTTTGGATCCTTCTTGGGTTGTCAGATCAAGACAGAATGCATCCTTCTCATCTTCCACCTTCAATAGGCTTCCTATTTTCCCAACACAATAGAGATGTTTCTCTCTTCATCCAATCTTCCTCTCCTTCTCACATCATTCCCTACTTTCTTTTCCCCCACACCCCAACTCCCTTTCTTCTCCTATTTCTCTTCTTATCTTTTATCTTTCTTACCCTAGTCCCTCAAACACCATTAAAATCCTTTCCTCACCTCCTCCACATGACTTTACATTGCTTCCCTAATTTGTGATGGCTCTGTCCCTCCTTAAGCTTACCCTCTAAACTCCAATGATCTGCTATTGGTGCCTTGGGTTCGTCAATAGAGATCCGACCCTTTCCAAATATTAGAAAGGACCTATAGTAGTTCCTTGTATTTTGATGAAGCTAATAATGCCTCCAATTCAGCCTATTTTAGGGTAACTCTCTTTTTTCCCTTTTTGCTCACTATAGTGTACTGGTGTTTTTGTTCCTCTCACATTATTTTTCCTTGTCAATAGGTTATGTTGGACCTTCCTATTGAGTGTGGTTGAGATGCATGAATCTCATCTCATAGGCTTGGACGTGGGTTTTTCCATTGGACCTTTCTGATAGTAATGTCAGTTGTAACACCAACCACTCTTAAACACCCCAAGGCTCTTCTAGAAGTCAGTGAGTCCTTCAGAGTCCATGTTATTCACTAGGATTAGTTCCCAATACTGGAGAGGTCAAGGTTTCAACTTTTGGTCATGCATTGTAGATCCCATGTTTTAAGTTCTCATTAATCGAGGAAGAACAAGCTCTTGGGTGTTTCACCTATCGTACACTCAATATATTTTATTTTATATTGTGTACCCTTGGATATGCTTGTCTCTTCATCTTTTTATATTATAGAATCCATACATGGATTTGTCCATAATTCTTATGAGTTTGCCATGTCATGCAAACATAGTAATAGATGCATGGGCATCACTATTTTTCCCCGTAATATTTTTATTTATAATTCAGATAGATATATTAACCTAGGAGGATCATAAATAATTATAGGATGGTCATAATAATAAAATAAAATATGTTTTATAATCAAAACTTTATTCTCCATCAATAGTGTAGTATTTATAATATTTTTGGGAAAAACTGACACTTTTATTAAACCTACTCTAAAAAGAGTAGTGACCAATGTTTATAGATGAATGAATCATAACAAAGGATACAATGTACCCTTATTACATAGGTTAATACACTACAAAACTAAAGCCTAAACCTAACAACAATATCAACAAAGTAATAGAAAATTGTTCGTAACTTAGCATAAATCTTTATATTTCAAGCTTCATACTTATGAACCATCTAGGTATTCAATACATGCTTGTCGTAAATGATATGTGGCATGATTCTTGGTTTGAATGGGTTTCTTACTCATTCATATCGATTATCAACAATAAGTTCTTTTGCCATTTTATTGGCATGTTTATGGGTACATGTATGGGGTAACTTTCACATGGGCACTAGTACTACAAATCTCTCTAGCAATCTTTCTGGGAGTTGTAGTTGATTGGTGAATATCTAGGTGTTTAGGAATTTGTGAACATTCAATTGTATCTTCTGGGGTATGATTACCTTCTTGTGAATTGGGAGGAGTCTCATGATGATTTATAGAGTGCAAAACTAATGTATATCCTATTGGGACAAAAAAATGATCCTCAGAAGAAAAAACAATGTGATATATCTGTAGTTGATCAATGTTTTGTTTTATTACTATAGTATCACCTTCATGTTCTGGATGAGCAACATTAATAGTAATCTCTGGCATGACTTTTTTCCTCTTCTTTTTCCAAACTTTTTGTGGTATTTGAGGTTGTTGGATTTGCTAATGCTCTGGATATTTGGATAAAGAATCTTCAGTCTTTTTGGGATCAGATACACGTCTGAGTGAATGTTGCGACCAAAATTAGTGCACTTTGATGTGGTTTTTGGTAATGTTATTGGTTTGTCTTTGATAGTGAATGTTGCAACCAAAATAGGTCTGTGTGGCAACCTATATTTCTATCATCTATTATACTCTTTTGCTCTCTTTAAGATACCCATCTCACTCAATTTATTTTCAATCACTTTACTTGATGTGTTGATGACCCAATTTGATCACCTCAATGACTAATTTCATGGTATGTGACTCTAATTTGAGAATTTGGACTAAGTATCAACTATATCATGTCACCTTCTTGCATCTAATATTAAACTTCAAAACCATGATCTCCAGGATTTCTAGTCTATATCATGTTATGGTGGAATCAATTATCTTTCCAATGGTATAAAGATCACCCCAATTGGAGGTTTTTAGCCCAAGTTATGATCTTTTGAATTTGGCTCGAATTTCACATGATTTAATGGATATTATTTGAATTTAGAGCCTTTTGGGCCCAAAGTTGGGGGTGCGGCCTATCAATCGCCATCCATCCTTACCAAGCCCTAATGCGCCCTCCATTTGGGTCGTTAGATCTGGGATCGATGATCCAACAACTCCTGACTTGTCACCTACCTCTCTATACAGTAGGTCAACGCCATTGGTGCTGAGTTCCACCTACCTCACTTTGATCCATCCTATCATGCTCATTTTTTCACTTTTGAACAAATGACTAGGGCAAATCATTTCATTCTTCTTTTATGTTCTTCTCCATATATTTTCCCTATGTTTGCACCCTCTACTCGCCTTCCATCCTTTTCTTTTTCCCCAATTTAGGGCGGAACCACCATAGCCCCTTCTTGGCATCTCGCAGCCCAGCCTCCTGAAGAACGACTTTTGAACCCCAACACCCTCGGGGGTTTGTTGTGACATAGGGTGGCACATATGTGGGGCTAGACGGGGCCCTAAGACGTCACCCCTACCTGCTCTAATGACCTCAGAGCTCTACCACCACTGCGGCAGGGTCCTACCCACGCGAGGACGAGGAATGAAGGGTGGATCCTCAATGTTTTTGATCCCGGGTTGGTCCACAATGGATTTGCGGCTGGTGGCCCAGATTCGGTCACCTCTCACGCTAGCCCATGAACCCAAAGCGTTGACCGAGCAAAGTGTTGACAAACTGCCAATGGCCATGTGGTCGAGGGGCCCCAAACGTGGGTGCGTATGAGAAGGATGAGTCACAACTGTCGTATGGATGATCTACGATCCCAGATCATCGTATAATAATCATGTAATGTCACTCTTTTCCCTATAGTTTCTCTTCAAACCTTCTAAAATGCATATCTTCCATATTCTAAGGCCAACATATATGAAATTATATATCAAATTGATCCTCTGAAAAAGACCTACAAAATTGACCTATATACAAACTCTAAAAACTATGATTTCTCTCTATTCTTCCTAAAATAAGATCTTTGCCTATCTTTTGCTTCATTTAATGCATGAATTGTGATAAATATTGGAACCTTGATGCATCTCTACCCTCCTAACCATCAAACCAGTGATTTATAAGTTCTTATGAGGATGTATGAATCTCATCATCACACCTTGTACACTTGATGACACTAAATGCACACATGTGTTGTTGCTTTGCACATTAGTGTTATACCTTGTCCTAGATTGCTATCTTTGCATCTAATATCAATTCTAGTCTCATATTAACTTGGATATCAGTAGCTTTGTGCTATGTTTCAGTGCATACATCCACTCTTGCCCTTATTTTGCTATGGTTGAGTAATATGACACATAATGCTTGAACACACCTACTCTACATGAATGAATACTTATACTTGATTCAAATGTTACATTTGACCTACATGTTGCACCAAACTATATTAGATCCCTTAAAACAGTAACTTCATCATGTTTTGTGACTTATTTTGTTTGGCCAACCCTATTCACAGTATAATGATGTATGTGTCCCTATTTCACCCTTATTTGCCCTCTTATGTGACATATGTAACTTGATTTATGCTTTTATGTGTTGACTTGAGAGTTATACATTACCCATATTTTGATAATGACTTAACCATTCCATTCCTATGTATCTAATATGTTTGTTCAAGATTGACTTCAGGCTTTAGGTACATGAAAAGGATCAAATTACACAAGCCCTAGCTTGTTCAAGTTCAAGTCAAATGCAATGCAAGTGTGTATTTTGGGAAATCACTCCAAATGACCTTAGATGATTTTTGTAATCACTTGTATTGATGAAATGACTTGTAACTAAGATGAGAAAAAATCAGGGAAACTTAATTCCAAGGTTTAATCACTCAAATGACAATTTAGAAAATTTGTCACAGGCTGTTCATCGTTCGAGTTGGAAACTCGACCAATCCTATGATGGGTTTTCTAAAGATGACCCATCGGTCAAGTTGCATACTCACAAAACTTGACCGATTGACCCACTGAGCAAATCTAATTTTAGCTCATTGGTCGAGTTTCCCAGAACAAACTCGACCGATAGTTTGAAAATTGGCTTTGTCTTTTAGTTGGTCGGTCAAGTTACCTTTATTGAAACTTGACTGAATGTATTGTATAAAAAACACAAAAAAAAGTGATTATAACTATTGAAGAGTTGTTTTGGGCAAAAATAGATCCATTTCTTCTTGGAAAATGGCTATTTTTTTGACCCTAGGTGATCCCACACTCAAGGGAACACCCCCAGTTATAAATAGGACCCCTTGGAGTTCATTCCAAGTTTGCTCATTCATGCTATTCTAAGTCCTTGCTATAGTTGAGTGTGTTGCAGCTCCTTGAGCCCCTTCCACTCTCTAGTTTACACTTCATTTCATGATTATGAGTGAGATAGGCATGTTGTAAGAGAGCTATCTCCTTGTTCTTGTAAAGCTCTCATCTACTCCATCTTCCCTACCCCTTTCCTTAATGAAGAAAAGGTGAAGCAAGCTACTCCAAGTGAAGGTGGAGTTTCTGTTGTTCCTCTTCAAGGTTGATGAAGAGGTGATGATCTTCTCTAGGTCAAGGATAAGGAAAAGGCTAAAGATCCAAGAAGAGTAGAAAAGTCCTTGAAGGCGGAAGACTTGTGCTAGAGTGGGTAAGACCTTGGAGAAGGTTGAAGACTCTTGGCAAAGTGGGTAAGTCCTTGGTAAGGTGGAAGACTCTTAGTGCTTGGATGGGTAAGTCCTTTGGTGGTCTTGTGTTGTAACTCTAATTGGTGAATATATATAAAAAAGCACTTGCAAAGTCCTAGAGGTTGACCTCTCTAGGTAGTGGACTGACTCTCTCCTAGTTTGGAGAGTGGAACCACTCTACATGACTTTGTCAAGTGATTTCTATCAATTCCTCTCATCCTTGCTATGCTTGTTAGTTAGGACTTCAAATTGCACTTAAGATATTGGTTTTAATTTGATATAATTTGAAGGTCTAACCTATCTTGTGAGAATTTTTGAAGCTCTATTCACCCACCCCCTAGAGCCCTAGATCCAACATTATGCTCGATTTCTTAATGTGGATCTTTATCTCATGTCTTACTCTCTCAAATCAAAGATGATCTATTCCTTATTATATCCTTAGTATGGATGTTCCATATAATCCATATGTTGGGACCTTATGAAATATGTCTTATATGTTGGTTTTTGGGGATGCATGTTGATAATGTGGAATCCTACGATGACTAGACTTGGGAACATCCACCTAATTTTGAATTCGATTCTAGTGCCATTATTTTTCTGATCTAATACATCTTTTATGCTTGTGCCTCTTGTATTGATTGGATCATGACCTCTCATGCTCTACTATAAGTCTTTGACCCTATAATGTGCATTGGTGACCTAAATCTTGATGTGATCATATAAAGTGAATGGAACATGAAAATGACTCAAAACTTGAACCCCACCTTTACAACGACCTCTAAATCATTAAAGGATCATCAAATGCACTAATAAGAAACTTAGAACCTAGCTTGACCAAAACCCTAAAATGAAGCTAGTTAGGGTTAATGATGAGAATCTAATGCATGCATGTAATATTATGCTTAAGCAGGTGTTGCTTGTGGCTAGATGGTCAAGGATGAGTTAGGTTGAGAATCCCTAAATCAAGTATGAACTTTAATAATTATATGATTATAGCTTTCTTGCTTTAATATGATACATATTATGCTTGTTTACTTGCTGAAATATTGGCATGTAGTATTCTAGTATTTTACTCGATGTTTGTCTCATCGTTGTTTTATAACGTGCAAAAATAATATAGAGACTCCATTTGTGGCGACACATCCCGCTATCACACAGACGACGAGGTGCCATGCAAAAACATGCGGAAAACACCATAAACCACTTATTACCAAAAACACAGGGTTATTAAAACTGATTTCAAAAAGAAGATAAACCAAGAAACTATTACATCCAGATTCTCATCCTGCAAGAAAACTGGTTATATAAACATTTACAAGGCTAGATATGTGTTCACAACGTATAAGATCAGCTGTCTTGTCATCACATGAGTTCATCACCTGCTTATACATACATAACGGGCCACATCTGCCCAACGACAGGATAAACAAAGCTTCATCAGCTGTACATCATAAAACTATGTAAAAATGCCTCCGAGGACCTAAGAGTACAGGGATGACTCTAAGACTCTACTACAAAACAAACAAAATAGCAGCATATCCATCTCTTGCCTTCTACTCCTCATCTTGCTGCTCGGCCGCAACCCCGCGACCACCACCACGTCTAGTGCGAACACCTAAAAAGGTTGTAAATCAACGGGGTGAGACACACAGTCCCAACGAGAAACATAACTCCCCGCCGAAACCATAAAACCTCAGAAAGATTAAAGCAACAACAACAGATAACTGATAAAGCATAGAATAAGAGCAGTCTATAGAGCAAGGTTGTTATTACCATTCAGCTTACCAAGATGTATGGAAGGCATATAACCAAGTATTTCTTTATGGAACATGATTGACAAGATAAGATTTATAAGATCTTACCACCTAACATAAGGAACGTATAAGTAACTGTAAGGTATAACAAGATCAACTACACAAGCAAGGTCTCAACTAATGTTCTGTGTTTTGCCTTAAACAATAAATACTATCCGGCTGGATTATGTGTTATTATGCCCTGAGGAAGTGAGTCGTACCGTTCAAATCCAACCTTTGGTTGCGAAACCCAAGCCGGTGCCATACAAGGTCAATGGAAGAGCCGGACTCCACGACCTCCCACCGCGTGGTCAGTGCACAAGAACCAAAGTAGGACTGCAGTCTCATGCTTAAGTGGCCTCAGCCACAGGGTCAGCTCCCGCAGGCTACCCTTTCCCTAGCCCGCCTTGGTACAGGTCTCGACGCTAGTATATCTGAGCCACGAAGCAATTCACTGTGCTCCCTGAGCCATGAACACATTCATGCTCTATCACACTGATCCATGGGCCTGTTCACCATGCTCTTATACACATCTTGAGTCTACAACCGAAGTTGCACTCTAACCTCCTCATTTTTGGCTAGGAGAAACCACACATATTCAATAATATGCGCTTCCAGGTTAACCCGCAGGAGAACCTGTTTCACCATCACCAGCTACTGACGATGATGGATCTATGGCCAGGGCAACTACATAATATGTTCCACTGTAATTCATTAGTATATTTTAAGTGGGTTGTTGAGGCAGCCAGGTTATAACACATACATATCATTAAGTTACCTTATTATTACCTTCATCATATTATCCTGGGATCTCAATCCCTCATCACAAGAAACCACTGCCTCTTAAGGCAATTTCATCATCTATCATCATCACATAAAATCACAATCCCAAATCTCAACATCAGAGGATAACACCTCAACATAGGCACTTTAGCCAACTCAGGTCCTCAGACCTAAACACATTACACAGGTGATGCATATTATCTCATCCACAAGAGTGATTGTCAATGCGGTGTCATTCAAACGTATATACCTTATAGCCCTTTACATGGTTATGCATCTGCATAAAAAACCTACATGGTTAGTATACACAATCATAGAGACAACTGAAACCATCATAGATTAATAGAATGATCGTATTGTCAATATAGGGAAACATTGATGATTGCATGCTTTATCATTCATGCCTCATACCTGTGACCATAGACATGGGTCACATAATCATGTGAAGCAACTCATATTCTTCCAAACTTATCATTTCTCAACATCATATATATATATATATATATATATATATATATATATATATATATATATATATATATATATATATACAAGTTCCAAGTGATCATAAACACATGTAGTATCACGGCATTAGAGTTCAGATATGTCATGTTTACATAGGTGCGTTCTACCATATCAACCACCTCACTACTATCAAACATGTCAAAGGTTCACGAACCATAAATCATAACTATTAACAACAAGAATGTGATCACATGATAAGAAACTATCAGATGGATTTCTGGGTGGAACATGACCCTCAATAGAAGTACCCACTACCCTCACAAGAAGTGTGACGGGCAAGGCACCCCCACTAGATGTGGTATCGGGAAGGGTTACTTCCCTCATATCGCCCAAGCATACTAGCCACATATCGGCCAAGCTAAAGCAAGGATGTCAGGCTACCACCTCAAGGTATATCGTGCAACCAGAGACCAGGGCATATCGTGCACATAGCATAACGTGCAACTAGGTCTATGGGGCATGTCGTGCATCTAAGGGTGTCAGGCATCATGGGTGTCGGGCATCCATGGATATCGGGCATCAATGGGTGTCGGGCATCATCATAAGACTAGCCTACAGAACTCCATAACATTCAAGGTATATCAGGAACCAAGCCACTACCTAAGCTAGGTGTATCGGGTAGGGCACTCATCAAGATATAACGCCCAACACACAAAGGTATCGCCCATCCACGAAACACATCTGGGCACAAAAACCAAGGGTACACCTCAAACGGGCAGCAAGGAAAGCCTATCGTCCAACCAAGCTAGCCTCATCTTATCGGCAAACACACAAGGCAAAGACCAAGGTGTATCACCCAATACAACCTCATCATATCAACCCAAAACTCTAGATCAAGAGAGGGTACCGGGCAGCACCATCCCCAAGCCATATCGTACAAGATACAACTCAGCAAGATCATCATCAACCTTGAGAACAAGGGCTCCAAACCCTAAATTGATCAAGAAGGTCGGCTCACCTCTCAACAACCTAGAGAGAGGGGTCTTGAACAACCTCTATCACAATTCAGGCAACCACAAGGATCCAACCTCAACATAGATCTCCATCTATCACAAAGCTCACCTCTCGAATCCATGGTGAGAGGAGGGTGTTGCTCAAGCAACTTAGAACACAAGCTCACCTCTCAACTTAAACGAGAGAGGGGTGTTGCTCATGTCACTAGAGCTCAAGCTCCCTTCTCTAGACCAAGGAGGGAGAGGGGTTTTTATCAACAAGGAAACCCTAAAACATGGTTCGGCCAACTAGGGCAACAAGATCACCATAACCACAAGATTAAAGGTGCAACAAGCAAGAAACTTATCTTAGAACATACTTGACCGATTATGATTATAAGAAAACATACAAGAACATAGAGGAAGGTAATATGATTAGGGTTAGGAGTTATGTAACCCGCCTTAAGCAAGCTCCAAGCTCCTAGCACCAAGCACCACCTTTGACCACCTCAAGAGGAAGAAGAAGAAGACTCCAAGATAGGGATCGGCCACCAAGCTTTGCAAAGGAAGAGGTGCCGTGCAACCAAAGGGAAAGGGGAAACTAAGGAACTAAAGGGATCCTTAGTAAGAGAAAGGGAACACATATATAGGAGAGGATGGAGGAGAAACCAAGGTAAGACAAGGCAAGGTGTCACCCACCTAGGGACACTTGTCCATGGGCAATGCCACCTCTCAAACTTGCCCTAAACACATGTCCAAGGTCATTGCCACATGCAAGCATCAAGCACCAAGTGTCCACTAGTGGTGACACAAACGAGGTCAAAGGGGTTCATGGATGACACACCTCAACTCCATGCCTGACACACCTCCTTGGGCATCACACCTCATGCCGACACAACCATGGATGGCACACCCATGGCCGACACAAGGTCCAACAAGGCTCAAGCAAGGCACAACAAGGCCCAACAAGGCTCATCCAAGCCCAAAGCAACTCAAGCAATGAGCCCAACCCTTCCTCTCAACACTAGAGGAAGCAAGGAGAGAGAGAAACACCTCTCAAGGTGACAAACTTGCTCAACAACCCTAGACTTGGGTTAACTGTAAGTAGCACCTCCAACACACAACAAGCAAAACAAACCCTAATCACCACTAAAGGTGATTAGAAAGCAACTAAGCACCAGGGTTAAGCAAAGCAAATAGGATAAGCCCTAAACGGAGGTCAGGGTCCTTACAAACTATAACCCTCTACAAAGGGATTTTGTCCTCAAAATCCGAAGAGAAAAGTGAGGGATACTTCCTCCTCATCTATTCCTCCAGCTCCCACATGGCTTCCTCAACGCCACGATGATGCCAAAGGACCTTTACAAGAACCAAGTCCTTCCTATTCAGCTTCTTTACTCTTCTGTCAAGGATCATCACAAGACCTTCCTCGTAAGTCACATCTTCATCAAGCTTGACCTCAACTGGCTGTATCTGTGTCCCTGTATCTGGGTGACTTTTCTTCAGCATGCTGACATGGAACACTAGATGTAACCTTTGCAACTCTGGCGGCAGCTTTAACTTGTAAGCTACCATGCCAACACGTGATAATACTGGATATGGCCCCATATACCTGGGTGCCAGTTTATCTTTCCTGCCAAACCTTAGCATGCCCTTCCAAGGTGAGACCTTGAGGTACACTTTGTCTCCCACTTGGAACTCTAAAGGTCATCGGCGATTGTCTGCATAAGACTCCTGCCTGTCCTGTGCCACTTTCAACTGTTGCTGTATCACTTTGATCTTTTCTGTTGTCTACTGTGCTAACTCAGGACCCAAAAGTTGATACTCACCAGATTCATACCAACATAAAGGAGATCTGCACTTCCTACCATATAAGGCCTCATAAGGAGCCATGTCAATGCTCTGTTGGTAACTATTGTTGTAGGCGAACTCTATCAAACTGAGATGTACATCCTAACTGCCTAGGAACTGCAAAACACAAGCCCGGAGAAGATCTTCTAAAGTCTGAATAGTCCTTTCAAACTGTCCATCTGTCTGCGGGTGGAAAGCAGTGCTGAACCTCAACTACATTCCCAAAGCTTTGTGCAACTGTTCCCAGAAATGACTCGTGAACTGAGGACCTATGTCGAAAACTATCATTGCTGGCATACCGTGCAAACGTACTATCTCATCTACATATACCCAAGCAAGCTTCTTGGCTGTATACATTGTCTTAACGGGTAGGAAATGGACAGACTTCGTCAATCTGTCCACTACCACCCAAATGGAATCATGATTCTTAGCTGTCCTGGGCAGACCAACTATGAAATCCATGATTATGTGATCCCATTTCCACTGCGGTATCGACATGGGTTGCAACGTACCTACAGGATTCTGATGCTCAACCTTGACTTGCTGGCATACCACACACCTAGCCACAAACTCGGCTACATCTTTCTTCAAGCCAGGCCACCAATACAAGTCCTTTAGATTGTGTTACATCTTGGTGACTCCTGGATGCATAACATACATCGATGTGTGTGCTTCCTCGAGAACTAGCTTCCTCAGATCATCAGCATTTGGGACCACCATCCTATCATGATAGCAAACTAGTCCATCCTCTGACTCATGGAACCCATCATGCCTTTCACTGTCGAGCTCTGACCTGATCAACTGAATAGTATCATCTATTTGTTGTGCATCTTTGATCTACTGTCTCAGCGTAGGCTTGACTTGCATTTGTGCCAAAAGTCCTGCTAACAATAAAACTTCTATCTGCACATTCATCTGCCGCAAGGAGACAAACATATCCCGTCTATGGAATACCAAGGAACTCAAATGTGCCTTCTTTTTAGGGAGAGAAGAAGACTTTCGGCTAAGTGCATCTGCTACCACGTTCGCCTTACTAGGGTGATACTCAATGGTGTAGTCATAATCATTGATCATCTCCATCCAACGACACTGTCACATGTTTAGCTCACTCTGCGAGAAGATGTACTTCAGATTCTTATGATGTGTAAGGATTTGACACACTTCCCCATAAAGATAGTGTCTCCAAATCTTTAACGCATGAACTACCGCTGCCAACTCCAAGTCATGAGTCAGATAGTTCTCCTCATGTTTCTTAAGCTGTCGTGAAGCAAAAGAAACTACATGGTCTTCTTGCATCAGCACACAACCTAAATCTTTCTTGGAAGCATCGCAGAAAACAACATAGCCCTTACTAGGCTCTGGCAGCACTAGCACTGGAGCACTAGTCAGCTTCTCCTTCAAACTCTGGAAAGCTTGCCGTCAACGATCATTCCAGACAAAAGGTATGTCTTTCTGGGTCAACTTCGTCATCGGCAACAAAATCACACTGAAGTCCTTTATAAACCTTTGGTAGTATCCTGCTAAACCCAGGAAACTACGAACTTCAGTCGGCGTCTTCGGTTGTTCCCACTCTGCAACCAACTCCACCTTCCTGGGGTCTACCTTGACTCCTTCTGCAGATATCACATGACCCAAGAAAGTTACTTCTTTCTACCATAACTCACACTTACTAAACTTGGCATACAACTGATGTTAGCGAAGGAGAGTCAACGCTTGTCGAAGATGTCACTCATGCTCTTGCCTGTCTCGACTATAGATCAAAATATTGTCTATAAAGACTACAACAAACTGATCTAGGAATGGACGGAACACTCGATTCATCAGGTCCATGAAAGCAGCAGGCGCATTGGTTAGCCCAAACGACATAACCACAAACTCATAGTGACCACACCTCGTCCTAAAAGCTAACTTTGGTATGTCATCTGCCTTAATCCTCAACTGATGATATCTGGATCGTAGATCGATCTTTGAAAATACTATATCACCACACAACTAGTCAAACAGATCATCGATCCTCGGCAATGGGTACTTATTCTTGATCGTGACTTTGTTCAACTGCCGATAATCTACACATAGCCGCATCGACCCGTCCTTCTTCTTAACAAACAACACTGGAGCACCCCAAGGCGACGTACTCGGTCGGATAAAACCTTTCTCCAACAACTCTTGTAACTGCTTCTTTAGCTCTGCCATCTCGACTGGAGCCATCCTATACGGTGTCTGTGCCACTGGATGTGTTCCTGGAACTAGATTGATCTCGAAGTCAATCTCTCAGGGTGGAGGAACACCGGGGAACTCATCAGGAAACACATTTGCAAACTCTCGAACGACTGTCACCTCCTCAAGGCTAGGGCCTTTCGCCTTGGTATCCACCACGTGAGCTAGGAATGCCTTACATCCTTGCCGTAACAACTTTTCTGCCACCATCACTGATACTAGACAAGTCGGAAGAATCTTCCTATCTCCTTGGAAGATCCACTTCTCTCCATAAACCTCAAACATTGCCTGCTTGGAATCACAATCCAACACAACCTTATACTTCTCTAAGGTATCCATCCCAAGGATCACATCGAATCCATGCATATTAAGTGGTATAAGATCCACTTGTATACTGTGTCCCGAAAAAGATAAGACACAAGATGGGCACTCCTCTTGAAGCATCGAGGAACCATCAAGAGGGGTTTCTAACAACAAGCTATCTTTCTTACGGCTAACAGGTAACAGACAATTTTCAAGCATACTATGGGCGATAAAAGAGTGTGTAGCACCTGGGTCAACCAGAACAGATATAAAGCAAGAAGAAGACAAATCAGAATGAAATAACTCCATCTGACCTGTCACCACTCGCGGGTTGACTATCGCCTCTGGATGACTCATAGCATAGAATCGAGCTGTTGCTTGTTGTCCACGTCCTCTGCTTCCTTAAGCAGACGATACCGCTTGTGACATTTGACCGCGTCCTCACCCTCTGTTACTACTGGGTTGTTTTCGGTTTGACCCTTGCTGATTCTGCCTCAGTTGCTGCGTCACTTCAACATCTTTACTTGGGCAATTTGACTTGAAATGCCCTATCTGTCCGCAGATATAGCATTCCCTATCCTCAAACTGTGGCCTAGATGGCCCAGTCACTGCCACTGAAGCTGTACTATGTGCCTTTGATGGTGAAGAAACATAACCTCTTCCCTTACTCGGAGACCACTGTGACGGTGCACTGGAACCTCTTAACCCAGAAGGTGCTGAAAACCTCGGCTTCTTGAAGCCACCAAACCTCTGTCCCTGAAACTGAGCAGGTCTCCTCTTAGATATGGAATCTCTTTTCTCCTAAACTGACCGTTCGATCCTTCGGACAGATCCCACAAATGTGGCAAACCACTCACGGTTCTCCAACGCATAAGTAGGTGTTGTCAGCTCAGCACTCAGGCCTTTCTCAAAATGTCTGATTCGCTCGTCATCTATCGCTGCCATGTGAGGACAAAACCTCAACATGTCCATGAACTTGGCCTCATACTCGGTGATGTTCATCATGCCTTGGCATAGACGCTCGAACTGGCTGATCTTCTCATTCAGATACGTCTTCGGGAAGTATCTACTGACGAACTCTCGTCGGAAAATCTCCCAACCGATCACCTCACCAGGTCGCTTCTCCTCCTTGATGGCCCACCAGTGGCCAACACTACCCTTCAAAAGGTAGACAACGTGCTTGAATTTGTCTGCTTCGGGGATGTCGAGGATCTAGAAAGCCTTCTGAAGACTTGTCAGCCACAGATCTACATCTGCTGGATCAGCCGTCTCAACATAGTCTGAAGCTCCGACTCGGCAAAGCTGCTTAAAGGTCTTCCCAATACTCGATGTTTCACCATGGGGAGCCTGTGCTCTTGGCGGAAGCACTGGAAATCTCTCTACCATGAGATTCATCGTAGCCATCATCTGCCCCATAAGCTGTTGGTAGGCAGGGTTTTTGAGAATGGCTGGGTCAAATTGGGGAACCTCAGGCACCCGATCTCCATGTGCCTGCCCTTCAGCTCCATCAACTGATGCATCATCGCTACTCTCGGCAACATGTTCTTCATGGTTCTCAGACATCTTGGCTTTTTCTTCCGCTGATTTTTAAGATAATTGTAAGAAAATCTGGAAACTCATAAGAACAAACACAACCTAGTCCTAGATCCCTGTAGACTTAGCGAACCTAGAGCTCTGATACCAAAACTTGTGGCGACACATCCCGCTATCACACAGACGATGAGGTGCCACGTGAAAACGTGCGGAAAACACCATAAACCACTTATTACCAAAAACATGGGGTAAATAAAACTGATTTCGGAAAGCAGATAAACCAAGAAACTATTACATCCAGATCCTCATCCTGCAAAAAAACAGGTTATATAAACATTTACAACTCTAGATACGTGTTCACAATGTATAAGATCATCTGTCTTGTCATCACATGAGTTCATCACCTATTTATACATACATAAAGTGCCACATCTGCCTAGCAGCAGGATAAACAAAGCTTCATCGGTTATACATTGTAAAACTACGTAAAAATGCCTCTGAGGACCTGAGAGTACATGGATGACTCTAAGACTCTACTACAAAACAACCAAAACAACAACATATCCATCTCTTGCCTTCTACTGCTCGTCTTGCTGCTCGGCCGCAACCCCACGACCACCACCATGTCTAGCGCGAACACCTAAAAAGGTTGTAAATCAACGGGGTGAGACACACAGTCCCAGCGAGAAACATAACTCCCCACTGAAACCATAAAACCTTAGAAAGATTAAAGCAACAATAACAGATAACTGATAAAGCATAGAATAAGAGCAGTATATAGAGCAAGGTTGTTATTACCATCGAGCTTACCAAGATGTATGGAAGGCATATAACCAAGTATTTCTTTATGGAACATGATTGACAAGATAAGATTTATAAGATCTTACCACCTAACATAAGGAACGTATAAGTAACTGCAAGGTATAACAAGATCAACTACACAATCATGGTCTCAACCAATGTTCTGCGTTTTGCCTTAAGCAATAAATACTATTCGGCTGGATTACGTGTTATTATGCCCTGAGGAAGTGAGATGTACCGCTCAAATCCAACCTTCGGTTGCGAAACCCAAGCCAGTGCCATACAAGGTCAATGGAAGAGCCGAACTCCACGACCTCCCACCTCGTGGTCAGTGCACGAGAACTAAAGTAGGACCCTAGTCTCATGCTTAAGTGGCCTCAACCATGTGGCCAGCTCCCGCAAGCTACCCTTTCCCTAGCCCGCCTTGGTATAGGTCTCGACGCTAGTATATCTGAGCCACGGGCCAATTCACCATGCTCCCTGAGCCATGAACGCATTCATGCTCTATCACACTGAGCCATGGGCCTGTTCACCATGCTCTTATACACATCTTGAGTCTACAACCGAAGTTGCACTCTAACCTCCTCATTTTGGCTAGGAGAAACCACACATATTCAATAATATGCGCTTCCAGGTTAATCCACAGGAGAACCTATTTCACCATCACCAGCTACTGACGATGATGGATCTATGACCATGGCAACTACATAATATGTTCCACTGTAATTCATTAGTATATTTTAAGTGGGTTGTTGAGGCAACCAGGTTATAACACATACATAACATTAAGTTACCTTGTTATTACCTTCATCATATTATCCTGGGATCTCAATCCCTCATCACAAGAAACCACTGCCTCTTAAGGAAATTTCATCATCTATCATCATCATATGGAATCACAATCCCAGATCTCAACATCAGAGGATAACACCTCAACTTAGGCACTTTAGCCAACTCAGGTCCTCAGACCTAAACACATTATACAGGTGATGCATGTTATCTCATCAACAAGAGTGATTGTCAATGGAGTGTCATTCAAACGTATATACCTCATAGCCCTTCACCTGGTTATGCATCCGCATAAAACACCTGCATGGTTATTATACACAATCATAGAGACAACTGAAACCATCATAGATTAATAGAATGATCGTATTGTCAATATAGGGCAACATTGATGATTGCATGATTTATCATTCATGCCTCATACCTGTGACCATAGACATGGGTCACATCATCATGTGAAACAACTCATATACTTACAAACTTATCATTTCTCAACATCATATATATATATATATATATATAGATATATATATACAAGTTCCAAGTGATCATAAACACATGTAGTATCATGGCATTAGAGTTCAGATATGTCATGTTTACATAGATGCGTTCTACCATATCAACCACCTCACTACTATCAAACATTTCAAAGGTTAACGAACCATAAATCATAACTATTAACAACAAGAATGTGATCACATGATAAGAAACTATCAGATGGATTTCCGGGTGGAACTTGACCCTCACTAGAAGTACCCACTACCCTCACGAGAAGTGTGACGGGCAGGGAACCCTCACTAGATGTGGTATCGGACACGGTTACTTCCCTCATATCGCCCAAGCATACTAGCCACATATCGGCCAAGCTAAAGCAAGGATGTCGGGCTACCACCTCAAGGTATATCGTGCAACCAGAGACCAGGGTATATCGTGCACATAGAATAACGAGCAGCTAGGTCTATGGGGCATGTCGTGCATCTAATGGTGTCAGGCATCATGGGTGTCGGGCATCCATGGGTATCGGGCATCCATGGGTGTCGGGCATCATCACAAGACTAGCCTACAGAACTCCATAACGTTCAAGGTATATCGGGCACCAAGCCACTACCTAAGCTAGGTGTATCGAGCATGGTACTCATAAAGATATAACACCCAACACACAAAGGTATCGCCCATCCACCAAACACATCTAGGCACAACAGCCAAGGGTACACCTCAAATGGACAGCAAGGAAAGCCTATCGTCCAACCAAGCTAGCCTCATCTTATCGGCCAACACACAAGGAAAAGACCAAGGTGTATCGCCCAACACAACCTCATCATATCAACCCAAAACTCTAGATCAAGAGAGGGTATCAGGAAACACCATCCCCAAGCCATATCGTGCAAGATACAGCTTAGCAAGATCATCATCAACCTTGAGCACAAGGGCTCCAAACCCTAAATTGATCAAGAAGGTCGGCTCACCTCTCAACAACCTAGAGAGAGGGGTCTTGCACAACCTCTATCACAATTCAGGCAACCACAAGGATCCAACCTCAACATAGATCTCCATCTACCACAAAGCTCACCTCTCGAATCCATGGTGAGAGGAGGGTGTTGCTCAAGCAACTTAGAACACAAGCTCACCTCTGAACTTAAACGAGAGAGGGGTGTTGCTCATATCACTAGAGCTCAAGCTCACTTCTCTAGACCAAAGAGGGAGAGGGTGTTGCTCAACAAGGAAACCCTAAAACATGGTTCGGCCAACTAGGGCAATAAGATCACCATAACCACAAGATTAAAGGTGCAACAAGCAAGAAACTTATCTTAGAACATACTTGACCGATTATGATTATAAGAAAACATACAAGAACATAGAAGAAGGTAATATGATTAGGATTAGGAGTTATGTAACCTGCCTTAAGCAAGCTCCAAGCTCCTAGCACCAAGCACCACCTTTGGCCACCTCAAGAGGAAGAAGAAGAAGACTCCAAGATAGGGATTGGCCACCAAGCTTTGCAAAGGAAGAGGTGCCGTGCAACCAAAGGGAGAGGGGAAACTAAGGAACTAAAGGGATCCTTAGCAAGAGAAAGGGAACACATATATAGGAGAGGATGGAGGAGAAACCAAGGTAAGACAAGGCAAGGTGTCGCCCACCTAGGGACATTTGTCCATGGGAATGCCACCTCTCAAACTTGCCCTAAACACATGTCCAAGGTCATTGCCACATGCAAGCATCAAGCACCAAGTGTCCACTAGTGGTGACACAAACGAGGTCAAAGGGGTTCATGGACGACACACCTCAACTCCATGCCCGACACACCTCTTTGGGCGTCACACATCAGGCCGAAACAACCATGGCTGGCACACCCATGGCCGACACAAGGTCCAAAAAGGCTCAAGCAAGGCCCAACAAGGATCATCCAAGCCCAAAGCAACTCAAGCAACGAGCCCAACCCTTCCTCTCAACACTAGAGGAAGCAAGGAGAGAGAGAGAAACACCTCTCAAGGTGACAAACTTTCTCAACAACCCTAGACTTGGGTTAATTGTAAGTAGCACCTCCAACACACAACAAGAAAAACAAACCCTAATCACCACTAAAGGTGATTAGCAAGCAACTAAGCACTAGGGTTAAGCAAAGCAAATAGGATAAGCCCTAAACGGAGGTCAGGGTCCTTACAAGCTATAACCCTCTACAAAGGGATTTCGTCCTCGAAATCTAAAGAGAAAAGTGAGGGATACTTCCTCCTCATCTCTTCCTCAAGCTCCCACATGGCTTCCTCAACTCCACGAACAAAGGACCTTTACCAGAACCAAGTCCTTCCTCTTCATCTTATTTACTCTTCTGTCAAGGATCATTACAGGACCTTCCTCGTAAGTCACATCTTCATCAAGCTTGACCTCAAATGGCTGTATCTGTGTCCCTATATCTGGGTGACTTTTCTTTAGCATGCTGACATGGAACACTGGATGTAACCTGTGCAATTCTGGCGGCAACTTTAACTTGTAAGCTACCCTGACAACACATGCTAATACTGGATATGGCCCCATATACCTGGGTGCCAGTTTACCTTTCCTGCCAAACCTTAGCATGCCCTTCCAAGGTGAGACCTTGAGGTAAACTTTGTCTCCCACTTGGAACTCTAAAGGTCATCGTCGATTGTCTGCATAAGACTTCTGCCTGTCCTATGCTGCTTTCAACTATTGCTGTATCACTTTGATCTTTTCTGTTATCTATTGTACTAACTCAGGACCCAAAAGCTGATACTCACCAGATTCATACCAACATTAAGGAGATCTGTACTTCCTGCCATATAAGGCCTCATAAGGAGCCATGCCAATGCTCTGTTGGTAACTATTGTTGTAGGTGAACTCTATCAAACTGAGATGTACATCCCAACTACCTAGGAACTGCAAAACACAAGCCCAAAGAAGATCTTCTAAAGTTTGAATAGTCCTTTCAGACTGTCCATCTGTCTATGGGTGGAAAATGGTGCTGAACCTCAACTGCATTCCCAAAGCTTTATGCAACTATTCCCAGAAACGACTCGTGAACTGAGGACCTCTGTCGGAAACTATCGTTGCTGGCATACCGTGCAAACGTACTATCTCATCTACATATATACCCGAGCGAGCTTCTCGGCTGTATACATTGTCTTAACGAGTATGAAATGGGCAGACTTCGTCAATCTTTCCACTACCACCCAAATGGAATCATGATTCTTAGCTATCCTGGGCAGATCAACTACAAAATCCAGGGTTATGTGATCCCATTTCCACTACGGTATCGACATGGGTTGCAACGTACCTGCAGGCTTCTGATGCTTAACCTTGACTTGCTGGCATACCGCACACCTAGCCACAAACTCGTCTACATCTTTCTTCAAGCCTGGCCACCAATACAAGTCCTTTAGATTGTGATACATCTTGGTGACTCTTGGATGCATAGCATACATTGATGTGTGTGCTTCCTCGAGAAATAGCTTCCTCAAATAATCAACATTGGGGACCACCATCCTATCATGATAGAAAACTAGTCCATCCTCGGAGTCATGGAACCCATCACGCCTTTCGATGTCGAGCTCTGACCTGATCAACTGAACGATATCATCTATTTGTTGTGCGTCTTTGATATGCTATCTCATCATAGGCTTGACTTGCATTTGTGCCAAATGTCCTGCTAACAAGGAAACTTCCATCTGCACATTCATCTGCCACAAGGAGACAAACATATCCCATCTATGGCATACCAAGGAACTCAACTGTGCCTTCTTTGTATGGAGAGAAGAAGACTTTCGGCTAAGCGCATCAACTACCACGTTCGCCTTACCAGGGTGATACTCAATGGTGCAGTCATAATCATTGATAAACTCCATCCAACGACACTGTCGCATGTTTAGCTCACTCTACGAGAAGATGTACTTCAAATTCTTATGATCTGTAAAGATCTTACACACTTCCCCATAAAGATAGTGTCTCCAAATCTTTAACGCATGAACTACCACTGCCAACTCCAAGTCATGAGTGGGATAGTTCTCCTCATGTTTCTTAAGCTGTCGTGAAGCAAAAGAAACTACATGGTCTTCTTGCATCAACACACAACCTAAACCTTTCTTGGAAGCATCGCAGAAAACAACATAGCCCTTCCCAGGCTCTGGCAGCACTAGCACTGGAGCACTAGTCAACTTCTTCTTCAAACTCTAGAAAGCTTGCTGGCAATGATCATTCCAGACAAAAGGTACGTCTTTCCGGGTCAACTTCATCATCGGCAACACAATCACACTAAAGTCCTTTATAAACCTTTGGTAGTATCCTGCTAAACCCAGGAAACTACAAACTTCAGTCGGCATCTTCGGTTGTTCCCACTCTACAACTGACTCCACCTTCCTGGGGTCTACCTTGACTCCTTCTGCAGATATCACATGACCCAAGAAAGTTACTTCTTTCAACCAGAACTCACACTTACTAAACTTGGCATACAACTGATGTTGGAGAAGGAGAGTCAACACTTATTGAAGATGTCGCTCATGCTCTTGCCTGTCCTGACTATAGATCAAAATATCATCTATAAAGACTACAACAAACTGATCTAGGAACAGACAGAACACTCGATTCATCAGGTCCATGAAAGCAGCAGGCACATTGGTTAGCCCAAACGACATAACCACAAACTCATAGTGACCATACCTCATCCTAAAAGCTGACTTTGGTATGTCATCTGCCTTAATCCTCAATTGATGATATCTGAATCGTAGATCGATCTTTGAAAACACTGTAGCACCACTGAACTGGTCGAACAGATCATCTATCCTCGGCAATGGGTACTTGTTCTTGATCGTGACTTTGTTCAACTGCCGATAATCTACACATAGCCGCATCGACCCATCCTTCTTCTTAACAAACAATACTAGAGCACCCCAAGGCGACGTACTTGGTCAGATGAAACCTTTCTCCAACAACTCTTGTAACTGCTTCTTTAGCTCTGCCATCTCGACTGGAGCCATCCTATACGGTGTCTGTGCCATTGGTTGTGTTCTTGGAACCAAATTAGTCTTGAAGTCAATCTCTCGGGATGGAGGAACGCTGGGGAACTCATCAGGAAACACATTTGCAAACTCTCAAATGACCGTCACCTCCTCAAGGCTAGGGCCTTTCGCCTTGGTATCCACCATGTGAGCTAAGAATGCCTTACATCCTTGCCGTAACAACTTTTCTAACACCATCGCTGATACTAGACAAGTCGGAAGAATCTTCCTATCTCCTTGGAAGATCCACTTCTCTCCACAAACCTCAAACATTGCCTGCTTGGAACCACAATCCAACACAACCTTATACTTCTCTAAGGTATCCATCCCAAGGATCACATCGAATCCATGCATATCAAGTGCTATAAGATACACTTGTATACTGTGTCCCGAAAAAGATAAGACACAAGATGGGCACTCCTATCATAGCATCGAGGAACCATCAAGAGGGGTTTCTGACAACAAACTATCTTTCTTACGGCTAACAGGTAACAAACAGTTTTCAAGCATACTATGGGCGATAAAAGAGTGTGTAGCACCTGGGTCAACCAAAACAGATATAAAGCAAGAAGAAAACAAATCAGAATGAAATAACTCCATCTGACCTATCACCACTCGCGGGTTGACTATCACCTCCGGCTGACTCATAGCATAGAATCGAGCCGTTTCTTTATGTACACATCCTCTGCTTCCTTGAGCAGACGATCCCGCTTGTGACGTTTGACCGCATCCTCGCCCTCTGTTACTACTGGGTTGCTGTCAGTCTGACCCTTGCTGATTCTGCATCAGTTGTTGCGTCACTTCAACATCTTTACTTGGGCAATTTGACTTGAAATGCCCTATCTGTCCGCAGATATAGCATGCCCTATCCTCAAACTGTGGCCTAGATGGCCCAGTCACTGCCACTGAAGCTGTACTATGTGCCTTTGATAGTGAAGAAACATAACCTCTTCCCTTACTCGGAGACCACTGTGACGGTGCACTGGAACCTCTTAACCCAGAAGGTGCTGAAAACCTCAGCCTCTTAAAGCCACCAAACCTCTATCCCTAAAACTGAGCATGTCTCCTCTTAGATATGGATTCTCTTTTCTTCTTAACTAACCGTTCGATCCTTCAGACATATTCCACAAATGTGGAAAACTGCTCACGGTTCTCCAACGCAGAAGCAGGTGTTGTCAGCTCAGCACTCAGGCCTTTCTCAAAACGTCTGATTCACTCATCATCTGTCACTGCCATGTGAGGACATAACCTCAACAAGTCCATGAACTTGGTCTCATACTCGGTGATGTTCATCGTCCTTGGCGTAGATGCTCGAACTGGTTGAACTTCTCATCCAAATACGTCTTCGGGAAGTATCTACTGACGAACTCTCGCCGGAAAACCTCCCAACTGATCACCTGACCAGGTCACTTCTCCTCCTCGATGGCCCACCAGTGTCCAGCACTACCCTTAAGAAGGTAGACAACGTGCTTGACTTTGTCTGCTTCGAGGATGTCAGTGATCTGGAAAGCCTTCTCAAGACTTGTCAACCACATATCTGCATCTGCTGGATCAGCCGTCGCAGCATAGTCTGAAGCTCTGACTCAGTGAAGCTGCTCAAAGGTCTTCCCAATACCCGATGTTTCACCATGGGGAGCCTATGCTCTTGGCAGAGGCACTGGCAATCTCTCTACCATGAGATTCATCGTAGCCATCATCTGCCCCATAAGTTGTTGGTAGGCAGGGTATTTGAGAATGGCTGGGTCAAGTTGGGGAAACTCAGGCACCCGATCTTCATGTGCCTGCCCTTTAGCTCCATCAACTGATGCAGCATTACTGCTCTCGGTAGCATGTTCTTCATGGTTTCCAGACATCTTGGCTTTTTCTTCCGCAGAGGGCAGACGATAATTGTAAGAAATCTGGAAACCCACAAGAACAGGCACAACCTAGTCCTAGATCCCTGTAGACTCAGTGAACCTAGAGCTCTGATACCAAAACTTGTGGCGACACATCCTGCTATCACACAGACGACGAGGTGCCATGCGAAAACGTACAGAAAATGCCATAAACCACTTATTACCAAAAACACGGGGTAATTGAACCCGATTTTGGAAAGTAGATAAACCAAGAAACTATTACATCCAGATCCTCATCCTGTAAGAAAACAAGTTATATAAACATTTACAAGTCTAGATACGTGTTCACAGCGTATAAGATCAGCTGTCTTGTCATCACATGAGTTCATCACCTATTTATACATACATAACGTGCTAAAACTGCCCAGCAGCAGGATAAACAAAGCTTCATCAGCTATACATCGTAAAACTACATAAAAACGCCTCCGAGGACCTGAGAGTACATGGATGACTCTAAGAATCTGCTACAAAACAACCAAAACAACATCATATCCATCTCTTGCCTTCTATTGCTCGTCTTGCTGCTCGGCCGCAACCCCGCAACCACCACCATGTCTAGCGCGAACACCTAAAAAGGTTGTAAATCAACAGGGTGAGACACACAGTCCCAGCGAGAAACATAACTCCCCATCGAAACCATAAAACCTCAGAAAGATTAAAGCAACAACAGCAGATAACTGATAAAGTGTAGAATAAGAGCAGTCTATAGAGAAAGGTTGTTATTACCATCGAGCTTACCAAGATGTACGGAAGGCATATAACCAAGTATTTCTTTATGGAACATGAATGACAAGATAAGATTTATAAGATCTGACCACCTAACATAAGGAACGTATAAGTAACTGCAAGGTATAACAAGATCAACTACACAAGAAAGGTCTCAACCAATGTTCTGTGTTTGCCTTAAGCAATAAATACTATTCGGCTGGATTACGTGTTATTATGCCCTGAGCAAGTGAGCCGTACCGCTCAAATCAAACCTTCAGTTGCGAAACCCAAGCCGGTGTCATACAAGGTCAATGGAAGAGACGGACTCCACGACCTCCCACCTCGTGGCCAGTGCATGAAAACCAAAGCAGGACCGCAGTGTCATGCTTAAGTGGCCTCAGCCACAGGGTCAGCTCCCGTAGGCTACCCTTTCCCTAGCCCACCTTGGTACAGGTCTCGGTGCTAGTATATCTGAGCCACATGCCAATTCACCGTGCTCCCTGAGCCATGAACGTATTCATGCTCTATCACACTGAGCCATGGGCCTGTTCACCATGCTCTTATACACATCTTGAGTCTACAACCGAAGTTGCACTCTAACCTCCTCATTTTCAGCTAGGAGAAACCACACATTTTCAATAATATGCGCTTCCAGGTTAACCCGCAGGAGAACCTGTTTCACCATCACCAACTACTGATGATGATGGATCTATGGCCAGGGGAAACTACATAATATGTTCCACTGTAATTCATTAGTATATTTTAAGTGGGTTTTTGAGGCAGGCAGGTTATAACACATACATACCATTAAGTTACCTTGTTATTACCTTCATCATATTATCCTGGGATATCAATCCCTCATCACAAGAAACCACTACCTCTTAAGGAAATTTCATCATCTATCATCATCATATGGAATCACAATCCCAGATCTCAACATCAGAGGATAACACCTCAACTTAGGCAATTTAGCCAACTCAGGTCCTCAGACCTAAACACATTATACAGGTGATGCATGTTATCTCATCAACAAGAGTGATTTTCAATGCAGTGTCATTCAAACGTATATACCTCATATCCCTTTACCTGGTTATGCAACCACATAAAACACCTGCATGGTTAGTATACACAATCATAGAGACAACTGAAACCATCATAGATTAACAAAATGATCGTATTGTCAATATAGGGCAACATTGATGATTGCATGCTTTATCATTCATGCCTCATACCTATGACCATAGACATGGGTCACATTATCATGTGAAGCAACTCATATACTTCCAAAATTATCATTGCTCAGCATCATATATATATATATATATATATATATATATATATATATATATATATATATATATATATATACAAGTTCCAAGTGATCATAAACACATGTAGTATCATGGCATTAGAGTTCAGATATGTCATTTTTACATAGGTGCGTTCTACCATATCAACCACCTCACTACTATCAAACATGTCAAAGGTTCACGAACCATAAATCATAACTATTAACAACAAGAATGTGATCGCATGATAAGAAACTATCAAATGGATTTCCGAGTGGAACATGACCCTCACTAGAAGTACCCACTACCCTCACGAGAAGTGTGACGGGTAGGGCACCCTCACTAGATGTGGTATCGGGCAGGGTTACTTCCCTCATATCGCCCAAGCATACTAGCCACATATCGACCAAGCTAAAGCAAGGATGTCGGGCTACCACCTCAAGGTATATCATGCAACTAGAGACCAGGGCATATCGTGCACATAGCATAATGTGCAACTAGGTCTATGGGGCATGCCGTGCATCTAAGGGTGTCGGGCATCCATGGGTATCGAGCATCCATGGGTGTCGGGCATCATCACAAGACTAGCCTACAGAACTCCATAACGTTCAAGGTATATCGGGCACCAAGCCACTACCTAAGCTAGGTGTATCGGGCAGGGCACTCATCAAGATATAACGTCCAACACACAAAGGTATTGCCCATCCACCAAACACATCTAGGCACAACAGCCAAGGGTACACCTCAAACGGGCAGTAAGGAAAGCCTATCGTCCAACCAAGCTAGCCTCATCTTATCGGCCAACACACAAGGCAAAGACCAAGGTGTATCGCCCAACACAACCTCATCATATCAACCCAAAACTCTAGATCAAGAGAGGGTATCGGACAACACCATTCCCAAGCCATATCGTGCAAGATACAACTCAGCAAGATCATCATCAACCTTGAACACAAGGGATCCAAACCCTAAATTGATCAAGAAGGTCAACTCACCTCTCAACAACCTAGAGAGAGGGGTCTTACACAACCTCTATCACAATTCAGGCAACCACAAGGATCCAACCTCAACATAGATCTCCATCTACCACAAAGTTCACCTCTTGAATCCATGGTGAGAGGAGGGTGTTGCTCAAGCAACTTAGAACACAAGCTCACCTCTCAACTTAAATGAGAGAGGGGTGTTGCTCATATCACTAGAGCTCAAGCTCACTTCTTGAGACCAAGGAGGGAGAGGGGTGTTGCTCAATAAAGAAACCCTAAAACATGGTTCGACCAACTAGGGCAACAAGATCACCATAACCACAAGATTAAAGGTGCAACAAGCAAGAAACTTATCTTAGAACATACTTGACCGATTATGATTATAAGAAAACATACAAGAACATAGAAGAAGGTAATATGATTCGGGTTAGGAGTTATGTAACCTACCTTAATCAAGCTCTAAGCTCCTAGCACCAAGAACCACCTTCGGCCACCTCAAGAGGAAGAAGAAGAAGAAGACTCCAAGATAGGGATCGACCACCAAGCTTTGAAAAGGAAGAGGTGTCGTGCAACCAAAGGGAGAGGGGAAACTAAGGAACTAAAGGGATCCTTAGCAAGAGAAAGGGAACACATATATAGGAGAGGATGGAGGAGAAACCAAGGTAAGACAAGGCAAGGTGTCACCCACCTAGGGACACTTGTCCATGGGTAATGCCACCTCTCAAACTTGCATTAAACACATGTCCAAGGTCATTTCCACATGCAAGCATCAAGCACCAAGTGTCCACTAGTGGTGACACAAACGAGGTCAAAGGGGTTCATGGACAACACACCTCAACTCCATGCCCGACACACCTCCTTGGGCGTCACACCTCAGGCCGACACACCCATGGCCGGCACACCCATGGCCGACACAAGGTCCAACAAGGCTCAAGCAAGGCCCAACAAGGCCCAACAAGGCTCATCCAAGCCCAAAGCAACTCAAGCAATGATCCCAACCCTTCCTCTCAACACTAGAGGAAGCGGGGAGAGAGAGAAACACCTCTTAAGGTGACAAACTTGCTCAACAACCCTAGACTTGGGTTAATTGCAAGTAGCACCTTCAACACACAACAAGCACAAACAAAACCTAATCACCACTAAAGGTGATTAGCAAGCAACTAAGCACCAGGGTTAAGCAAAGCAAACAGGATAAGCCCTAAACGGAGGTCAGGGTCCTTACACCATTATACAAACTTCATGCACTTTCCTGATGTTTTGGGGTAAGAACATGAGGATGTGTGTCCTACTTGAGTTATTAAGATAGTGTGGATCATTGATAAAAGGGTTAGCTAATCTTGAGCACCCTCATAGACTCTTCCAGTGAGGAGTTGTACATAAAAAGCCTTACGAATACATGATATTCATGAATGCACAAAATGATGGTATAATTGGAGTGAAATGACATAAAACACGGAGTCTCATTTTGCTAAATAATTAACTTGTTTAGTTTTCTTATTCGTTACCTCTACAAATCTTTTCAAATTATGCAAAACTTATGTATATGTATCTTTCAGCCATATACTTGACACCTTGTGTGCTTGGCGTGCCTTATTTTACATATTTTATAGGTACCAAGATGTATAGAAGTTTGTGGGCTTGGTGAGCTATGTCAGGTGTTCTTGTTGTAATATCCCTAGTATACATGAGTAGACTTGTAAAGTTGTACTTTCCAATATGTAACTGACTCTTATCATAAAACAATGTTGCTTAATATATCTTGTTGAATGTTGAGATTATGATCAGTGCATTTATCTTGTCATATATTCATATATGCTAAGCATTTCATACTTCTGAATGTTGTCTTCGATATTCATTTGGTTCATGGGATTGGGATTCTAGTACTGTGACAAATGGTATCAGAGCATGAACAATAACTACACCAAACATTGATCACATGAAACACAAACTAAACTCACTTTACATCTCAACCCTAGAAACTTAATGTGATGTCCTCCATGGACTAAGTTGACTTAGCCTCTAGGTTAGAACCAAGATGTTTTAGAACTAGGTGTAGACTTGTATAATCCTGAGAACCCTTTCTTTTCTCCTCCTTCCATCCTGTAGTATGGTTTGTAGGTTCATGAGGGTAAGAAAAGAGAATTCTTATCACCACCCAAGACATATGTTCCAAGCACGTGCTTAGGGTAGCTACACATGTGTGCATCATGTTCTTGCTAATTATCTAGGTGTCATGATATAGACTACCTAATGAGTGTGGTAACTCATTTTGATTTTGGTTTTATTCAAATGGGGTATGGTGGTTTTCATCGCTCATTTCAACGTTGGAGAAAACCTATTTCAAGTATTAGTATATGTACATATGAAAAATGTTACCACATGCAGAAAGGCAGTGAGTGTCCATGTACCCTAAGAGAAAGATATGTAACATCAAGTCTAAATGAGAGTGTTTAGATGTTAGTTGTAGTCTCTAGAGTTGTCTAGAGCTATGATAAAGGTTAGGTTAGAGAGTATCCTAGATGACGTACGTTGATGATGATGATGACGACGACGATGATGGTTATGATTAAGATGATGACGAAGATGATGATAATGATGCTTATGTTGATATGACCCAAGTATGTTTTGAGAAGGTCAAGTATGTTTGACGATATGAGATAAGTTTGACTATGCAACCCTAGCTAATCTAGCACCATGTTTGATGTTTATACTTGATTGATGTTCTAAACATAGCTAGTGGGTTGGCATGATTACTTGTGCCTAGTCTTGTACATGTTGAGATACAATACGTGACATATGGTTTGAGACTGAAATGGGGCCCAACCTATTTACAAAGGAGGACCTCTAGCATGGGACATACAAAAAGGGTGACCCTTGATATGAGTCGACCCGCCACGAGAGAAGGATAGTGTAAAACCCTTGACCTGAGTTTTGGGGTAACCCACTTGGGACCTTGCTCTAATCTTTTGAATTGTAATTATGGCTTGTATATATCTTAAGTTTCAAGTTTGATCTTGTCTGGATGAAGTTTGTTCTTTCTATGCTGGTTTTGGTACAAATTGCAATTTACCCAAAGTAGGGGGTTGATGTGCAATTTTCACCTCTAGAGTCTCCTCTCCCTTCCTTGACATCATCTATAGGAGATAGAGAGAAGGGGGTGCCTGGTTTGAGCTTTAGTTGAGAGGTGGCACCCTTAGTGGTGACTAGGGTTCTTATGGGTGTTGAGTGTCTCGACCTAAGTGTATATGGTGTGTTGTATCGACCTTGGGTCGTGACCTAGGTTAGGTTGGGTGATTTTTGTGGTCAAGACACCCCACTAGGTGTTGATTTTGTGACCAAGAAGGTCTACGATGGTCTTCGGTCAAGATGATTGTCCTCACATAGGTTGTCTTGACCTAGGGCTTGAGGTGGTTCCTTAGTCTTGACCAAGCGTTGATGGTGGATGATGGTGTCACGACCATGGATGGTGCTACATGGATGGGTAATGACCACGACCATGTGGGTGACCATGGTGGTTGAGACACTACCTAGAGTGTATCACCATGCCTTGCATGTCATGCTTAAGTGGTTGCATGTTAGCCTTTTGAGTGGACAAGTGTCACTTGTGTTCCTTAGTATGTTGACACCTCACCCCTTGCTCTCTCTCATCTTCCATCTATATAACCCCTTATCTCCCCTTTCTTGTGACCCCTTTTGGCCCTTCATCTTCCATCTTATCTTTTTCTTGTTCTTGGAGCTTGGTGATTGAATTCTTCTTACATGTGGTGCTTGTGGCGACCATAGCTCATCATCTACCTTGGTAAGTGTTTACCTTTCCTTGATGGCATTTACTTTTATCTCCTACCTCCACCCCCTTATCTTTTCTTGGCCCTAGATAATGGTTCATCCATTATGGTTGATTGGGAGATAAAACTTCTCATCACAAGGGTCATAGACTATGTTTCGACAAGGTAGACCCAAATGGGAGGAAGGTTTCTTCTTTCTTTCTCTCTTTTTCTTTTTGTTCAACCTAGAGCTCTTTGCTCTCTTCTCTTGAGCTATATTTGACCTTAGTACCTTCTTGTTCTTGAGATTCTCTTATGGCCAAGATTGGAGCCTTTGGAGGAGCTTCTTTAACCTTTGGATTGTATGCCTGGAGCCCTTGATCTTGGAGCTTGGAATCCTTGGTGGTAATCTTACTAAGGCTGGTGATATAACCCTTACCCTCTCTATTAATGCACATTCCTTTGCTTTCATGTTGATGTTTCTCTCTCTAAAACATGTTCCTAACGTGTTAGTAAGTAGTGCCATGCTCTAGAACTCATTTGATAGTGGTTATCTTGCTTGGATTGGTAGAAATCTGAAACCCTAATTTTACATATCTGATTTTTTGGGTGATTGTGGTGTTATAGTGATCTTCCTCCATCTTTTGACCTTGGTCTTGTTTTCATGCATGGTGTTCGTGTACCTAGATTATTATTAGAGGTTAGGTTCTATTTTGGGTACCTTAGTTAAGGTTTTCTCTCCCTTGGATGATATTCTTCCTTGGTGGTTTCATGATGCATGACTTAGGGGTTTTGGTGACCGTTTTGCATGAGTCTTTTCCTTCATGATGAGTATAGATTCCCTTGGTCTTTTTTATATTTTGAGACCAATATATCACACCTTGGGGTGGTCAATACACCCTTCTCCATGTTGGTCATGACCATGTTAATTTTGGGTCGAGTCGGTCCCTTGTTGATGGGTTGGACCTAGTGTTGTTTTAGGTCACGACACTTGATGATTGGTGGTTATGTTAACCCCTGTTTGGGTTGGGTTGTTGCCCTTGCCTTGGTCATGACATCCCTAAAGTGGGGTCGTGATAGGCTGCTTGATCGTGACATGTTGATGCATGTTTGGTGATCAATTTCTTGAGTTTTCCTTCATGGTGACCTTGGTTCTTTCCTTGGCTTCCATTCTATCTTGAGACCTATATGGTGCATCTTGGTGTGGTCGCAACACTTCCCTCTTGGTGGTAACGACCTTGATAGCTTTGGTTGAGATGCTTCCTTGTAGTTGAGTTTGACCTAGAGGTGTTAGGTCAAGGCTTTTGGTGTTAAGTGGCCTAGTCACCCCTGGTGCTGGTGTCTTGTTCCTACCTTTGCTTGGGTTGAGACTCACCCTAGAGTGTAGGGTCGCAACCATGATGGTCTTGGGTCGTGACATGGGTGGAGGTCGAGACACCCTTGAGACCGAGACATGTTTGGTCGAGACATGTTGAGGTCGAGACACTTCTAGGTCGAGACGTGTGCGAACCATAACCCTAGATGTCACAGTTGTGACATGGTCAAGATGGCGGAGGTCGTGACCTAATGGTATGAGTGTCGAGACACCATAGACGTCACAGTCATGACATGGACCAGGTTTGGTGGTCGTGAGCCAGTGGTTATGTGGTCAACACTTGGTGATGGTAGGTGGTCGAGAGGTGTATGCTTGGACACCTAACTATATACTTGGATGAGTTATGTATAAGCTTTATATGTGCCATTTAGATTGATACCAAATCAACTATATCATGTTTCTTTAACCCTAATTTACTCCAAGATGATGGGAGGTGATGAACCTAGGGTTTTTGTTTGAACCTAGCTTTAGAAACCCTAATCGACTATGGAGGGAAAACCTTAATCCTAATGATGAGTATGGTGACATGATTGTTTCTCTTTCTTGGAATGGCTAGTATATTATGATGACATCTTTCTCTTGTTGTGAACCTCTAACCTTGTAGGATGGATGCATGCCAATGGTTGGGTATTCTATGGTGATGGTTATGTATAAGTGAGGCATGTAGAGAAAATGATGTGACACATGGATTTAGGATGTTTTCTCTTTCTCGTTTATCAATTTCTAACCATGCAGGTGATATGAACTTGAATATCATAGCTAGTGCATGCTATGGCGAGCATGATGTGTCACTGGTTGAATGAGCCCTCATGAGGCATGTTCAAATACTTGTGATATAGAAATGATGTGAATGGATCCTATGACCTAGTGATGGCTTGATGCCTGTTGTGATGTGATACCATCTAGTGATATGATTAAGGGATTGATATCCCATAGTGATGTGACATTAATGAGTGGTTGTGCAACAATGATGAGGGTCTTGTAAATTATAACATCACTGACCTAGGTTATACCTTAACCCTAGATGTTTTGCTTAATAAAGTTGATTATATTCTTGCTCTTATTTCTTTAAAAGTAATTAAGGCTCAAGAGGAACTTATGTTTCAATTTTAGTCCTTTTTGAATAATGTTGAAATACTGTTTTGCTTGTTTTGGACTAATGTGCAAATTACCCAAGTTGAGGGGTTAAATTGCAAATTTTACATGATAAAATGTTTCTCAGATGTTGAAGCATCATAAGAATGAGAATGATGCAGGGGTATGGCTTGTGACAGCCTGAGTACCAAGAAAGAGCTTATTAAGCAATGTTTGTGCATTAAAATCTAGTTTTGGTGTAATGTGCAATTTACCCAAAACCTAGGGTTCAATATGAAAAATGTCACTTATAGAGAGCCCCTCATGTTTCTTGGCATCATGTAGAGAAAATAAAATGAGAGGGGTGTCTCATTTGAATCACTTTGGAGGAGAGAGAATCTTGATATTAAAATAATCAAGATTTAAACATAATTAGAAATATAATTCAATTTAATGCAAAAATAAATATATTAATTGAAGTGCCCTTCAATCAAATATGTGAAGGTTGAATTTGCACAAGTGTGAACGTCCTTGTGCCTTGCAAAGGCCACAAAAATATCCTAAGTGAGTGGAGATCCCACTCACATTAGTTAACTAAAAAGTAATATCCACTAAAAAGGGGATATTAATATTATATGAATTAAGGTGCTTAATTGCTTTTCCTTTAATTCATGGATAATGAAGAGGAATTCGAAGGTGGGGAAGATGGATTTTCATGAAAGGAATTGAGGGGAAGTTGTGGCACCAATTTTGGGAGTTAATGGATTTTTATATCACTTTCTCTCTCATTGAAATTCCCTTATAAACACTTCATTTTTCACTCACTTGAAGACTCTTTTTCAGATTTTCTTTCTCTCCTTGCTTTGGTTGAACACAAGGGATCTTAGGAGAAATAGGAGGATGGACGCCAACCTGTAGGTAAGCTCCTTAATCATCTTCAACCTTGATTTCATGGTGGAAATTGAAAATCAATGCTTGATTTCTTCTTTTCTCCATGCAATCTTCAATCCTAGCCAATTCTTTTCACTCAAAAGCTTGAGGACGGACCTTGGGAGTTTGAGAAAGCTTCATTCACCATTGAGGACGTGAAGGTTGAAGCTTGGATTCAACTTTGAAGGCAGTTTATATAACTTGAACCCTTAAATGCTATTATTGCATTCAATTCTTCATCAATTGTTGATCATTTTGTTCTTCTTGAAATTTCTTTGAATAATTGATGAAATTTCCATAAGAATGGCAGTATATTTTGAAGGATCAAAGTTTGATTATGATGACATCATCATAAGCACACACCTCAATGAATATCTTGTGCAAACGGTTTTGCTCCTTGGTGATCAAACTGTCTCAAGACCGTTTGAGGTCAAGAGGACTCAAGACCATTTGAGGTCAGGAGAGGTCATGGTTGGATGATGATCCAATGATACCAATTGATTTGATTATAAAGGTTCCACGTATGGAAGATTCACCAATTTCAAACCCTAATCGATTGAATTGATTGAAAACCCTAATTGATATTGAAATAGTTTCAAACCGTTTGAATAGGTTTACCGAATGAAAGTGTTGACCAAATGGAGGTGTTAACCGTTTGGGATCAAACGATCTCAAACCGTTTGAGGTTTAATCGATCTCAATGTTGGATTGTGTATTCCGTTTCAAAACAATTAATGAGCATTCAGTTTCAAGACCGAATGAATGAAATTAGCCTCAAGACCGCATGGAGGTTGAAGCACCTCAAGACCGTATGGAGGTCAAGCACCTCAAGACCGTTTGAAGGTTTCAAAGTAACAAAACCATTTGGAAATCTAATAGTTTCAAAGTTATGAAAGACCAATGAATCCCTTGATTTTTAATAGCATATATCCAAGTTAAATCCAGTGGTTGTACCTCTAAAGTACTTAGAGGAATAGTACCTTTAGAGTGATTAACCTTTGATGTCATGTGAAACCCTAATTGAGGGTGATGTCATGTGAAACCCTAATTGAGGGTGATGTCATGTGAAACCCTAATCGAGGGTGATGTCATGTGAAACCCTAATTGAGGGTGATTTCATGTGAAACCCTAATTGAGGGTGATGTCATGTGAAACCCTAATTGAGGGTGATGTTATGTGAAACCCTAATACAAAAATGTGATATGAAACCCTAATCTAGGGTGATGCTATATAATGCTATATGAAACCCTAATCTTGAGTTATAGGGCATGAAGCCCTAATCTCGGGCAATGAGATGATAAACCATAGCCCCAATTCTTGGGTAATGGTTGAGTAATCCTTGATTGACATGAAATGGGAAACCCTAACCCTGAGGAAGGATTAGTGGTGTAACCCTTGTATAGCATGATGCTGATATGTAATTGATATAACTATTATCATGTGTTCTAACCATGCAGGTATCAGGAGATGATGAGCATAGCCAGGTATGAGCTATGATGTTTCATTTATTGAAATTGTAAATGGGCCTTGTGAGCCATAACATGCTTTGTTGCCTTGTGAGAGGTAACAAGAGATGAAATGGGCCTTATGAGCCATAACATGCTTTGTTGCCTAGTGAGAGGTAACAAGAGATGAAATGGGCCTTGTGAGCCATGTGAGATGCTTGTGTAGCAAGTATCATGTTACCTTGGTCTAATGACCCGAAGGTGTTTTAGTTACCAGATAAGTGGTAACAAGTGTTCTATGATGATCTGAGGGTTTGAATACCCATGATGAGTTTGATGAGGGATGAGAATACTCCCGATGAGATGAGGGATTGAGATCCCAATGCTTTATTAAAGATTTGAACAATACTTGCTGGAAGTATTACACATTCTTTGTAGCAATTGTTAAAATAATTGTTGTTTGAGAACTTGTTTGATGCTAAAAGAATATGGTAATACACTTAATTAATCAAGTGATATCATATAATGTAGTTGTCCTGACCATAGAGCCATCATCGTCAACATTTGCTAAATGGTGAAACGAGCTTAACTCGGAGCACATATTTTTGAATATGTGGGGGTAATTGGGAAATTATATCCTCATGCCCCATAGGAATGGCTACGGGTTATATCCTATGCACGGGATTGGTTACGGACCATACCCTAGTATGAGTATGGCTATGGGCCATGACTCCATGATATGATACCAGGCATTGGCTACGGGCCATAACCTTGAAGAGAGTATATGCTGCGGGCTATAACTCTATAGTGAAGATGCCACTATACCCTGACAAGCTAATTGCAGTTTGATACATGATGTCTCTACCATATAATCTCGTACTGACCGAGAAGGTTGAGGTCTTGGATTCCGACTCTTCCATTGACCTTGTGTGGTACCGATGCTAACGTAATCGTGGTCGGTTGGAGAATGAACGGTATACTTCATCTCTCTAGGGCATTAAGTATGATTGTAAAATGTAACCAGCTATGTAGCGTATTTGCTTAAGGTTGAAATACAAGAATCACTGGTTGATGTTATCTTGCTTAGTTTATCGAATAAAAGTTATACATGTTCTTCATATCCCTTATTGGATAAGTGACATACTGCTTCATCAAGTTATAGCTGAAATGCTTTGATTAGGAATATTGCTTTAATCTATTTAGGCATTGATTGAACTACTATTGAATATATATAATTCCTCTGCTCAGTTTTATTCTATTAAACTACAATAATAATGTTTCTGGAGGAGAGTTATATTTCTTGCTGGGGCAATTTCAAATTGTCTCACCCTCGTGGAATCCAACTTTTTAGGTAGACGCGGAGGAAGAGGCAGAAACCTTATAGTAGGGGAAGAGCAACAACAGTAGTAGGGACATCAGTGAATTCTCAGGTGGAGACACTGGCGGTCATGTGTTGTATATGTGTACATAGAGTCCTATGTGTCATCTCTCTACTCTCAGGTCCTCGGAGTCAGTAGATGGTTTTTAATGAATCGATCTGAGATTTTGGCTTAATGCCTCAAGGTTCTGATATTGCCTGTGTACCGTTTAACAGAGCAGTTGATGTTGTAATCTTGAGATGAGATGATGATGGATCTTCCACTCGCGTGGAATTGCGTGCACCACTAAAAATCCCAAAGATAGTAAGTCCGTGGGTTTAGCCTTGCTTATACTTGGTCAAAACTCCACCCATGTATGCTGAGATACATGGAAGTCTTATCACAGTATAGTTAAGGGTCGAATCCACAAGACAACGGTCTTGTTGGCAACAACAAGATGGAAAACGTAAGAATTTCACTTAACTCCTTAATAGTTGATATTTAGTCCAAAGATTTGATTTGGTTGTTTTAAACTAAGTGCAAGTAAAGTAAAAGTAAGAAAGTAAACTTCGGTTGTTAACAATGATAAGGAATCACTAGGATGTGATCGATTTTCACCACCACTACGCATGGATCAAGACATGCAACATAAAAACATAACCTGCAATAAGAGTTAGATCAGCTAGTATCTTTGTAGACTTAGCTTCCTTTCAGAGAAATAACTACGAGGAGCGTGGGAATGTTGTAACGCCAGCCATCCTTGTAGGAATGGTCACTTACTTTACAACATTCCCTCCACAAAGTGTGTTCCTCGACTTATCAAGGTTGTACTTTCACATGTCAACTGATTCCATTTCATAGTATGAAAGTGCAACGCTGTAAGTGAGTTTACTTCACTTCTTGGAAAGCACTCCTAGATACTGAAATAGGTGCATGGTGGATACATGCACCAAAAACCAACATACAATCGAGCTTCAAATCTAATAGTACAAACATAGACAATTCATACTAAAAGATAAAAGATAACACAAGTTGGTGATCAAGCAACAAGCATTCATTAAACAATTGATGTCGAACTGAGAAGAAAGTATATCTCTATTGCAAACTATGGATTACATTGCATGATATGAAACATGGGTAGCGGGGCTACTCCCCGCACCCTAGTGAAATGAGACTACTTGCTCATAGCAATGACAAAGAAGGAGGTGAGAAGAGAGAGAGAGAACGTCATCCCCATGAAGGAGAGAGGAAAGTCAACCCCTTAGAATGAGAGAGAAGGACGATCTTCACACTTCACAGGTTGCTCGATGATGAGGAATCCCCTTCCCACCTTCTTTGGAGATGAGAGAGGAAGCAGCTTGGGAATGGAGCGTGGATCTCAGACCAGCAGCCTTCGGGTAGAGGATGGAGGATGAAATAGCTCTGGAGTAGGAGAGGCAGCCTCTGGGCATCTGAAAACTTCCTCCTACTTGGGAGGACCCCTTGGGTCTTATTTATAGGCCTTAAGTGAAGTCCAAACGGTTTGGATAGTTTTGGGTCCAAACGGTCTTGAAGATCGTTTGGACCCCGAGACCGTTTGGACCCAGAGACCGTTTGGACCCCGAGATCGTTTGGACTCCGAGACCGTTTGGATCCCGAGACCATTTGGACTCCGAGACCGTTTGGACCCCGGGACCGTTTGGACTCCATGCGGTATAGAGACCGTTTGGCTTTATGCGGGTTTGAGACCGTTTGGCTTCATGCGGTCTTGAGACCGTTTGGCTTCATGCGGTCTTGAGATCGTATGACTCCATGCGGTCTTGAGATCGTATGACTCCATGAGGTCTTGAGATCGTATGACTCCGTGCGGTCTTGAGATCGTATGACTCCGTGCGGTCTTGAGAGCATATGTCTCCATGCGGTCTAGAGACCGTTTGGCTTCATGCGGTCTTGAGACCGTTTGGCTTCATGCGGTCTTGAGACCGTTTGGCTTCATGCGGTCTTGGGACTGCTTGAGTATTTTGTGATTTTTTTGTGTCTTTTTCTGTGAGTAAAAGGGAGAAAAGTTAATCTAGCAGTATGTTTGCAATAAAAGAGAATAATTAGAGATTTTGTCTACTTTATCTGAGAAAGAGTGTGGAAAACTGAAGAATATTACTAAGATAGCATCACAAAATTGGAGGTTATCACCCCCCCTAACTTAGAGTCTAGCTTGTCCTCAAGTTAGATAGAGCTGGGGCATGTAATGGCGAGGCAATTTTATTCAGTTAAGATTTCCATACTCTTGCTTCAATTCTAAACCTGAGATCTCTTAAGATTGTATCAGAGCTTTTTGCCTTAACTCTTTCAGGTATTGAGAGTTGCTTGGATCTCAGGTTTCTTCCATATCTTAGCCCGCATTGGGACCACTTTTTCTTTATTCGGTGCATGTCGTTGACTCTAATCAGTTTTATACTCCTCTGAAAATCCTACCGGAAACTAGAGTGGGTATGAGGGTTGGCTAAAGGCTTAGTGTGTAACTCCCCCTTCAAGTGGGGGAGGGGTTTTCTATGCTTTTAGGATCTCACTACCGGGCACAATACATCTACCTTCTTGAGGGCAGCTGAATGTACCGGCCGGGAGAGTCCTTTATCGGCCTTTCATATATTTGGATACCTTAGGGTTTCACTACCGGGCACGACACATCTGCCTTTGTGAGGGCAACTGGATGTACCAGCCGGGCGAGACCTTTGTTGGTTCTTCATATAGATCCTTATTTATGACACAAATCTCATGATTTTATTCAACACTCTGGCTTTTATTCGTAAACTCACAGGCTTGGGATTTGGATATTTAGGGATTTTGATTTGGGCGGCCAAGCCTCTTTTATTTGGAGAGAAGAAAATTGTTCTTAGAGTTGTTCGACATGCACTTATTTGGTTTCTACTAGTGGTCCACTTGCAAGGCTTCATGATTTGGATTTCACCTGATGTCCCTCTCGTCCTTGAGGTTGTTTTGGCTTATTGCAGCCCTGATGTTGTCCTGTGGAGAGTCAGATGTAGAATTGAAATCGAAGAATGGAAATTGAGTGAAGATGATTTATTAACTCGCCATTGCATGTCTATGTGCTATTCTTGATATTGCTCTTGAGGGCTACTGGATTCTAAAGTTAGATGGGGATGACTTTGTTCCAAGTAGGTTTTATTATCAGGATAGAGATTAAAGCGAAAACTAAGTATGTGCAAAGAAAACTAAAAATTTTATACGGGATTGAAAAAGAAGATAGAAAGGGAAGGATTTAGAATTGATACCTCGCCCTTGTCCAGTGTACTCCCCCCCTAATTTATCACTCACTCTATCCTCAGAGTGTCTAAGGGATAGGTTGAGAAGTACAAGGACAAGGGCATCAGGCGTCAGTTAGTCCTTTATTTGCGCCATGTGTGCGAAGGAGATTAGCAACAAGCTTTCTACGTAACGCGTGGTAATCCACATCTGTCATATCCTCTATTGGTTTTTGAAGGACCATGATGGTGTACATCCAGTGGAGGACCTGGAAGCCGCAATCGTTTGATTCCCGAATTTGTTGGGGACATTTATGGTTGAAGGATGGGCGATGAAAGTGTTCTTGGTCATAAGCCCTTGTGTGCTGACTTAATAAATCGATTAGTTTGTCTGCACATTCCTTCGCTACTACCTCTGTGGGCATCTTTGGTGTCACTACATAATTCTTCTGCCGGGGATTGAACTGGCTGTCGAAACTGTTGTAGATGGTAGTTGTTCCTTCGGGTAGGTTTGTTGCCAGAAGCATCCAGTGCTCATGATAAAGGAAGGGGAGCATGATAAACTTTGGTGTTGTATGTTGTAGGAAGGAAATGAGCGCCTCAGTTGTTCTGAAGTTTTTTAGCTTTAATAAATCATCCTTCATGTAAGGGGATGCCATATATGTTGTGGGGTAATGCTGTCCAAGAAGGAATTGATAAGTGGCCATTAAACTTATGGACAGAGACCCTTTTAGCTGGACAGTTTCTCATAGCGCATCCGCCATGACCAGAATGTCTCTGGACATGAAAACGAGGTCATCGTTCTCGGCGTAAAGCTTTGACATGACGAGACGAAGTTCATTGTCGGAGAGACTTTTGCAAGCACTTAGGTCAAAATCTGGGAAGGTTGGTTCTATGGTAGATAAGGGCATCATTTGTGATGAGGGTCTCATGAAGGGTGCCCCTGACAAAAAATTGTTGTCCCCTTTGTCATGCTCGGGGACTATGACAGGTTGTTTGTTTTTATCCAATTCTTATAAAGTTTGTCTAAGGGGTCGCCTTTGCGGACGTTGGATTGCTAAAAACAGATAGTGAGGGACGTCATATGGTGCCATTGTAGGGTCCTTTAAGAACCTTCTATCGCAAATAAGCTCCATGGCATAACGCCCTCGCAAGGAGTGAAAATCTTTAGCGGCTAGCTCATTGAAGGGGATTTCTTGGTTTAGCGCTTGAATGTGACGGATAGTACAAAAAGCGCAATCCCCAGAGCCTTCAGCGGTTTGGACTTGCGAGTTTATTATTTGGAACCATGGTTGGCTCCAGTCCTGACGGAGGGACGGGCGTGCAGCCCAGATTAGCTTAAGGAGACAGAAGGGTATACATCGTGCTTCTCCTACTCCTTCTCTGACAAAATTTATTGTTCCGGATGGAAGCTCAGTGACGCAAAAATTGTAAACCTTGGCGTCACGAGCCTCGGTGTCCACAATCATAAACAACCAGTGACCGGACACTTGGAATGGTACTGTAAGATATCATGCCCTCCATGCTAGGCCGGCACGCAGTCGCTCTATTGACTTGGCTCATATTTATTTGTATAACAAGCCTATGTATAGAGCCGGTGAGGCATTAAACACTGGTTGCTGCCTCTTTGAGCTTCTATAGACTTCTATGCAGTTGGCAAGTAAGACACAGAAGATTGCCATTGACATCATTGACCGTGGTCACAAGATGTTGCGGAAGTCTTCGCGTGTTAACTTGCGCTTAGTCTTTGTGTTGTGATAGATGATGTCGCCTCCCTCTTTGGCATCGTCGACAATAGTGTTCAAGATGAAGATGTCATGAGCATCTAGTGTTGAGATGGCCGCCATATCTAGATCGTGCATCTTATGCGGCAGAGGTGGTGGCGGGGGAATCTCCTACGGAGGGGGTGAAGAGGTTTGCTCCAGATCTTCTAAAAAAACTTGCATGTCTTCATCTGAGTCGGAAGCAAAATCGAGTTCTTCGTCAGTATCTAAATGTACGCGTTCTGAATCTTCTTGTTCTGGAGGAAATGGCACTGATTGGTCAAGTGCGGAGAAAGGTTGAGGGGCGGCTGCTGGTGTGTTTGTGCTGGTTCCTAAGATACATTGGTGGAACTCAGCAAAAGCCACATCTTTTGCAGACTCTCCTATGGATCCCAAAGCAGAATAATCAAGGAATTGGTCTTCATATGATATATTTACATTTTCGTTGTGGGTGGGGGACTTGGTGTGATGCCCACCTTCTTGGTGGGCTCTGTCGGATCCTTTCTGAGATGGTTCTGCTCCTTGGCTTGGGCCCTCCCCAACATTGTCTGGGTCATCAGATTTGTCATCTGAGGAGGTAGTATCGTCGTTAGAATTGACTGAGGAGTCAGAGTCATCTTCGTCTTCATCATCGCCTTCTTTGTCAGCTGTTGCTTTATCTGCTGGCTTCTTGTGGGCTTTCTTTTTGCACTGCCGATGAATGGCATGTAACTCGTCAAACGCCACTTGCACATGCTCGTGCGTTTTGAGTAGTGTGTCGTGTGTTTCTTTGAGATCTTTGTATTGGCCCTCGGCAGAGAGGAGTCGTGCTGTAAGATCTGTTACATTATCTCGTAATTGTTGGATTTCATTGTTTGCCGACTCCTCTTGGAGATTGATGAGTTGTGTGAGGGTGCTGCTGATGGTATCCAAGTGCGTGCTAAGAGTTGTTTGGTGCTGCTTGAGCTCGTGGAGAGTATCAGACAGAGGTTGAGTCTGCGTGGAGATCTCATCGACTTGCTTGGCCATCACTTCTTGCTGGCATTTTACCCCAAGGAGCAGCTCGGGCAAGTTGTTGAATTGGCTGTTGACGTGATCAACTTGCCTGGCCATTACATCTTGTCGTTGCTGAAAACCTTGGAGGATGCTTGGCAAGGCGTGGTTCTGTTTGTCGATCTTGGCTACCTGCTGAGATAGTCCCTGCACATAAGAAAAAATGGAGTTCATAATGTTAGAAGGGTCAGTGAGAAGGTTTCGGATGGTGTCGAATTGACGTCCGAATTCTTCACCGACATTAGTGAAAGGGACCCCAATTATGGAAGGGTGGGATGGTTGGGGTCTGGTTGGAAAGGGTGGAGTGTCCTGTGGAAGAGACACTATTGATGGTTCGGTGAACTGCGTGGTGACTATAGATGGTGTTACCAGCGGTGGTGGGGTGGTGGTGGATGGGAAAGGTGGTGATGTTGTTGGTGAAAAAGGTGGGATTGATAGTGGTGGGGAAAAGACTGCGGAGATGGATGCGAAGGTAGTGAATTCTAGCGTAATGGTGGAGAAGGGGATGCCCGAGGAGAAAATGGGTGAAGTGGAGGATGTAGGTGGTTGTGTAGTTGTGGAGAAAGATGGTAGAGTGGCAGATTGTGGAAAGGTGGAGGGTGGTGAAGTGGTGGTGGTAAGCTCAGCGGTTAGACTCATAATGAAGGAGTCTAGAGATGAGGTGGTGATTTGTTTGTTAGGGAGGGTGGGTTATGGTTCTGGGTGTGGTTTTGATGTTGGTGTCCTCGAAAGCTGTTGTTTCTGCAAAAGCCTTTTGGACGGTCATTTCACTAGAATTTTTGTTATACGATCTGCCGGGGCAGTGATACTGAGCTCGGTCTACCCCGCTTGGGTTGTCTTGGCTTGTGCTTTGACCGGAGCTAGGAGTTTGGTAATCTCTTCATCAGTAAAGAGAAGTTTGTCTTTATCGTAGTCCGCTAGCTCCGGAAGCGGTAAAAGGGTGCTGGAAGATTTGACAGTTGGGCAGAAGATGTAATGTAATTTGGCATCCTTCTCCTTGATAATGTAGGAATTCTTCAAGGTCTGTTCGTTGGTAAGGATGTCTCCCTTGATCTTCGTGCAACGTGGAAGTAATCTGTCCATCCTGAGATATTTGATTATCAAAGTTATGTGCCCACCCATGCAAATTTCTTTCCCTATGGTGTAGGCGGAGAATTTTTGTATCAAGTGTCAGCCAATATTGACCGATTTTCCATTCAGAATTGACCATAGGAGAAAGAGGTCAGCGGTTATGACATTTCCACTTTCTATTCTTGGGAAGAGCGCACCAGTGAGGATCTTGTGGAGTGTACGCACGAACCCAGAATGGATATCGTAGGCTTTGCATGATTTTGCCTCATAAGCTGGGAACCCTGTTAATGTTTTCCAGAAGGTGTGTCTATTGAATTGTGAATTTTCCGTTCCTGTAGCTTTGGCCATCTTGAGATGTTCTGGGTTGTCGATGAAGATTTCATTCAGAAGATTTTCTATTATAGAGATGTCTTTGCCAAAAAGTTTGGCGACTAGCCTGCGGTCACCTCCGTCCCTTGCTCTGTGGGCAATGTCCACCGTTTCTTTGGTGAGATAGGTAAAGAATTCTGTGGTGGGTTTGATATATGATATTTCGGGTATGAAACAAAGTCTGGAGAGGTTAGCATTGTCTAGGATGGTGAGGATTCTATCATAGATCCCCATCTTGAGCAGTACGCTGGAGCAGACGTACTTTGTAGGTTTTAGGGTTTTATCAATGGAAGGAAGGGTGTGAATGTAGAGGTTTTCTGGTGGTGGTGCTGTAGTGGTGATGGGGGGGGGGAAAAGAAGGAACAGTGATGATGGTGGGAATGGCAGCGGAGGTGGTGGTTGGTGGAATGTTTCCTGCCAGGGTTTTCTCCCTTGCAGTGACAGGATGAACCTGCTTCCTTGCCCGTTTTTTTTGGTTGCCGAGTTGTAACGGCTTCCTGGGCCTTTCGCTTCCCCTTAGACTTTGTGGTGGGGGATTCCGCCTTAGGAGTCGGCTCATATTCTGAGCCTTCATCATCATCGGAAGAAATTTCTTCCACTTCTTCTTCAGGTGCCTCGGATAGGCATTTGTTGATGCGGTCAATTTCGCACAGAACCGCCATGATTTTGACATTTGGTGGGGCCTTCCCAGTCTTGTTGTAGTTGTCGATAATTTGTTGGAGCTTGGATCGGTCCTCTCTTAGTTCCTCTTGTGTCCAGTGAGGGTTGTCAGCAGTTCCGGTTGGTTGTTTTGCTGGAGAAGCCATTTCTGAAAATAGAAAGTCATATGTTAGCATAAAAATTGATTATGTATGAGTTTTTATATATTTTTATGAAAAGCAAGCAGTGCTTAAAAAGACTAAACGGTTTGAAGATCATTTGGTCCCAAACGGTTTCAGGACCGTTTGGTTCCAAATAGTTTTGAAGACCATTTGGTCCCAAACGGTTTCGAGACCGTTTGGTCCCAAACGGTTTCAGGACCGTTTGGTCCCAAACGGTTTTGAAGACCATTTGGTCCCAAACGGTTTCGAGACTGTTTGGTCCCAAATGGTTTCGAGACCGTTTGGAAGGTAAAACGTCGGGGGACGTCTGGTGATAGTGGAGGTGGCGGCGACGAAAGCAAAGACAGCAGCGATAGAGACGATGGTGGCTATAGAAAAGAGGATCGCGGCGGTGCCGTAAACGGCGACAAGGGTAAAGATAATGGTGACAGTTTGATAGAATAGGGATTCACGGCGGTGCAGCCAGTGTCGGTGATGGTGGTGTGCCATCCTTGTTGCTGTGGATGGGGAAAATGACGGCGAGAGCATCGGTGATGGGGGCGCAACCGCCGTGAGGATGCACAGAACCTGAGAGGGGTGGTCGGCGAAGAGAACACGCGTTGCAAGGTGTGCGGAAACGGGAGCAGAGAAGGAGCGGGAAGAGCCGTTCGCGCGAGGGTTTAAGGAAGGCTCGAGAGTCGAAAGAAAGAAGAAGGAGGGGGGGAGGTTATATTTATAGGAAATGGGGGTTGACCTTGCAAAACCTTTAGGTCAAACGGTTTAGCGACCGTTTGGACTCCAAACGGTTTCAGGACCGTTTGCTCCAAACAGTTTCAAGACCTTTTGGCTCCAAACGGTTTCAGGACCGTTTGGGAGGGTTATGGGTATTTTGATTTTTATATTTTTATGTTTGTTTTGATTATGTGAATTTTTATATTTTCAGAAGATAAACCTAAGGTAACATAAAAGAACAAAAGATAAAGACAAAAGAAAAATGGTGGTATTCAGATCTTGGGTTGCCTCCCAAGTAGCACCTGGGTTTTACGTCGCTGGCTCGACGAGGTTTCAATGTTGTTATGATGATGTTGTGGCATCTCTGATCTCAGTAGTTTGTCTCGACATTTTATCTGCTGGAGTGTAGTACTTTTTCAATCGATGGCCGTTGACAGTCCTTTCTCCCCCATTGTCATCAACAATTATGACAACTCCAGTTGGGTATATATGTTTGATGGTGAAAGGCCCAGACCACTTTGTGCGGAGTTTTCCGGGGAACAATTTGAGCTTGGAGTTGAAAAGAAGGGCTTTATCTCCGATGTCGATGTCTTTTCTTTTTAGATGACCATCGTGCCACATCTTGGTTTGTTCTTTATAAATCCTGGCACTTTGATACGCGGTCATTCGGAGCTCCTCTAGCTCTTGTAGATGGAGTTGTCTGCTTTCTCCGGCACTATTGAGATTGAAATTCAGTTGTTTAATGGCCCACCAAGCCTTATGCTCCAGTTCCACCAGAAGATGGCATGACTTCCCGTAAACCAAACGGAACGGGGTTGTCCCGATTGGAGTTTTATAAGCTATTCGGTAAGCCCAAAGGGCATCGGGAAGCTTGGTGGACCAGTCAGTGCGGTGTCTATTTACGGTTTTCTCTAAAATTGCTTTTAATTGTATGTTTGAAACTTCAACCTATCCACTCATTTGTGGATGGTAAGACATAGCAATTTTATGATTGACTCCGTATTTCTTTAAGAGAGCTTCAAATCTTTGCTCCAGAAAATGGGTTCCACCATCAGATATGACAGTTTGGGGAACCCCAAATCTGGGAAAAATGATATCTTTGAACATCTTTATGACTGGTTTGGAATCACTAGAAATTGCGGGTATAACTTCTACCCATTTCGAGACATAGTCCACAACGACCAGTATGTAAGAGTATCCATATGAAGAGGGGAAAGGACCCATATAGCCTATCCCCCAGACATCGAAAATCTTGATCTCCTGCCACATGGTGAGAGGCATTTCGTTTATTTTTGTTATACCACCGGAGAGATGACACTTGTTGCATGATTTGACAAAATCATGGGAATCTTTTGCCATTTTTGGCCAAAAGAAACCCGATTGTTGGATTTTCATGGCTGTCTTTTTCGAACTCATATGTCCTCTAGTGGGGCCGGAGTGACAATGTTCTAGGACATGAGTGATTTCTTCCTCAAGTAGGCAGCGGCGGAAGAGTCCGTCTGCGCATAGTCGAAAGAGGTAAGGTTCATACCAATAGTATTGCTTGACATCATGTAGAAATTTCTTTTTGTCATGATAAGAGGCGGAAGGGTGAATGATTCCCGTAGCTAGATAGTTTACAATGTCAGCATACCAGGGGAATCCTGTTGTAACTTTCATTAGTTGGTCATCCAGGAGGGAGTCTCGGATGGGCACTTTATCCTCGTCCTCAACTTTGATACAACTGAGGTGATCAACGACAACGTTCTCCACCCTGCTTTTGTCTTTGATTTCCAAATCAAATTCCTGAAGCATCAGCACCCATCGAATAAGTCTGGGTTTTGCATCCTGCTTCTGAATCAGATATCGTATAGCGGAGTGGTCGATAAAGACGACGACCTTGGCTCCAATCAGGTAGGAGCAGAATTTCTCGAACGCATAGATGACAACCAGGAACTCCTTCTCTGTAGTAGTGTAGTTCTTATGGGCTTCATTGAGCATTTTAGATGCGTAGTAAATTACGTAAGGTTTCTTGTCGATCCGCTGTCCTAATACGACCCCTATGGCGTAATCGCTGGCGTCGCACATGATTTCGAATGGTAGCGACCAATCTGGGGCTCTCAGTATAGGTGCAGAAATTAAAGCATTTTTGAGAGTTGAGAAACTTTGTAGGCATTCTTGGTTAAAATTAAACTCGGCATCTTTGGTCAGCAATTGGGTCATGGGTTTTGCTATTTTTGAGAAATCTTTAATAAATCTTCTGTAAAACCCAGCATGACCTAAAAATGCTCGAACTCCTTTTATGTCTTTTGGTGGTGACAATTTCGAGATAACATCAATTTTTGCCTTGTCCACCTCAATCCCTCTATCACTTACTCTTTGTCTGAGGACGACACCTTCAGTTACCATAAAATGGCATTTTTCCCAATTCAGAATGAGGTTCGTTTCCTCGCATCGTTGTAAAACTCATCCAAGGTTGAGTAGACAATTATCGAAGGAGTCTCCGTAAACTGAGAAATCATCCATGAATACCTCCATTATAGATTCTGTTAATCCTGCAAAGATAGAAGACATGCACCTTTGGAAAGTAGCGGGCGCGTTACACATCCCGAATGGCATTCTTCTAAAGGCATAAGTCCCAAAGGGGCAAGTAAAAGTAGTTTTCTCCTGGTCTTCCGGATGTATAGGGATTTGCTAAAATCCAGAATAACCATCTAGATAACAGAAGAACTTTTGATGAGCTAAACGTTCAAGGATTTCGTCGAGAAAGGGTAGAGGGTAGTGATCTTTTCGTGTTGATTTGTTTAATTTCCTATAGTCGATACACATCCTCCACCCTGTCACAGTCCTTGTAGGCACTAGCTCATTTTTGTCATTTAGCACGACAGTGGTCCCCCCCTTTTTGGGGACCACTTGGACAGGGCTGACCCACTGGGAATCTGAAATTGGGTAAATTATGCCAGCTTTCAGAAGTTTGAGGACTTCAAGGCGGACCACCTCCTTAAGGTTGGGGTTTAGCTTTCTTTGGTGTTCCCTTGAAGGCTTGAATTCCTCGACCATGGGTAGCCTATGCATGCATAGGGTAGGATTTATACCTGTCAAGTCAGTTATTTTGTACCTAATGGCCTTCTTGTGCTTCTTTAATTCGTCGAGCAGCCTTTCCTCTTGGTCTTCTGTCAGAGTGGAACTGATGATAACTGGACATAATTTTTCCTTGTCCAAGAAGACGTGTTTGAGTCCCGAAGGTAGAGTCTTCATCTTGGGGGCCTTGGACGTGTCTGTTGTTTCTAAAACAGTGACATATTTGAGCTCTTCAAAGGTGGCCGTAGGTGCTTCTTCAGCTTTTTCTAGGTGTTGCAGGCATTGTTGAACTAATTCATTAGCTGAGAATTCAACTTATGGATTAGTTAGAACATTTTCCAACTCATCAGGTGGCTCGGATATTTCCAGTTGGGACATTAGGTGAATTGCATCTAGAAGAAAAACCTCCTCTTGAATGCTGGGTCCTTTCATGCTATTGAGGACTCAGAATTGAATTGCTTCTTTTCCCAGTCTCAAAATGATCGTACCCGCTTCAACATCTATGAGTGCCATGGCGGTGGCAAGGAAGGGTCTGCCAAATATTATGGGGTATCTTAAATCCTCTTTGATATCCATGATAACAAAATCACATGGGACATAAGCATCTTTACCTATACTGACCGGGATGTCTTCAATAATTCCTAAGGGTGCAGTGATAGTAGAGTCAGCTAGCTGAATAGTCATTGTTGTGGGTAATAAGTCTGTAAAACCCAATCTTTTGCACATAGAATAAGGCATGATCGATATGCTAGCTCCTAAGTCAGCTAATCCCTTCTTGCTTGAAGCATTTCCAATACAGCACTGGATACCGAAGGAACCAGGGTCCTTCTTTTTCTTTGGCATCTTGTTAAGGATGATATCAGAAGTAGTCTGAGCTAATTTAACGGTCTCTTGCTCTTCTGTAATGTACTTCCTTGACAGCAAAGTTTTTAGGTATTTAGCCCAAGCTGGTACTTCAGATAGGGCATCGAGGAGAGGGATGTCGATATAGAGTTTCTTCATCACCTCCTTAAATTTTTGGAATCTGGTGTCCATCTTAGTCTCTTTCAATCTACCTGGATATGGTATCCTAGGTTTATATTGCGGGACCTCTGTTTTTCAGTGGATGCTTGTTCCTTTTCCTTGCCTTTTTCAGTCTCTACAAAATTCTCAGTTGCTAGACTTGGGCTTGCATTTAGAACAAAGACAGATGTATCTTCATTATAAGGAGTGATCCTTGTAGCTTCACGAAAGACACGACCTGACCTGGTAGTGACAACATTCAGTTGCTCCGGTCTATTCTGGTCATGTCTTGGGTTCGACTCTGGTTGGCCAATAAAAGTGCCTGTTGGAGGTTTCAACTGGGCAGCAATTTGTGCTAATTGAGCCTCAACAGCCTTCTGCTGGGCTTGCTGATTAGTGAGCATAGTTTGTTGTGATTTTAGCATTTGCCTGATCATGGTTATCTCATCAGTGGCCTGAGAAGGGATATTTTTATGTTGAAATTGTTGTTGTCCTTGAAGTGGTTGTTGTGGCGGTGGTGCTAACTGAGGCTACTGTGATTGCTGCAGCTGAGGGGGTAGTTGTGGGTGCAGAGGAGGATGGGTGTATTGGTAGTAAGCGGAGGGATTCCTTTGGTAGTTGGATCTTGGTAGGTTATTTCTAAGGTTCCCTTGATTCTGGTTAAAGTTGCTTTGAAATCCTGATGGCAGTCTATTAGAAGATCCCCCTTGTGTTTGGTGCTGTGGATTGGCAGTCCACGCAGGATTTCCATATTGGAACCCCGGGTGGTTTCTTGGTTGGCTTGGGTTATAGTAAGCTTGTCCCGGTATGGAATGAATGGAGTTTAATTGCTCGGGTATCTGTTTTTCAGGTTGTTCGATAATTGGTTCATACTGCTGTTGCGGCAGTTGCATATCCATCATTACATTGTAAAGCAATCCACATGATAGAGTGGGGTGATCAGATGCGTGGCAAGCTTCACAGGTCCCCGTAGCAGCTTTAACTTGCTGAATTTGGGGTTTTTTTTTTCTTATCATGTTCCCCAAATGAAGCTTCGAGTGCCTGCTGCTTGTGAGCGATAGTCTTTAAAGCTTCAACAATAGCTTTCATTTCCATTGATTCTCCAGCTTTATAAACCTTGAGGACTCCTTTACCAGATGATCGTCCCCAATTGGATTGGTTTTCAGCTCCAAGAGTGACAATCTTCCAAGCATCTTCGTAATTTTTCCTCATAAAATTTCCTCCAGATGAGGAATCTAGAAATTGTTTGATGTCATCACTCACTCCCCTATAGAATGTTTCTATCAATTGATTCTGGGAGATACCGTGATGGGGGCACTTTCTTAAAAGCTCCTTAAATCTTTCCCATGCTTCTGCGAGCGTTTCTCTGGGAAGTTGGGCGAAGTGGTTAATTTGTCCCCTAATTTCATAGGTCAATGATGGAGGGAAGAACGTTTCCAGGAACTTCTCTTCCAAGGGATCCCAGGTGGTGATGATTGGCTCCCTATCTAGAGAGTTGTACCAACTCAAAGCCCTTCCAGATAAGGTGAAGTGAAAAAGATGCATCATTATTGCGTCGAAGGCAACTCCGGCTTGCGGGACCAGTCGACAAAGTGCTTTGAATCTTTTCAATTGGTCCATGCAGTCATCTCCAGAACTACCACAGAATGAAATACCCTGCATGATTTGAATCCATTGCATCTGGATCTCAAAATGAGGCATGTTGATGATAGGTGTCCGGACTGGGTGGTTATCCTCGTAGTTCTTTGGGATGGCATAGTCTCATAGTTGCTTGTTCCTCAATTCTAACTGGGAAGCCTCGTTCTCAGCTCGGATGCGAGCTTGTTCTTCAACTCGGATCTTTTCTTGAATCCGAGCACGAGTGTCGGCGATGAGTTGTGCTCTCTGGGCGGCTATTGCGGCATTAATCCTTTCCATAACTAAAGCAGCCTGTCGTTGGTCTTCAACCATTTGCCTGGCTCTTTGGCGGCTGAGTCTAATGCGGTGGTGGAAGCTTCTCTCTACCTCAGAGTCGTACTCTGGATCAGGGGAGAATCTGAGGTTATGCGATGGTTGCATACACGTCTTCTACCTGAGTAGAGGAAGAAACACACTTGTTAGATAATGCGGAAGGTGTGATGAAATCAAGAAGATATGGAGTAATGTTTAAAGAAAAGTGAAAAAACCTAACCAACTAATAAGATGGTAAATGAAATTAAAACGTTCTGTTGTCCCCGACAACGGCGCCAATTTTTGACGGAGCTTCCACTCGCGTGGAATTGCGTACACCACTAAAAATCCCAAAGATAGTAAGTCCTTGGGTTTAGCCTTGCTTATACTTGGTCAAAACTCCACCCACGTATGCTGAGATACGTGGAAGTCTTATCGCAGTATAGTTAAGGGTCGAATCCACATGGCAACGGTCTTGTTGACAGCAACAAGATGGAAAACATAAGAAGTTCACTTAACTCCTTAATAGTTGATATTTAGTCCAAAGATTTGATTTGGTTGGTTTAAACTAAGTGAAAGTAAAGTAAAAGTAAGAAAGTAAACTTAGGTTGTTAACAATGATAAGGAATCACTAGGATGTGATCAGTTTTCACCACCACTATGCATGGATCAAGACATGCAACATAAAAACATAACCTGCAATAAGAGTTAGACCAGCTAGTAACTTTGTAGACTTAGCTTCCTTTCAGAGAACTAACTACGAGGAGTGTGGGAATGTTGTAACGCCAGCCATCCTTGTAGGAATGGTCACTTACTTTACAACATTCTCTCCGCAAAGTGTGTTCCTCGACTTATCAAGGTTGTACTTTCACACGTCAACTTATTCCATTTCATAGTATGAAAGTGCAACGATGTAAGTGAGTTTACTTCACTTCTTGGAAAGCACTCCTAGATACCGAAATAGGTGCATGGTGGATACATGCACCAAAAACCAACATACAATCGAGCTTCGAATCTAATAGTACAAACATAGACAATTCATACTAAAAGATAAAAGATAACACAAGTTGGTGATCAAGCAACAAGCATTCATTAAACGATTGATGTCGAACTGAGAAGAAAGTATATCTCTATTGCAAACTATGGATTACATTGCATGATATGAAACATGGGTAGCGGGGCTACTCCCCGCACCCTAGTGAAATGAGACTACTCGCTCATAGCAATGACAAAGAAGGAGGCGAGAAGAGAGAGAGAGAGAACGTCATCCCCATGAAGGAGAGAGGAAAGTCAACCCCTTGGAATGAGAGAGAAGGACGATCTTCACACTTCACAGGTTGCTCGATGATGAGGACTCCCCTTCCCACCTTCTTTGGCGATGAGAGAGGAAGCAACTTGGGAATGGAGCGTGGATCTCATACCGGAAGCCTTCGGGCAGAGGATGGAGGATGAAATAGCTCTGGAGTAGGAGAGGTAGCCTCTGGGCGTCTGAAAACTTCCTCCTGCTTGGGAGGACCCCTTGGGTCTTATTTATAGGCCTTAAGTGGAGTCCAAACGGTTTGGACAGTTTTGGGTCCAAACGGTCTTGAAGATCGTTTGGACCCCGAGACCGTTTGGACCCCGAGATCGTTTGGACCTCAAGACCATTTGGACCCCGAGACCGTTTGGACCCCGTGACCATTTGGACTCCGAGACTGTTTGGACCCCGAGACCGTTTGGACTCCATGCGGTCTAGAGACCGTTTGGCTTTATGCGGTTTTGAGACCGTTTGGCTTCATGCGGTCTTGAGACTGTTTGGCTTCATGCAGTCTTGAGATCGTATGACTCCATGCGGTCTTGAGATCGTATGACTCCGTGCGGTCTTGAGATCGTATATCTCCATGCGGTCTAGAGATCGTTTGGCTGCATGCGGTCTTGAGACCGTTTGGCTGCATGCTGTTTTGAGACCGTTTGGCTTCATGCGGTCTTGGGACCGCTTGAGTCTTTTGTGATTTTTTGTGTGTCTTTTTCTGTAATTAAAAGGGAGAAAAGTTAATCTAGCAGTATGTTTGCAATAAAAGAGAATAATTAGAGATTTTGTCTTCTTTATCTGAGAAAGAGTGTGGAAAACTGAAGAATATTACTAAGATAGCATCACAAAATTGGAGGTTATCAGATGATACAAGATA
>OY856409.1:146535221-146602721 GCA_963693085.1 Alisma plantago-aquatica | reverse complement strand
TTAATCAAATCCTTCTAGTTAAAAATTACGCACAAGAACAGATACGCTGGTTTATAAAGTGCTCAATCCGGATACTTACCCACATACATCGATCATTGATGTATGTCGGGGCATAATCCAAGTTTCGCATGAAAGAGCCTCTGGAATGAAAAGGTTCTTTTGTTATAAGTCATTCAATGGACCGTGGGGAATAAAATCAAGTTTTGGACTGACAAGTGTTTACCGACCTTAGTATTGAATCTACAACAATATAAAAATGAGCACAATGAGCATTTCACGGTGGTCAAGGAGCTTTTTTTTTTAGGAAGGACGGATGATCCTAAAGTTGGGATCCTCTGTCATCTATTAGCTAGGCCAAATCAGACATGGCAAGGTTTTCAATACATGAAGGAAAAGACTGGACGAAAGCAAAGCTATCTACTTGCCCTCTTCGTGCCATTGTGGTAGTTTTGTGGGCAACTTTGTTACATACCCGACTAATAAAAGAAATACTACAAAAAGAAATTTGCTGTTGTAAAAAACGATGTCCTCTGCAAGGATGCCCAAGTAGTCTCTCCTTATGGTGGCTTCTCCACATGCCTGGACGACCTCAAGGCAGTCTGTCTCTGCTTCGATCTGTTCAGCGCCATGGTTACTTGCCCACAGTAGAGTTGTCCTCATGGCAATGGCTTCCGCTGTTGCTATCCCCATGCCATTGTTAATCTTCTCACCCACAATCTCTATCAAACCTCCCTCGCTATCATGTATCGTCATTCCAATCGCCGTCCTTCCATCCTCCCCACAAGATGCATCTACGTTAATTTTTAGTCTCCCTTACGCTGGCTTGGCCCACCTATGTGTGCCATTGCTTCCCGTTTGAGTATTGATGTGTTTTGCTGCACGTCGCTCTTCACTCACCTGCTTCATCATGGATAGTGATGTTCGGATTAGAAAACCACTATGCACCTCACCCGCATGTTGCGCCCCCTCCATATAGCCCACATAGCTGCAACAATCACTTCTTTATCCTCTCTGTCCAGTGTCGTCTTCATGGTAATGTTGATATCCTCATCCTTATAAACATCCACCCACCGTTGTACTCCTCGGTCTGAATGTTTCCAACATTCTGTCACATTCGGGCAGCGGAAAAGCATATGGGGAATTAACTCCTTCTCCGACATGCAGAGTTGGCACAGTCCTTTCGTGGTGCAGTGGCGATCAAACAGTCTTCCCTTTGTTGCTAATCCCCCGGTACATACTCTCCACAGAAAATGAGCAGCTTTGGGTGCCCAACCTCCTCTCCAAATGCGGCACCAAAACTCCTCTCCTTGATTTGTTGTGTGTCGCCGAGCTTCCTCCCGCCCTAGCATTCCAAGCTAATACGCTGGTCTGACTGAAAAAACTCCTTTCTTGGCAGGCCACCAAGACCATGTGTCGCACTGGTGTTGTATACTGAGTGGGATAGCGCTTATCCTCTCCACGTAAGTCATCGGGAAGCATTCTTGCAGCCTTGTGGTATTCCACTTCTTTCCATCCGGGCTTATAAGGTCATTCACCTTGACGTAGGTTATCTCCTCCGAATCCTTGAAACGTGCAAGGGTGTCTTCCTCTCTTGGCAGCCATGTGTCCTCCCATATATTGACGTATTTCCCATTGCCTATCCTCCATTCCACCCCTTCCTTGAGCAGCGCCTTTGCACCCCAAAGGCTCCTCCATGTATAACTGGGGTTGTAGCCTCTCCTTGCTTCCCAGATGGATGTTCTGGGAAAATATCTAGCCTTCAGCACCCTGTGGACAAGGGAATTCGGGTTCACAACTAATCTCCATAGTTGTTTTGCTAGAAGGGCTTGGTTAAAGATATGAAAATTTCTAAAACCAAGTCCTCCCATTCTTTTTGGCTTGCACATATTTGCCCAACTCATCCATACAATCTTCCTCTCGTTCCCTTTCTCCCCCCACCAAAATCTTGCTATTATGCTTTGAATCTTGTCCAGTGTTCCTGCTGGAATCTGGAAAATGCTCATCACGTAAGTCGGGATCGCCTGTGCCACGGCTTTGATAAGGACCTCCCTCCCTGGTTTAGACAAAAGTTTCTCTGACCATCCTTGTAATTTTTTCCATATTTTCTCCTTTATGAAGCTGAAAATTTGTTTCTTTGACCTGCCAATGGCCGTTGGGAGGCCTAGGTATTTTGCGTGTCGGTCAACCTCCTTCACTTTCAGCAGCCCCTTAAGTTCCTCCCTCTTTGATGCAGTCGTCCCTTTGCTAAAAACTACCTCTGTCTTGGATAGATTAATTTGTTATCCGGATGTCTATTCGTACTGGCTGATAATTTCAGCTATCTTCAAGCATTCTGACGAGGTTGCTCTAGCAAAAAGGATGTTGTCGTATACAAAGAAAAGGTGAGAGATACGTGGCGCCCCTCTACACGTCGTAATATTGTGTATGAGGTTGTCATGTGCAACAATGCCTAACATAGTGGAAAAAGCTTCAGCACACATAATAAAGAGGTAAGGGGAGAGAGGGTCACCCTGGCGAAGTCCTCGTGATGGCTTTGTTCTCCTGGTCCGATCTCCGTTGATGGCAAACATGTGTTGGACATATGTGATGCAGTCATGTACTTTATCCCTACATTTCACCCCAAAACCCATTCTCTCCATGACATGATTAAGGAAACTCCACTCAACTCTGTCAGATGCTTTGGACATATCCAACTTTAGAGCGAGACTACCTTTCTTTCTTCCTTTATCCCTCTTCATAGCATGGAAAAGTTCATAAGCTATAAGAGCATTATCCATAATCAGTCTTCCCAGAATGAAGGCACTCTGGTTTTCCGATATGATGTTGTTCATAACCGGTTTTAATCTATGTGTCATAACTTTTGAAGCAATCTTGTACAACACATTGCAAAGACTAATAGGTCTGAACTCCCCTACTGATTTGGGTTGTTCGGTTTTTGGGATCATCACCACCAGAGTGTCATTTATCTCCTCCATGCTTCTTTCTCCTTTCCACCATCCCTTAATATAGTTTTCCACATCTTGGCCCACAATGTTCCAATATTTTTGGTATAACATAGCCTTCATTCTTTCTGGTCCCGGAGCCTTGTTCGGGTGCATCTGTTGTAGGGCTGCCCAAATTTCTTCATTAGAAATGTCTCTTTCCAAGTCATTGTTTTGTGGCTCATCTATCAACTTCCTTATTCCCGCCGTTGCTTGTTCAAACCCCGTAGGATTACTTGTATGAAAAAATTTGGAGAAGTAGTCAGAGATGATGGCTGCAATTTCCTCTTCCTTTTTTCTGAGAACACCCTGTTCTTCTTCAAGACCCTCAATATGGTTTCTGCGCCTCCTGTTGGTAGCTTTTTGGTGGAAATAGGTTGTGTTATGGTCCCCCTCTTTTAATTCTTTTACACGTGCACGTGCTGCCCAGTACTCCTCATCCTTTAGCAGCCAGTATTGGAGTTCTTTAGAAGTATCTTAAGCCCTTTGAAGCATTTCTTGATCAGGGGGGAGAGATTGGATTTTCTTTAGATCAGCTTCTAGTGCTTGGATCTTCTTTTTCCTGTTCCCAAACTTATTCATGGCCCACATTGTCAGGTGATCTTTGCATTTATTCAGCTTTCCCCTAAGGTCATCACTACTTGAAGATGCCCATGCTTCCTTGATAGTATTTTCGCAGTCCTCTTCACCCGCCCACATGGGTTCAAAAGCAAAGTGGCTTCTTTTCTTTCTCCCTTTTCTATCCCTGTTATCAGCTATCAAAATGATAGGCACATGATCTGACTCATAGATAGGCAGATGGATGATCCTGCAATGGTTGAATAGGTCTCTCCAGTGAGGCTCAGCTAGGTACCTGTCAAGCCGTTCTTATACAAGAGTCCTTTCAGATAACCCCCTTCTCCATGTGAAAATATTTCCTTCATAACCAAGATCCAACAAGCCACAGTCATCAATTGCATCTCGGAAATTTTGCATGAACTTTTCTTCTTTTGGCGGGCCCCCTTCCTTCTCAATGTTAGAAACAATTTCATTAAAATCACCAAAGAAAAGCATCAGCTCATCAGCCTCTTTCTTTAATTTCCTCATTAAGTCCCAGGTCTTTGTCTTACTCTGTTGTTCCGCCCATCCATATATACCAATAGCACGCCATTTGGTCCTTGTCACAGCATCTTTGACAAGACTAGTTACATGCATGTTGGAGTAATTAAGAATCTCCACCTCTGCTTCTTTCCACCAGAAGCCAATGCCCCCCGCTCGGCCATTGCTGGAGACGCACAAACCGTCTTTGTAACCACAACTTTTTTGTACAACTTCCAGTTTTTTATCAGCAGTCATAGTTTCCATGAAGAAAACTATATTTGGACGTTCTCTCCAACACCAAGACCGGAGAGCCGTACACGTGTCAGGGTCGCCCAATCCCTGACCGTTCCAGTTGAAGATTTTCATTGTTCTTCGCGGGATTGGACACCGCCAATCTCCGGTACTTGGGTCATAAAGGCCCTTTCTGTATCCAGTCCACCTGCATCGTGTTGCTTTGCTTTCTTCTCCCCGGTTCCAGTGATTGATTGGTCATCCAGCTCCATGTCACACCATTTCGAGTTCCTGTATCTCTTCCCAGTCGTTTGTTCCCACACAACCTCTTCCTCTGGAATGCCAAGACGTGCACCTCTGGTCATCTTGTAAACCCAGGGTTGGTGTTTTTTCTTTACTCGATCTGAACTAACGCCTTTCTTTGTCTTCTTCCCCGCTGCTTTCGTTCTCTATGATCTCGTGACTGCTCGGTGCTCTCTCTTTGACTTTGACACGTTGCTGCCATCATGTTGTTGTACCTGTTTATGCATATCCCCTGACTTAGGATCCCCTCCTCTCTGTCGTTGTTCACCAGTGGGTTGTGTAGCGAGTGGATGTTGTGTCGTTTCCCTCTTGACCTCCTCCTCCTCAACTGTTGGTGCCTGCTCATCGATTTTGTGCGTCTCCCGGAGTGCAAGAACCTCGTCCCTGTTAGAACGTCTTACTGGATGGTTTCTATTGGACCCCGACAGTTCATCTGTCCACTGAGTTTGCGTCCCTACATGCAGCGTGGTTGTTTCATCCGTCATTACGGCCTTTCAGACGCCCTGTTCTCCCCTCGCCGCATGTCCATTGTCCTCTCCTTTCTCAGACACATGATCAGTATCACTGAGACCATCCCCGACGCTCCACCCGTACTGGCCTTGTTCCTCCACCCGTCTCCTTGTGGCCTGTCGCTCTGGCGATTAGGGCTCCAAGTCGTAGACGTTCCTCCACCCGTCTAGGGTTACGACTCTTACAGGTTCAAGTGATTGGTTCTCTTCTGGTCTTGTCTCCAGGATGGCGTCAGAGTTAGCAGACGGATATGCAGGTCTCCGATTGACTGAAGATGAGGAGGAACCCATCGAGGTTCAGCCTATTGGGAGCGGCGATGAGGAAGATCATACAGAATTGGCCTTGGTAGGGAAATTACTGTCGGATCACACTTTCAACTTCAGAGCGCTGGAGCGTACACTGTCACACAGGCGTGGAGCCTGAGAGAGAAGGTGGAATTTAAACAGCTTGAGCGAGACATATTCATTATGCAATTCACGCACTGGCGCGATAGGCAAAGAGTCATAGACGGTGCGCCATGGAATTTTGATGGGCGCCTTCTGTTGTTTAAGGAAATTTGTAAAGAGGAGCAACCGGGACAGATCGTCATTAACAAAAGCCCTTTCTGGATACGGCTACACGGTCTTCCTCTAGGGTATCGAGGGGACAACACAGTCCGTGAGATCGCTGAACGGGTGGGCGAGGTGATACAAGTAGACTCTGACGGCACGGGGTGGGATGCCTCCATCCGTATCAGGATCTTGCTTGACGTATCAAAACCTTTGAAGTGAGTGCTGCGGATCAAGATTAAAGGAGGCAATGTCCTCGAGATAGAGGTCAAATATGAACGTCTATCAATTTTCTGCTTTGTGTGTGGGATGCTAGGGCACGTGGACAAGGATTGCCAGTGCGATACGGCTGAGATCGAGCAGATGCAGAGGTGGGGAAATTGGCTGCGAGCGTCACCATGGAAGCAATGATGCCTGGACCGAGATAATATGGGGACTGCGGGGAAGACAAGACGCAGACTCACTTTCAGGAATGACAGTCTCAGAGCATCTACCCAACATGGAAGCAGGCAGCGCAATGACTCCGACGATGGGCGGAGCGGGCGTCAGCAGGAGCGGTGGTCAAGGAGCTAATTCATAGAGAAAAGTCTGAATACAAGAGCAGCTAATTGAAGAATGCTTCCCACAGCACATAACCAAGTTGATAATCGCCATCCCTGCTGATTTCAGACCGCCGGACTACCAGGTCGTTTAGTGACCGAGCAGTGATAGTTCATACACTACTAAATATGCATATTAGAGAGGCTTGCTTATTGCCAAGGATATGAACGAAAATAGGGCAAGAGGGTGATCCAGTGTGGCTGCTGATTTTGAGAAGAAGATGGCCGCCCAAAGCAACCCACTTACTTGGCGAATTTGCACTGGAAGGATAGCTACAATGTGGAGGCTCTGTGATAGATTTTGTAACGTCAATGGTGATTGCCCCTTTGTGGGAAGGGTAAGGAGTCGATCAATCGCATGCTCTTCAGCTGTGACAATGCTATAGAGATATGGAGAGTGGCTCCTAGCAGCATCATGGATATTGTAGCAGGAGCAGGAGAATAGCCGGTGCGGGGCGACATTGATACAACATCGGGATGGCTGTCAAGAAGAGGAGGCCAACATGCTAATTGCTTCTCTGTGGGTAAGACGAAAGAAATAATATCATCCAGAACAACGACACGAACGTGGTATGTATTCAGCAATGTTTCCAAGTTTATCTCCATGACAACAAGCAATTCAGGGAGACCAGCGACCATGTTCAAAAGACCGGAAAAGAGAGAAGATAGATTCCGCCAAAAGCAGGAGCCTTAAAATTGAACTGTGATGCTTCTGTAGGAGAAGACAAGGAGGGAATCAGTGCAATTCTGCGGGACCACGGTGAAGGAGTCTTGATATTGGTAGGTTAGATATGTTAGGATAAGAAATAATCCATATAGAATTGGATAAGAAATAATATCTAACAATATTAGGAAAGTACAATTAATGTTAGACTTGGAGTCCAAAATATTATTTATTTATCTTTATGTATTGTCGTTCATAATCTATATAGAATTGTCGTTTCCTCTCGTATTATCTAACCAGGAGTCCCTATCTATTTAGACACTAAAGGATATTGTGTGTCAAGGTGTACTGACACGCGTAAACCGTGCGTGCAAACATAAGTATACGTATCAATGTAATATAGGCTTTGTGAAGCCCGAGTCGAACTCAGGAAAATGTGAATTTTAGTAGACTACTACGAACTGGTTGCGATCAGCTAAACCGATTTAAAAGAGTTTGAAAGTTGATTGAAAAATAAAATAAAATAAAACAAAGCAATCGATTAAATATTTAGTTTAATCAATTTAAATGGGAATCTTTAAGATTGTGGTTTCACCGTAGGTTCTCACTGTACTAATTTCTACACAATTATCTTAATTCGTCTCCTATTCTGGATAGTGGCTTGTAGTCAGAATTGCTCGCTTTCGCAATACAATTCACTACCTAAATCTAGGTCAGTTCCACGGTAGTAGTAACCTATACCGTAAATTAGGTGCATGAGAAACAAACTATGGGTTTCCACCATTAACCATACATCGTCTTGTTCAAGGAATTTATTAGTTAATGTGATATTCGTCTCGTTTCAACCGTTAATTCTTCTTTCAAAGTAATTAAAGGCATTAGATTATCATTAAGGTGATCAATCATAATGATAGAATGGAGAAAATGAAATCATACCATGAAATTGAGAGACAAATTACGACAAACCATGTAAAAAGTATCATACAGCGATTACTCGGGCTACTCCCGGTCCTAAAGACAAAGGGGATTAGCCCTGCATGGTTGACAATGGAAAATACATAGGAGTAGAGAATAAAAACATGGGAAACATGGAGCAAACTCATGTAACCCCTGATACAAAGGTGATCTTGGAGATCCTCCTCGAGAAACGTGCGTTTTGCAGTCTTCCGGCAGCAAAATCGTTTGTCGGAGGTGCCCGGATCGCTCGGTTGACGGCCTTCGTCTCTCGTCTCCTCCCTCTCTCTCTCCTTCTTGGATGTTGTGCAACATAATATAATATCTCCCTAGGGTCGTCCGTGCTCTTCTTAGGTCATAGGACCACTTTACGGCTCCGAAAAAGCTCAACCGTCGGATTAAAACGCTCCGTTTTAGTGCTGAAAATTGCTAGATCCCGACGCTATCAATAGTATCGACCATGATACATGTATTTCCTTCCAAAATCATGTTTTGGGGTTGCTTTCTGATGAAATGTTGATACTATCGACACCAGGATCGATAGTATCGACTCTGGACAATGCAAAAGTGCCTGAAAAAGTGCCGAAACATGTGTATACGTTCGGGGATTATATAAAATCATATAAATATGATAAAAGAAGTATAATTTGATGCAAAAAAGTTTAAAGGTCAACTATAGTGAATTATACAAATATAATCAAAAAAATGACAAATACATGCATAAAATAGATATAAAATAAGCCTATAAAAGTGACTCAAAACTCATGCATCATGTACCAATGTGTGGAGTTTCAACATGTGGTAACTTTGGGTGTGCCAACGTAGAACAACATCGTGTGTCAAAATGGGAAGCCACAAAAGATAGTCAAAGAGGGGAGAAAACGAGAGTGGGTTACAAGATTCTATTGTGGGCACTGGATTATGAGGCAGCGACAATCCTTGTAATTTTTTTGAGGTTGCTTAATAAAATTTTACGGTCTTATTCACCAATCATGTTCTCTACTTGGTTATTTATTTGGTGGTTATTAGCTTTGTCGACGTGGGCGGTCGTGACTTTTGGTGTGCATGCTTGGGCTGTATCTCGTGTGCCGTTTTTCTTGGGCTTGAAGCTTTCAAAAATCTTTACAAATGGTATCAGAGTAGGATTCATGCGAGACGATCAGAAATCATTGGAAGCACAGAAAAACATGACAACGTCGACAACTACCGTTGGAGGTCATCTGGTAGTAAATCTTGATGGCAACATCGTTATGCAACCAAGAGGGAGCGAATCCACGTGTTGTGAAATATCAACGCGAGGTGGAGTCGTACAATTCACTTGCAAAGGGCAAGTGACAACAAAGGCTACCTGGTTCTATGGAGTGGTTGGATTTTTTCTAACTAAAAGAGGAGCGGCTGATGAGAGGTCTACGAATATGGAAGGTGTAGATGAAGCAGTAGCATGGGTGGCGGGTGTCATGAACCCAAAGATTGCTAAATGTATCCAACTCTCACGGGAAGTCTGGTGCGAGATTACAAACTCGGTTGCAAATTTCAACAGATGGAGAGGCGAAGCTGTCAACTGTTGGAAAGAGGAAGTCGTGAATGGACCAACCACGCAGCGTCTTCAAGTGACTATGACTCAAAGAAGACACAACCATATGGCATGGGGGCCAAAGGTGTGAAGGATGTGTTGACTCAAGGTTAATTAGGTCAATGTTGACTCACGTCTAAATTGACTAAACCCGTGTTTTGATGATGACTAACCATTCCACATATTGGTGTCTAATGTCTCTACTTGAGTGATTTCAGATTAGGTATAGACACACTCAAAATGCCCTAACTTGCGCATATCAAATTGGAGAAAAGATAAGTCAAAGTCATACAAGTGCACGTTTTTGTAATATGATGTATATCCATTAGAATCATGTTGTAAATCACTTGTAATGATTGTATGACTTGTAATTAAGCTTAGAAAAATATCAGGAGCACTTAGATCGAATATTAGAGCACTTTAGATGCAACTTTGAAAATTGATTACAGGCACTTTGTTGGTCGAGTTTCCCAGCCTGAAAACTCGACCGTTCATCCTTGATCAATTTTCTGGAGATTGCATCGGTCCAGTTGTGTTTACACAGAACTCGACCGATGGAGTAACTGACCAAATCGATTTTCATTGGTCGGTCGAGTTTCCTCAGGACAAACTCGACCGATGGTCTGAATATCGTCTTTGTCTTTTACTCTATCGGTCGAGTTACCCTCATAGAAACTCGACCGATTGCACTATACGGAAAAGTGCAGAAAAGTGCTTCTAGCCGTTGTGGAGTTGCAACAAGTAAAAATATATCTGTTGCAAGCCACAAAACGGCTAGTTTTCATTCACAAGTGTTCCCAAAGGCTAAGAGGCATCCCCAGCTATAAATAGGACCCCTTGGGCTTCATTCCAAGGTTGAGCATTCATTGCAATCTCTATGTGAGGTTCCTATTCTATAGTTGAGTGCTTCCTACAGCCTCCTCTCTCTCTCTAAGCTTAATCACTTGCTACATCCATTAGAGTGAGTAGGAAATATGTAAGAGAGCTAGTCCTACATGTATATCTTGTGAGGCTCTCACTTCCACCACCTCCCCATCTCTCATTTGCAATCATGAAGATGAAGGTTCTCTCTCTTGTCCAAGAGAGGTGAAGAAGAACAAGGGAAGGAGTCCCGTGGTGAAGATCAGGGCTGAAGACTTGGAGCTAGAGTGGGTAAGCCCTTGGAGGAGGCAGAAGACTCAAGCTCAAGTGGGTAAGACCTTGGTGGAAGCTTCTCCGAGTGAAGGTGAAGTCAAAAGCTGAAGATCCAAGAAGAGTGGGTAATTCCTGCAAGGCTGAAGACTTGTGCAAGAGTGGGTAAGTCCTTGGAGAAGGCCGAAGACTCTTTCAAAGTGGGTAAGTCCTTGGTAAGGTTGAAGACTCTTTGTCTTGGATAGGCAAGTCTTTTGTTTGGTCATGCATTGTATGTCTTATGAATGAATATAAGAGTGCAATAGTTTGGAAGTCCTAGAGGTTGACCTCTCTAGGAAAGTGGACTGACACACTTCTAGTTTGAAGTGTGAAACCACTCTAAATAGCTTGTCTAATTGGTGCATGTTCAATCTCTCTCTCCCTTGCTATGTATGTGTTAGTTGCACTCAAATTACCTATTTAGCAACCTTATCTTGTCATATATCTTGAAGGTTTGATGAGTTTTGTTTAAGTGCTTTCAGCTCTATTCACCCTCCCTCTAGAGCATCTAATCACCCATCTAGGATCCAACAATTGGTATCAGAGCGGGTCTTCTCCAAGCATACTTCAACAAGTAGGAGAAGATGGGTGACTACCAAGGAGGGAGATTCTCGACCAGCCTTTGAATCTTTGACGGGAGCAATTTCCTCTATTGGAGAAGAATGCTTCAATTCTACATCCAAGGATCAAGTCTTTAGATGTGGCAGATGGTGAACAATCCATACATGCAACCAAAGACAAAGATTGAAGAATGGGATGAAGCCGCCTTGATGAAAGCAACCTTGAATGCTAGAGCCAGGCATATCATATATGCCTCCATGACCCCCACCGAGTTCAACCGAATTTCTTCTTGTGAGATGGCCTATGAGGTATGGAGAAAGCTTTGCATCACTTATGAAGGGACAGATCAAGTGAAGGAAAGCAAAGTCTACATGCTCAAAGGGCTGCTTGAGAACTTCAAGATGGGAAAGGAGGAGAGTATAACCAACATGTACTCAAGGCTCAACACCATTGTGAATGGTCTTGTTGTTCTAGGACATCCTATGTCTAGTGGAGAGATCAACTCAAAGATCCTTAGAACTCTCCCCAAGAGGTGGGAACCCAAGGTGACTTCCATTGAAGAAGCAAGGTCTCTTAGGGATATTCCTATTGAAGAGCTCATTGGAAATCTACAAGCACATGAAGCCACACTTGACAAGATGGAGGAATTAGAAAGACAAGAGAAGAAAGAGCTAAAGAAAATGAAGAAGGCTGAAATAAAGGCTCAAATTGAAGCTATCATGGAACAAGTCTCTCCATCCTCTCAAGCTAAAGAAGATGCATGTACTCCAAGGGTAGACTCTACAAAGGCAAGTCCTCCTCCATCCGGTGCTTCACATGTGGAAAGAAGGGTCACTACAAGGAAGATTGCCCACAAGGCAAAAAGACCCATCTTCACAAGAAGAAATGGCAATCAAGCTCAAGTGGCTCCTCCAACTCAAGCTCAAGTGAAGATTCAAGTAAAGTATCAAGCTCAAGCTCTAGTGATGAAGGAGAATGTCATTTTGCTCTTATAGCATCAACAAGTGAAGACTCAAGTGAGGTAAATCTAAACTCTTTAGATAAAGAATCTTTGATTGCTATTATTCATGATATTTGTGCCTCTTTTAAGTCTTCTAAAAAGAAAAAGAAAAAGCTTGCTAGAATTGTTGATAATTTGCATATAGAACTAGATGATATTGAATATGCTAATTCTTGCTTGCTTGATGATAAAAATGATTGTCTTAGTCAAGTAGACTCTCTTAAACTTGAAAATGCTAGTTTGCTTGATAAGATTAGATTTCTAGAAGCTCAACCTCTCATGCCTAGTTCTAATGAAGAGCATACTTTAATTATTGATTTTCTCATGCATGATATTGATGTTCTTAAATCTAAAAACAAGGACAAAGATTTTGTTTTGCATGAATTAGAAATAGAAAATGCCTCATTGCTTGCTAAAATCAATGGACATGAATCTTGTTCTAGTTCTACAAATAGAGAGAATGACGTTGTTGCTCTTCATATTAATAGAGATTCTTATTTAACTAAAACTCTTTGCTTAGAAAATGATCTTTTGCATGCTAGAGATAATATCAATAATTTGTCTTCTACTATTGCTTCTCTTAAGCATGATAATGACATTTTGAGATCATCCTTGCAAAGATTCTTAGTTGGTAAAAAGAGTCTTAATGACATCCTACACCATACTACTAAACAAATTGGTTGACATGGTTTAGGGTATGATAGTAGTCAAGGGAACAATAAAGATAAAGGACCTCCAATATTCCATCGAGAATCCTCTAGTTCCAAGACTATGGGCACAAGCAACTATTGTAATGATTTTGGTCATTATTCTAATTGTTGTCCTTTTAGGAAAGCATCCAAGAGAAATAGGACTTGGGTTGCTAAACTAACTCCTCTGGACCCAAAAACATGATTGGGGACCATTTCATCTTTCTTCTTGTAGGTTCTTGCAAATGGATTGACTTGAGCTATTGAATTGCAGATTGACTTGTCAATCCACATAAAAGAAGAAAGGTGAGATGTGTAGAGGGTGACAACAAATGGAAAAAGGAATGGTAAGAACAAAGGTAATGTTCTATTGCTTATAACCATTTCTAACTTGTTTTTGTCAAGTTAGTGTGCACTATACATATGGTTTTTGAGTCAAAAGTGGTATTTTATTATTCTCTTCACACTCTTGCTCAAAAACTGTTTCTAATGCTTCTATAGTGCATTACTAACTTGCTTAGACATGTTTGGATATGGTTTGTATATTTAGCATGTCTTTAATTATGTTTTTATGAAATATATGTGCTTTTTTTTACAGCTGGTCTGTCGGTCGAGTTTGCCCTGTTTGAAACTCGACCGATAGGCACCAAGAGTGTTGTCAACATCTGTCATCGGTCGAGTTGTCAATGCACAGAACTCGACTGATAACACTGTGCACAGAATATACATTTGGCTAATTGAATGAGAATTTCCCTCTCAACTAGATTTTCTCAACAAATAGCCTTATTCTTTGGCACTCTCATTCGGTACCTTTATATATGCATATTGCCATGTTCTAAATTGCCTATCTTGCTTACAACTCTATCTCTCTAATTGCTCTAAATTGGTATATCTATATGTTGCAATTACTTGCTTTGAGTTGTTTTGCAGGTTTTGATGATGATCTCTTTGGATCTCTTGATTGTGTCTAAAATTGCTTCCGTTGTACTCTAACTTGCTACATCTTTCTAGGTGTATATCTTGTTTTGATACAACCTTGAGGTTCTTAGTGGTAATCATCTTATGGTAAGGATGCATATCTAGTGAGTTATATCCTTTCATGCTTCTAAAATTGCTTCTCTTTGTTTGGATATATCTCTACATCTACTCATAGCTTGCTTTATCTTGTGTATCTTTTGGTATCTCTTTCTATGATCTAGATCCTACTAGTAGTCCTAACTTGTGATATCATCTACTAGTGGTTCATATACATGTAGTTCTAACCTTGTTTATGATTGGCATATTTGCTCATCTATATGTTATGCTTGTATTTTGTCGCATACATGCTCAAGATTGTTCCTTGAATTGCATATCTACTATCTTGAGTTGCTTGCATAACATTGTGATGCAGGGTACATAGATCTACATTGTATGTAGAAATTGGAGTATTTTTGGATTTTATGTAGATTTACTCCAGTTTCAGTTTTTGCTGCAAGTGTAGTGTTTTTAATGCAGAAACAACCTTCTGAGCAAGACTCATTGCTTCACTATGAGCTCTGATGGTTTTTGGTCAAATTCCGTCATCTTGAGGGTCAAAATTGCGTTTTATTATTTTTCTGCAACACTTTATCTTGCTTTGTGGGTTGTTCAAGTATATGTTTTAACTTGCTTTTCTTTCTATGCTTGGACAAGCCCCTATCTGTGCTCTTCTACTCTCCTTATATATATTTGTGTTATCTCCTTTCTCTTTAACAAGTGATGTTTCTTATTTTTCTTAACCCCACTTTTTGAAATGACAAAGGGGGAGAAAGGTATGTCTTCTTTTAAAAGAGGAAGAAGGCACGTCTTACATGAAGAAGAGAAGCATGTTCATGTAAAGGGAGTAGGTAAAAGGGGAGAAGACATATATGTGTAGAACATATATGAGTAGAAGACATAGTATTCTATAAATGTTATGAAAGCTAACCATGCAGGAGAAATAACATCAATTGAGGGGGAGTATGAGAACTCCATGCACATCAATTGAGGGGGAGCATATGAGCTCAGTCCTATTGAAACCCCTAGGTTTCTCCAAAGGTATGATTTTACTTAAAAGCTTTCAATACATTTATGGAATGGTTTGTCATCTTCAAAAAGGGGGAGATTGTAGACTCAAGGTCAATTAGATCAATGTTGACTCACGTCTAAATTGACTAAACCCATGTTTTGATGATGACTAACCATTCCACATATTGGTGTCTAATGTCTCTACTTGAGTGATTTCAGATTAGGTATAGACACACTCCAAATGCCCTAACTTGCGCATATCAAATTGGAGAAAAGACAAGTCAAAGTCATACAAGTGCACGTTTTTGTAATATGATGTATATCCATTAGAATCATGTTGTAAATCACTTGTAATTATTGTATGACTTGTAATTAAGCTTAGAAAAATATCAGGAGCACTTAGATCGAATATTAGAGCACTTTAGATGCAACTTTGAAAATTAATTACAGGCACTTTGTCGGTCGAGTTTCCCAGCCTGAAAACTCGACCGGTCATCCTTGATCAATTTTCTGGAGATTGCATCGGTCCAGTTGTGTTTACACAGAACTCGACCGATGGAGTAACTGACCAAATCGATTTTCATTGGTCGGTCGAGTTTCCTCAGGACAAACTCGACCGATGGTCTGAATATCGTCTTTGTCTTTTACTCTATCGGTCGAGTTACCCTCATAGAAACTCGACCGATTGCACTGTATGGAAAAGTGCAGAAAAGTGCTTCTAGCCGTTGTGGAGTTGCAACAAGTAAAAATATATCCGTTGCAAGCCACAACACGGCTAGTTTTTGTTCACAAGTGTTCTCAAAGGCTAAGAGGCATCCCTAGCTATAAACAGGACCCCTTGGGCTTCATTCCAAGGTTGAGCATTCATTGCAATCTCTATGTGAGGTTCCTATTCTATAGTTGAGTGCTTCCTATAGCCTCCTCTCTCTCTCTAAGCTTAATCACTTGCTACATCCATTAGAGTGAGTAGGAAATCTGTAACAGAGCTAGTCCTACATGTATATCTTGTGAGGCTCTCACTTCCACCACCTCCCCATCTCTCATTTGCAATCATGAAGATGAAGGTTCTCTCTCTTGTCCATGAGAGGTGAAGAAGAACAAGGGAAGGAGTCCCGTGGTGAAGATCAGGGCTGAAGACTTGGAGCTAGAGTGGGTAAGCCCTTGGAGGAGGCAGAAGACTCAAGCTCAAGTGGGTAAGACCTTGGTGGAAGCTTCTCCGAGTGAAGGTGAAGTCAAAAGCTGAAGATCCAAGAAGAGTGGGTAATTCCTGCAAGGCTGAAGACTTGTGCAAGAGTGGGTAAGTCCTTGGAGAAGGCCGAAGACTCTTTCAAAGTGGGTAAGTCCTTGGTAAGGTTGAAGACTCTTTGTCTTGGATAGGTAAGTCTTTTGTTTGGTCATGCATTGTATGTCTTATGAATGAATATAAGAGTGTAATAGTTTGGAAGTCCTAGAGGTTGACCTCTCTAGGAAAGTGGACTGACACACTTCTAGTTTGAAGTGTGAAACCACTCTAAATAGCTTGTCTAATTGGTGCATGTTCAATCTCTCTCTCCCTTGCTATGTATGTGTTAGTTGCACTCAAATTACCTATTTAGCAACCTTATCTTGTCATATATCTTGAAGGTTTGATGAGTTTTGTTTAAGTGCTTTCAGCTCTATTCACCCTCCCTCTAGAGCATCTAATCACCCATCTAGGATCCAACAGGATGCAGTTCTTCCAACTGTAGTGGAGGCAGTACAGTTTCTCAAATTGTACAATACAATGAGCTCTCACATGAAGGGTCTGGATAGTCATGTCTCGACACACACTCCATGCAGGCGTGCATGGTGATACACTTCTGGAAACAGAAGCAGCTTCCGAGGGCGGAAGCACAGAAGAAGAACGGGAGCAGACTTCTTGGAGGAGCAACTTCAACGGATAAGATTCAAGGTGGAGATTGTTAGGATTTTGTCTCTTATCCTAATTGGATAAGAAATAATATCTAACAATATTAGGAAAGTGAAATTAATGTTAGACTTGGAGTCCAAGACATTATTTCCTTATCATTTTGTATTGTCGCTCCTAATCCCTATAAAATTATCGTATCCTCTCGTATTATCTAACCGGGAGTCCATATCTATAAATAGGGATAGACATCGATGGATATTGTGTGCCAAGGTGCACCGATGTGTGGAGTTCCAACGTGTGGTAACTTCGGGTGTGCCAACGTAGGACAACATCGTGTGTCAAAACGGAAAACCACAAAGGATAGTCAAAGAGGGGAGAGAACGAGAGTGGGTTACAAGATTCTTTTGTAGGCACGTGATTGCGAGGGAGCGACAATCCTTGTAATCTTTTTTAGGTTGCTTAATAGAATTTTGCGATCTTCTTCGTCAATCATGTTCTCTACTTAGTTATTTATTTGGTGGTTATTAGCTTTGTCGACGTGGAATGTCGTGACTTTTGTTGTGCATGCTTGGGATGTATCTTGTGCGACGTTTTTCTTGGGCTTGAAGCTTCTGCATATCTCTTCAAGATACACTTGTGGCAAAGGCAATGGCAGCTAGAAATCTCATGAACCTGACGAGAACAATGAATTTGTAAAATATCATTGTGGAAATAGATTCACAACTGCCGGTGCAAGCAGTCGACTCGAAGGACCTAAGGAGGGACCAACCCGACGTCATCATAAGTGATATTAAGTACCTACTCAAACTTTTTTCTTCTATTTCTCTTGCTTTTGTTAGCAGATCTGTCAATAAGGCAACACATGACCTAGCATGTCATTCATGTAGCTATTTTTAGGTTGACAAAATTAAATTACATTTTAGCTATTTTTATTATCACATGATTTCTAACTTAATTTTCAAAATGATATGTTTCTAAGCAAATACATTCCCAAGGAGGATGCATAGCTTCTTGTTGGGTCAATACCTCCTCATGGGAGTTACATTGCTACGTTAAGGAAGCAATGATTCCTCAACTAGGATACATTACCCATACAAGAGCAATGAGTCTCCAACTGAGACGTATTGCTCTTTTTTATTTTTTTTACTTCATTATTTAACATTATATATTGGATTTCTCAATGACCATTATATATATAACTTCTATACAACTTATTACATATTTCAACTGATGCTAATAATAATAATAAAATACAATATAAACAATATTTTTAAATGTAAATAATAGTGTCTAAAACTAATAGATACAATATTAAAATTATAATATAAAATATAATGTTAAAGTAAAACACATAGTTTACAAGACATAAAAAAATAACAAATTTAATACAAAAGATATAAGACACATCAATACACATATAATATATATAACAAGATATTTATAATAAATTGATACAATAAGTTTAACTACCATCTCAACTTAAAAAATAAATCATATTAATATATTTTTACTCTTTATTCTAGTTTTGTAGACAAATATATTGTTTTCCATAATAAAGTAGTGTACACTCTGTAATATTGATTTAGCATGTATTCTTGATTTTATATTTTAGCATTGTATATAAATTATTGTTTAAATTCATAAACATATGTATTATGAACAATTGTATTGTATTAACTTTACATTATTTTTAATTATAATAAATATGTAAATAAGTTGGGTTACTAAAGAAACTAAATTGTTTACTCTAAGAAGTACATAAAATTCAGTGGTTGCCCGATGAAAGTTCAGTTACAATATAACAATGCTCCAACGATCTAATTTTTTTTGTACTTTACGGATATGGTTCTTGTGTTCGTGTGAGTTTAAAAAAATAATTATCCTCATTCTGTGGCTCAAATCGGGGTTCCTTTATTGAGAAACACATGAATCTCCCCCAACCACACTATCCTCGCTGAAGTATGTATGTAACTATATGGTATGCGCCGCCCGGTTTTATTTTATTTGCGTAAACTGCACCCTCAAGCTAAACAAGAATGTTTGACAATTTTGAAAACGGACCAAATTGTTTACTTTCTGTAGATTTGAACCAAACAGATTAATCTCATTTGACTAAATTTCAACCACTTAATGAGAACAGGACCGGAGTCAACCTCCCCTGGTCTAAGAAAGTGGGGAGCCCTTGGTAGTATTGGATGAATACATTGCAGACCTGCGTATTGAAAGGGGAGTGAGATAATGGTTTCTTCCACACGGGGAGCTTAAAGACTACTGCTGCTTTGACAAAATGTGTGTTTGATGTACATTTTTATATTACAAACTCACACAGCTGCACCCTACTACACCCAACGCCTAATTTGAAAGCCCTTGGGCAGCCGTGACGAGCAATCTACAATCACAGGTAGCGTCAAATCACCAAACATTAACACCAACGCTTGCCATCTAGTTTAACACCAGGTTATTCACCAATTAGTTTTCCCGTGCTATATTTTGTTGTGAGCAGGGTCTGGTCACTGACATTTTAAAGAATCTACGGCGAGGAAACTGCTGAGCTGTGCCAAACAGAATGATTCTAAAGACGCCCACAGCTACTAATTGTCACACGGTTGATGTTAAGTCAATTTTGAATATAGTTCAATTTCCTAACCGAATTAATAAATGGACTAAGTGAATCAAACTTAATCACGATAAATTTATTGAGTATCAGGATTCTGGCAAAGTGCAGGGCCTAAAATTACAAATAAAATCACATGCTTATTAATAAACTTCCGTAAAACCTCTCATGCAGTGGAAAGTACATCACTTTGGGTAAATTTCAACACACTGTCCATGATTTGTACCTACCATACAGTCAAACATGTCATATTATGTTCCCGCTTTTGTTCTTTCATCCATTGTGCTTGTGCATACAATTGCATGATACAAAGAGGCACCAGATTTCTTACAAAAGAACAATAATACTATTAAAACAGTTCTTGCCTGACAAGAATGCCACCGCAGATGCTAGTGCAGAGATCATGAAGACTTGAACAATCAGGATCCCCAAAAGAATTCATGTGCCGTGAGATACTTATCCAAGACAACATTGTGCAGAGGATGAACAGGCTCTAACAAATTAGAGTAAGGTCCTAGCACAGCATTAGGAAGGGGGGAGCTATCAGCTTTCTTTGACCAGCTATACTGACAAATAGAAAGACCACTCAGACAATAACAAGAGTGGTAGTGATCCTTATGCTTGCCAGGTTTATCCTTGAACCCACCTTCTAGCACCTGCAGTGCATTATAATAGGCATCAAGACTCCGTACATTTTCTAACCAAGTGAAGGTTAAAATAAGAATATAACCTATTGAGATTCTTATATGTCAAAAAAGCCAAAAATGACGTCGTCGAGTTGAATATCAATATAAGCTTATCTGTATGATTCGATTCCACCCCTCCCAACGTTTCTAGGAATCTAACACCTAATAGGCTAATACTACTATGGTTTATACAGATCTACTATGAAAACCACCAAATGTGTGTACATCTGAACAGATTTAGTGAAACACCACTGTTAAATCTGCTTATTTAATAAGAATAAAATCAAAAATAAATTGTGACAAGGAAAACACTTAGGATTCTATGGAAAATACTTGATGTGTGAGTTGTCCTGTAATTTGGACTGAATTGATAATTCCGAAATAATTTTGGAAGTCTTCCTTCAATTTTTAAATACATGTTTTCTGAACAAATGTTTCCGAGATAACAAGTTCTGCAATGCAACCAATAGTCTAAGAGTTGTGTAGTGTGTTATAACTATTGTTTTAGATATTAAATTTTAGATTTCACGAGCTCTAAATGTCTGATATAAAAAGAAATACAATTGTTTTTAACTAAATTAATGCATTTGAGATTGCTAGTTAAGTAATACATTTAATACTACCAAAATATGTTACCTGTTAGTTGTCATCAACTCTTATATCTCTATTTGAAAAACTTCTTCATTAACAAACTCCAAGCATAAATTTTTTTAGTTGTTGGAAAATAATAAATAGATGATATATTCACAATGTATCTGATAGAAGAGAGATCCGCTCCTATGCATAGGAGAGGCTGACACAATCCCAGATTTTATGGGACTATATTGGACTCTGACTCATATGGGCTTATAGACACAAGCCCGTATTACATTCTTCATATCTCGTTTTACATCTAAGAAATGTATTTTTCTAAACCATAGTTTGAAAATGTCAGACTTTGATGCCAATTCCTATGGTCCAGAGACATAAATTTTGACCAAAAAATTAACAGATATGTTCCTGAACGATTTTAAAGACCAAATATACGAATTAAGCCACAAAATTTTAGCAGGATATTCTACAAGCATAGATACACATATATGCAATAAAATTATATATATTATTGATATTGTGGGAGAAGGTCCTACATGTGTGAGTGAAAAGAGTTGAACTGTTTTAATAAGGATTTCGATGCTATTTCCGTTCACATGATGAGAATTATCTTATAAAACTATTCAAGCACAATCTATTACATCTTACAGAATTGAATATCAATCTATTGTAGTATAATAAAATGTATTGGATTACGTAATTTAAACAGGAGCGTTGTGGTTGTTGATCAGGCCCATGCCCCCCAACAGGTTGTTGTCCAAACATAAGTTCATTTATATGATTGACATACCGAGTCCAACTAATGTTGTCATCATCATGTAACTCATGTCCTATGTCCTATCTATTGCTGCACACCTGAGGGGGTTGTACAGGCCCAGGGGTAGATGAGCCAATGCCATCGTCCTCGTCATTTCCAAATAGTCTTCATTGTTACAAGTTGCAACCACTAATTCAAAATGAAAAAAAGTGACACTAGATATATGTTTGTAAGTTTACTATATTTGTAAAATAACTACTTAAATGTGATACTACTTCACGTAAAGCATTCCCCAGTAGATTCCCTAATTTGGGTAGATTTGCAACTTATAAAATACATGTTTTCGGGGTAAAATTTGTAGTTATCAATCCAATAGGTTAGAAGCAATGTTTTAAACAGCGGGAAGCAGGAGGCATGCGGGCAGCACTTTGTGGCCGCTTGAGCGTCAGGTGGGCACGTTTTTAGAAAACATGTGCCTAAATTCTTATATAATTTCATAGAAAATTACACAATTTTCATATACTTGGGAACTTTTAAACCATGTATTAAGGACATGTTTGGTTCATGGGAAATGATTTAAATGGGATTAGAAGAAGGAAAGTATTAGCAGGTACAAGTGGCAGATGGGACATTATGCATCCCATCCTATTTTTGGATGCAATTTACGCTGGGATTACCAATAATAACATGTTAGTCTTTATACAAATCAATCTTTAATTGACACTTTGGTAATGTTTCCTAGATCAATCATTCATGTATGAGAATGCTTGCCGGAAAAACTGAGTTTTAAACGGTAATATTTCAAGTGGGTTCTTTATATTCTCTTGGTATTCTTTTCGTACAGCAAAAGAACACATTCTTTTATTGGCAAAATCTATCCAACAAGTTAACAATTTTAACACCACATGCTAGTGATTCAATCGAAAATAAAAATTGCTTAATTTATAAAGCACCTGTTGTGTAACAGGTTTGTGGAGAAAATCATTAATGACATCTGTCCGGAAGAAGTGAATAAGCAGCCATTCTCATACAAGTCAATCATCAAGTTCAAGACAACACTAGCTATAACTTTATAAAATCTGAAAAATACATGTGATCCTTGTAAGAGAAGACCGTCAGGTGATCGTTGGAACTGTGACACGGAAGACCATAGTAATATCCAGCAAATAGGTGATCATCCGTTGTGACGAGGAAGATCGCTGGCGGCTGTTCCTGACGGCCTTTGGGAGTGTGGTGAAGACGTGCTGATACGCAGTGCGTAATAGAGTAGGTGTAGGGGTTCCAAGAGAGTTTATACCACCCAATACCAAGGGGGTGTGGAACTGAAAAGTCCTTCTCACATAGGACTTTTGTTCCAACAGGATTATAATCCATGTGGCAACACAAACAAACATGGGATTGGGAATACTGATGGCATTCAAATCCTATCCTACATGTTATTCCGCAAACCAAACATGTTGTAAGTGTATAAATCATCCTACACAACAATGTAAATCATTAAGGATACAACTATACTTAGGTCTCTTTTCATACTGTGACTGTAATAATTTATGGAATAATAAATTAATATACTAATATGCAGTAGAGAATAGAAGATGTATAGTGTATTAAAAAATTAATGTATTATTTATATATTATAAGGTACAATGAAGAATATATATATATATAGAGAGAGAGAGTCAGGCTAGAATACACTCGAGTGTATCCGGAGCAGAATACACTCAAGTAGTTTTTCATGATGCAATATTTTTTTTGAAAATCTAATCCATTGATCTTCTTAAACATCTTGTGAACAATTCATACGCAAAATTTGAGCACATTTGGATATGTATAGCTCATGTTATGAAGACCGCAAAAATTATGCATTTCGAATTAGTTTCGCGCGTCGATTTTTTTGCTCTTGGATGAGTGACTTATACTCGTCCAAATGGGCTCAAAATTTGTATGCAGCGTAGTTATAGTATGACGGTGAAGATCAACGGTTTACATTTTGCAAAAAATAGTCTTGATATGCAAACACACTTGAGTGTATTTGTGCGATCCGTACACTCGAGTGTATTCTAGCCTGACTCTATATATATAGAGAGAGAGAGAGTCAGGCTAGAATACACTCGAGTGTATGGATCGCACGAAAAAATATTGCATCATGAAAAACTACTTGAGTGTATTCTGCTCCGGATACACTCGAGTGTATTCTAGCCTGACTCTATATATATATATATATATATATATATATATAGAGAGAGAGAGAGAGAGAGAGAGAGAGTCAGGCAAGAATACACTTGAGTGTATTCGGAGCAGAATACACTCAAATATTTTTTTCAAAACTCTAATCCGTTGATCTTCTTAAACATCTTGTGAACAACTCATATACCAAATTTGAGCACATTTGGACATTTATAGGTCATGTTATAAAGACCGCAAAAAATATGTATTTCAAATTAGTTTCACGCGTCCATTTTGTTGTCCTCGGATGAGTGACTTACACTCATCCAAATGGGCTCAAAATTTGTATGTAGCCTAGTTATAATATGACAGTGAAGATCAATGGTTTACATTATGCAAAAAAATGGTCTTGATATGCAAACACACTTGAGTGTATTCGTGCGATATGTACACTCGACTGTATTCTAGCCTGACTATATATATATATATATATATATATATATATATATATATATATATATATATATATATATATATATATATATATATATATATATATATATATATATATATATATATCATGATCATCATCTAAGCCTCAGTCCCAACTATGTTGGGGTCGGCTACATGGATCCTTCGTTAATGTATTAATATATGCTACAACAGTAATGTATGAATATATGCAATGATAGTAATGTATTATGTACTATTATACTAGTATAGCACTATTGAACAACCTCTTTTTTTATCCATGTGGACCAGCAAGTAACTCGGCTGACGATTGGGACTGAGTTTGGCCACCCAGACCAAAAGCGGGCCCATGCGGCCGCTCAAAAAAGGCCCTCAGGCAGGCGCTCAAGGGGGTGAAGCAGGCTTCAAGCGACCGCTTAACTTCAACCCACCTAGCTGCTGGTTAATAGAGATTTGGATCGTCCAGCCTCAGCTGCCGCTCAAGCGGCCAGTTGAGTGGGCGCTCCAAATGCTTTTTAAGACATCGGTTAGAAGTAAAAGATGGTAATAAAATTAGGTTCGGTTAGGGCTTATGTGCCTTAGAATCTATAAGACCCCCCACCTAAGTAGTGTCTCCTTACCAGTCAGCTAATAACAAACACATTAATCAATGTAATTTATTATTTGACATAAATTACTGAATTTTTTCAAAGTTGTTGAAATTTCTCAAATACATCGAATATCGGGTGAAATCCATCGAAATTGTCAAAATATCAAAATTTTACAAAATGCATGACAAAGTCTGAGGAATCACCATTTCTATTTCTAGTCACCATCAAAACTGAAATTTTGGTAGAAATTTTAGCATTGCAACCAACATTTTGAACCATGCTCTGAATGTTTGATATTGAAAAATAGACAATATAGTTTTAGTTGGTTGGCTTTCATGTCAAATATCAACACAACTTATTGTATACTAGAGTTTGGAGGTGCAGTTGCGAAAATAAATCTACAGTAGGTGTAGGGGTTCCAAAAGAGTTTATACCACCCAATACAAAGGGGGTGCAGAACTCAAAAGTCCTTCTCATATAGGACTTTTGTTCCAATAGGATTATAATCCTTGTGTCAATTTACACAAACAAACATGGGATTCGGAATATTGATGGGATTCAAATCCTATCCTACATATTATTCGGCAAACCAAACGTGTCGTAAGTGTATAAATCATCCTACACAACAATGTAAATCATTTAGAATACAACTATACTTTAGTCCCTTTTCATACGGTGATTGTAGTAATTTACGGAATAATAAATTAATATACTAATATGCATTAGACGATAGATGTATAGTGTATTAAAAAAATTAATGTATTATTATATACTATAAGGTACAAAAACCACTCTGCGGTAGATATATAGAGTATTAATGTATATTATTTAGTATAGAATCATGTGCTATACACTAATATACTACAAATTGTATGTGTATAACATTCATGTATTACTATATGCTACAATAGTAATGTATGAATATATGCTACAGTAGTAATGTATTATGAACTATTATACTAGTATAGTACTATTGAACGGTCTCTTTTTTGATCCATGTAGACCGGAAAGTAATTGGCATGAGGATTGGGATTGAGTTTGGCTACCTAGACCAAAAGCGGGCCCACGCGGTCGCTCAAAAAGGCCCTCAGGCGAGCACTCAAGCGGGTGAAGCGGGCTTCAAGCTGCCGCTTAACTTTAACCTGCCTAGTTGCCACTTAATAGAGATTTTAATCATCCAGTGCCTGCTGCCGCTCAAGCGGCCGTCTGAGCGGGCGCTCCAAATGCTTTTTAAAACATTGGTTAGAAGTGAAAGACAGTAATAAAATTAGGTTCGATTAGGGTTTATGTGCCTTCGAATTTATAAGACCCCCCAACCAATGTCTCCTTTCCAGTCGGCTAATAACAAACACATTAGTCAATGTAAGTTATTATTTGGAATAAATTACCGAATTCGTCAAAGTTGTTGAACAAAATACATCACAAATTGGGTGAAATCCATTGAAATTGTCACAATATCAAAATTTTACAAAATACATGACGAAGTCTGAGGTATCACCATTTCTATTTCTAGTCACCATTGAAACTGAAATTTTGGTAGAAATTTAGGCATTGCGACCAAAATTTTGAACCATGCTTTCAATGTTTGATATTGAAAAATAGACAACATAGTTTTAGTTGGTTGACTTTCATGTTGAATATCACCACAACTTACTATTTTTAGCTTAGTTTGTCAAAGTCATATTTGGTAACTTCCTCGAAATGATTCTAAAGGTTCCACAAACTTCCACGTCCATACCTATCAAAGTCGACATCCCATCCACGGGTGGAAAGCCTCGTATAATTTTTTTCATAAAAGTTTTTCTAAAATAATAAAAGGCTTTGTATTAGATGATGAAAACAATTACAGCGGTCTCTCTTTTATAGGACAAGAGAGTTAAGAATATTCTAGAGACAAGTAGAGTAAGGAAAATTCTAGAAACATGTAGTGAGGAATAAAAGAAAATGTGCTAATAAGTCTAAAGCCCACAACACAATAAGCCCAATAAAATATATATACTAATACTCCCCCTCAAGCTGGAGCATAGATATCAATCATGCCCAGCTTGGCCATCAGGGTAGTGAATCTGGTCTTCAGAAGAATTTTGGTGAAAATGTCTACAATCTGATCTGATGTAGGCATATAAGGTGTAGAGATCTGACTAGATAAGACAAACTTCCCGTACGAAGTGACAATCAACTTCAATGTGTTTAGTGCATTCATGGAAGGTGGGATTGTTGGCAATAAAGATAGCTACTTTGTTGTCACTGTGCATGGGAATAGGTTTATCATCAGAGATACCAAAATCTTTCAACAGACCTCATACCCAGAAAAGTTCGCAGGTAGTGTGAGCCATTTCTCGATACTCCGCTTCAGCACTTGAGCGAGTAACTACAGTTTGCTTCTTGCTTCGCCAGGTGACCAAGTTACCACCCAAAAAAGTACAGTAGCCAGATGTAGATCTTCGATCTACCTTGCTCCCAGCATGGTCAGAATTAGAATAACCAGTAAGGTTACGGTGACAATGTTTCTTGTAAAGCAGGCATTTTCCAGGAGAACTTTTCAGATGCTTCAGAATATGGCAGACAACAACCCAATGGCATTGCCTGGGCTTATCTAGATATTTGCTAACCAGTCCAACTACAGACGTGATATCAGCCCAAGTGACAGTAAAATATATAAGTTTCCAGACCATTCTGCGATACTGATGATGGTCAGTATAAGGAGGAGATGTCTCGTCGTCCCAGTTAGTGTTGGGATGCAAGGGTGTACTAGCAGGCTTGGCCCCAAACATTCTTGTTTCAAATAGAAGATCCAGAACATATTTTTGCTGAGATAAACATAGACCAGAGGATGATCGAGAAACTTCAATGCCCAGAAAATATCTTAATTTTCCTAAATCTTTTGTAACAAAGTGTTTTTTCAATATATTTTAGTAGCTTGGATGCCTGCAGAGTCACTACCAGATAAGATGATGTCATCAACATAAACAATCAGCACTACAAGACCAGAGGTAGTTTTAGGTAGTTTTCTTAACAAACACTGAGTTATCGGACTGAGAACAACGGAAGTCAATTTTTTGAAGAATGGAGCTCAGCCTATCAAACCAGGCCCGAGGACTTTGCTTAAGGCCATAAATAGCTTTGCGCAGGAGACAGACCTTGGAGAACTCCCCATGACTCACAAATCCAACAGGTTGCTCCATGTATATCTCATGCAGATCGCCATACAAGAAGGCGTTTTAAAATCTAACTGAAATAAAAGCTAAGCAGAATTTACTACTACTGAAATAAGAACACGAACAGAGTTTAGACGAGCGACTGGGGAGAAGGTCTCAAAGAAATAAACTCCATATGTCTGAGTGTAGCCTTTGGCTATCAGGCAAGCTTTGAGTCGCTCAATTGTGCCATCAGGTTGATATTTGACTGTAAAAATCCATCTGCAACCAACTGGTGAACACTCAGTGGGTGCATCAACCAAATCCCAAGTGTGTCTATCAGTGAGAGCCTGCATTTTAGTTTCCATGGTTTGACGCCATGCTGGATACTGAAGAGCCTGGGTAGCATTTTTAGGAATAGAAACAACAGACACCACAGAAGTGAAATTTGCAAAATTAGTTCTCAAGCCAGCAGTAGTGCAGAAATTTCTAATTGGATGCTGAGTGCAAGACCGAGTTCCTTTGCATAAACTGATAGGAATATCCAAGTCAGAAAATACTTGAGGTGCTGGCAGATCTGGTGATGAGGATGGATGACTTGGAGGGGCCATGGAGGGAGTTGGTGCCTTCGGTCTTCTTTGATAAACCTTCAAAGGAGGAGTAGGTGCAATTGTGGCATCTGGGAGAGCAGTATCAATAGACAGAGATAAAGGGGATTCCACAATTAAATCAGGTGTCAAGGCAGATCCGACACAAGAATAGAACAACATATGTTCAAAAAAGACAACATCAGTAGAAAGCATTCACTTCTTGGAATCAGATCAAAGCAGTATCCTTTTTCTGTCCTAGAATACCCCAAGATAATGCACTTGGTAGCACGAGGATCTAGTTTAGTAAGGCCATGACACAAATTTTTTACAAAACACACACTCCCAAAAATATGAGGCACGGTAAAAAGAGGGGTATCAGGGTATAGAATTTGAAAAGGGACTTGGTTGCCCATAACAGAAGAAGGCATGCGGTTAATAAGGTAACACGCAGTGGAAATAGCTTCTAGCCAAAAAGTTGGGGAGCATGGTAGTGACATAGAAGAGTATGGGCAACCTCAAGAAGATGATGATTCTTGCGTTCAGCAACGCCATTCTATTGGGTGTGTAAGCACAGGAGGTTTGGTGAATAGTACCCATTTTTCGACAAAAAAGATTGACAAAGTTCTGCATGAATTCAAGGGTATTATCAGTACGAAAGATTTGTATGGTTATATCAAACTGGGTACGTATCACAACAAAAAAAGATGTGATAGTACCAAGAATATGAGATTTGTATTTTAACAAAAATAACTAGGTGGTCCTAGAAAAGTTATCAATAAAACTCATAAAATACCGAAAACCAAAAATACTGGAAACAGAACACGAGCCCCAAATGTCAGCATGCACAATGTCAAACGGTTGTTTGAGCTAATCCAATGTTTCCCGACAAAAGTAGATCTAGTTTGTTTGCCCAACTGGCACGTTTCACATAGAAAAACCAAATCAGAGATGTCAGGTAGTAACTGCTTCAATTTTGCTGGTGAAGGGTGTCCCAAGCGATAACGCCACTAGATGTCGATCACAGAAATAGTCAAGTAAGTCGTCATCTTTGGTGCGTCCAAGTAGTATAAGTCGTCTGGTCCCTCATGACCCGAACCAATCGTCATCCTCGTGTGCAGATCCTGAAAGATAACACCATCTGGGTCAAAAGTTATGGAGCATCATAGGCTCTTAGCAGTTCTACTAACAAATTACAAGTTGATAAGGAATTCAGGAACAAAAAGCGCTGAACGTAATGAAAGACGGTCAGGAGTACAAATATTCCCTATTCCTGAAATAGGTGTTTGAGAACCATTGGCTAGTGTGATAGGCGGAATAGCAGAAGTTTTATGCAATTTAGAAAATAAAGAATGATTGCTGACACGATTTTTACGTGCGTCGAACGCAAGTGTACGCGTCAATGTAGTAAACGCCTTTGTGAGGCCCGAGTCGAACTCAGAGACACTGAATTATCGGAGACTACTACTAACTACTCGCAATCAGCTAGACCGGTTAAAAAGTTGGAAGTTGTTGTAAAACTAAAAGAAAATGAAATAAAACAAAACAAAACAATCGATTAAGGGTTTAGTTTAATCAATTCAAGTGGAGATCTTTAGGATTGCGGTTTCACCGCGGGTTATCATTGTATGAATTTCTATATAGCAACTCAGATTTATCTCTCTATCCGGGTAGTGGCCTGTAGTCAGAATTGCCCACTGTCGTGGTACAATTCACTACCTATGTCTAAGTCGGTTCCACCGTCGTAGTAACCTATACCCTAAACTAGGTGCATTAGAAACGACCTCTGGGTTTCCACCATTAACCTTACATTGCCTTGTTCAAGGGATTTGTTAATTAATGTGAATTTCGTCTCTTTTCAACCGTTAATCCTTCTTTCAAAGCAATTAAGGGCATTGGATTATTATTATGGTGATCAAACATAACAATATAATTGAGAAAACGAATTCATACCACGGATTTAAGAGATAATTGATGAATTACTATGATAAAATTGTCATACAATGCTTCACCGGGCTACTCCCGGTCCTAAAGATAAAGGAGATTAGCCCCGCATGTTCATCCCAAAGCAAAACATGGTAGAGAAAAAGGGACACATGGAGAAAAATGTGAATAAGTAAAGAAACCCCTGAACGGAGAAGATCCAAGCGCTCCTTGGCGTAGAATGCACGATCTCCGGCCTTTCGGCGGTGGAAAACGTCTTCTTCGGCGTCCGGAACGCTGGGGCGTACTTCTGGGCTCCGTTCTTCTCTCCACACCTTCTCGGGACGTGTGCAGCGGCTAATGACGTGATAGATTGCTCTTGGCCGCCGTCATTAGGTATAATCACCGAGTTAGGTTGTAAAAATATCGTAGCCGTCGGATTTAGATCGATCTGAAGCAAACTTGTATCTGACGGTGTCGATACCTTCGACGTGAGTCGATGGTATCGACTCTGCACGGTATCGGCTGGTCTTCTTTTCTTTTCTTTGTCGCGACTGATGCTAACTCGATACCATCGACGAGAGTCGATGGTATCGACTTTCTTAGGCGTCGGTTTTTGTCCTTTTCCGTCGTTGAAGCTCCACATGTCGATAGTATCGACTGTCTTCTCGCCAGCAACCTGATGGCATATCGATACCATCGACTCTCCTATCGATAGTATCGACTATGCGATGCTCCTTGCGGCTGGCAACATGTGGTCTCGTCGATGGTATCGACCACTGTCGATGGTATCGACAATAGCAGATATTCGTTTTTCCTGAAATTGCAACACAAAACCACATAAGCCGAAATAAAACATATTATTGTAATCATTTATGCTCAAAATACCAAAATAAGGGAGATTTGACACTGAGAAAGATCATAGACCAAAGTAAATGAATCATGCAATATTAACCACCAAAATGACCAATAAATGCATAAAACACAAGTAAAATATGTCTATAAATGCGACTCAAAATCATCGCATCAAACTCCCCTAAGCTTGAACATTGCTCGCCTCGAGCAACAAAACCTTAGAATAGAATTGCGAGGGTCAACTAAAGAACAAATCATCACAACAAACATCACCATATGATCCCCACCAGACATTCACATTTCGGCCTTTACTAACCAAGGAATGATAATTACCCTAAAGGCGACAATAATCATCCATAAAAGATATCTACCTCAAAATTGATGAACACTGTCATATAAGGCAGTTAGCATAATAAAATTCGTCGGTTCAGACTCGGTGCGTCTTGTGATCTCCTATTCTACGTTGCTCGCCCTAACTACCATCTACATGGAAGCAGCTCTCCTGATATTCACAAGTGAGGAGAAAATCACGGTGGCCTACCAATTCGAGCAACGGGTGGATGAAATAGGTGGCTCATGGAGGAAATGGAAGCACTATACAGTTTCAACATGCACAAAACAAAAATGACCTAAATGATACATATGCAAGTGAAAATGCCCTAATGCCTACATTTTAAGTGGAATGATGCATGCACTATCATTCTGTCTCCAGGTGAGATGGAATATCTACAAAAGCTACACCATGTGCTTATCCTTCTTAATATGCAGTGAAAAACATGTTCCTTTCTCCCTCTCATTCCTATTTTCTTCTCAATTCTCTCTGTTTTTTTTAAGAGATAAGGCCCTTTATATCCAATAATGACAATGAATTATTTGTCGGGCTCACTTTTTCAGCATAGCTCAAATGTTTGAAGCATTTAGAAGGTATGGAACAAGTTAATCACCCTTATTGTTTCAGAAGAAATAAGAAACACGATGTACTGTATGCATAAAAATTATGAATGCAGCTAAATGACACGCACCTAAGGATAATGTGCATGTATAGCTACTCTATTTTTTATTTTCATGCAAAACATGTGAAAATACTTTGAAATGTAAGACCTATCTACATGAGATGCATTCAAAAAGATTAAAACCGTAATGTACTTCCAATTCTTATGGTGGATTATTAAAAATAATGAGGTAGATAGATCACAAGACTAATTGACTGAACCCTTGTAAATTATCGTGTCCCTCCTTATTGACCTGTGTAGTAATTAAGAGGTTCCTCTCTCATACTTCAAATTAAGGTTTCATTATCATTTGGTCAGTTTAGGCTCAAACAACCAATTCCGTCCACTTTTCATGAATCCTTAGGAATGTACAGTTGCGATTTTCTATTTTAAAGTTGACAAACCCAATCATTTTCTTAAGTTATGTGCTCAAAGTTTAACAACACAAGCTTGCAAACACTAAATTTTTTTTTTAAATTTTCCCTTGATTCCCATGTACAAGCAAATGAGATGACACATGACTTAAGACATCCACAATGACACTAGATAGAATGTGGATCCTACAAACAACTAAGAACTAAGAAAAACAAATGACAAAAGACAAAATAATAAAACTAAAAATTGAGAAAACTAAAGGATAGAGATGTTCCAACTTCCCCCTTAAGCTTGAATTCGACTATGGCCTCATAGTCAAAAACAACCTTAAAGGGTGGAACAGAGATATCGTTCACTCTTCCGGCGGAGGCGGATACTGCGGGGCCGTGGGGTCCCAAGATGGGTACTGCCCCTGAAAGCTTGGATCATACTGGGGCATTGCTGGAGGTTGTGGATACCCCCCAAAGTAGTTCTGGCTCCAGTAATGATCATAGAAGGGTTGCTGCTGCATCTCCATCCTATGCAACCTGTCATGAATGTGTTGTTGGTTGTCGAGGAGGAGGCGCTCATTTTCAAAAATAGCCCTTTGATTGTTAAGCAGCCGGTTCATTGTATCATGAATACCGGCGTATGTCGTTGTATGTTGTTGCTGCGTCTGATGGATATCCTGCAGCATTGCATACATTCCTTGCATTGAGTAGACATCCTCGCTTTGCTGCGAGGGCGGTGGTGGTGGCGGGGGCTGCGAAGATGAAGATGCACCCGGATTCATGCGAGGACGCTTCCTAGGTGCCACTCGTGCACGAAGAGGAGTGTAGGCCTCCTCTTCCTCTTCAGCCTCGTCGCCGTCGTTGTCGTCGTTGCCGCCGTCTTCATCCGAACTCTCGATGGTAATGACAGGCCATCGAAAATGCTGAGCACCCTCAATGTGCAAGATGGGGTCAAGGAGCGAACACTCCTGATAAGCATGATTAATGTGGCAGTGTGCATACGCCAGTCCATCACGCAGCAGAATGAGGTTGGAGCGGTGAAGATGCTGCAAATTGACCTTGCTTCTGTTGGAGAGAGGAGTCAACTGGGAGAAATTCAACCCAAGATAGTGGGCCAGCGGTGTGATGAGCCCTCCAAAGTGAATTGGAGCCTTCCGCGTGCTCCTCTTTACAGCCAACACGCGTTGCAAGAAAAACGCTCCCCAGTTACACTCTTCCCGCTTCAGTAACTTGTGCAGGAAAAACAGGTCAGTCTCCTGGAACTTGCTGAGAGACAGATCACCACGGGCGAACAAGGTGGTGCAGAGCATGCGGTGAAGAATCCGCACGAAAGGATGCTCAAAATCCGCCACCGCCGCATTGTGGTAGCTCACAGATTTGCCCGGAGGCACAGTCACTAGCTCGGCGAAGATAGCATCATAATCAGTCTGGTTGTCTGGCCGCCGGTACTGCTCTCGCCTATGATTCCAGTCAGTGTTTCAAAAGGCGGTATGCGTTATGCGTTCGGAGAGGTCACCTTGTAGAGTATATGCGGTATGCGGGAGTATATGCGGTTTTGGATTTTTTTAATTAATTATTATATATATATGTATTAATCATGATTTACATATTTAATTTGTGCAATTGTGTATCTAAATAGTACAATTACAAGAATAATGGATGCAATTATGCAATCATCACAACTTAAATAAATACAAACATGCACTATAATCTAAATTTAAACAATGTAAATGTATAAAACAAGAAATCAGAATATCTCTAACTAAAAATCGGGGTATAATCGGCCTTGTATGCGGCCGTACAACCGATTATGCGGCTTGGACCGCTTTTTGGACCGATTTTTATTATGCGGATTTTTGGAGGACCGCACCTTGTATGTGGCCGCTTATGCGGGCGCATACACCGCTTTTTAAAACACTGCCAGTTATAGATAGAGTTGAACTGCTGGAGGGTGAGAGTGTAATCATTATTGTACAGCCGGAAAGAAACACAGCCTTTTATCCATTCGCGATCTGTGGCGATGATGTTGTTTGGCACGACACATATGTCCAGCGACACCATGAATTCTGCGACTAGCTCCTTGTATGTCGGCCATTCATTGAAGAATGGTTGGCCATCGACGTAGAGTTCCATCTCATCGGGCCTCCTGCCCGTATGCCTCGCCTGGCCCTTGAGCACGTAGGCCAGATTAGCATCGAACCCCAGATTGTTGATCATGCCCCGGTCGACGTAGCGGGTCTGCTCAATCTTACGCTTCATCAGTTCCTCGTAGACCTTCTTGACTTCCGTGGAAGGATGGACAATCCGCGGACGTGGAATGGATGCAGTCGGTGGAGGAACGAACACCGGTATCTCCATCGGTGTCGCGCGTGAAGAAGAAGCGCTGACAGTATGCACCATTATCGAAGAAGAAAGGATAGAGACGGAGCTCGGGGAAGATCGGAGAAGAAATCTCCGCTCGGTGAAGAACTTGCTCCTTGGATGCTCGTAGCCGGGCTCTGATTGCTCACAAAGACGCACAACACAAGTGGAGAAGGATTGCTCAGAAGGTGTGACGTCATATGACGACAATCTATCCCTTTTATAAATGTGGCTGGCGTTGCTGTATGCCCGTCGATACCATCGACGCGAGTCGATGGTATCGACTCCTGTAGCACAATCCGTCCGCCGCTGGTATCGACGGTCGTCGATGGCTTGATGTGGGGGCCCGGATCGATGACGTGTCGATACTATCGACAGGTGTTGATCGTATCGACCCGTTCCACGGATCGACTCTCTCGATGCAGCGATCGCCGTTGATTTCCTCTCGCGGATTGGTGACGTGTCGCGTCAATACTATCGACGCAAGTCGATAGTATCGACTTCTGGTTAGGGCAACACCCTCGCGAGGCCCGGCCACCGCTTTCTTCCTGTAACTCGGTCGATACCATCGACAGGCCTGTCGATGGTATCAACTTCACTGAGACAATTTGCGTCTGAATATCTCCAGAGATCTCGATAGTATCGACATGCTTGTCGATACTATCGACCTCGACTTTGCGATCAACCTGTTGGTGTGTCGATACCATCGACGAGGCCGTCGATAGTATCGACGCAGAGCGATTTCTACAGCCGCCAACCTGTACCCAACTCAATACCATCGACTCAAGGGTCGATGGTATCGACTCTGCCTCAGTCCTGCACATAAAGCAAACGATCACGGTATCTTTTTTACACTAAAAACGAAATCAAATCAAATCAAAGTACAAATGTGAAAGAAAATAACTAAGCTACCTATGGCTGGGTTGCCTCCCAACAAGCGCCCGTATTTAACGTCTTAGACTAGACGACATTAAGCTCCTCATGCATCTGGAAGTGCAATGAGTTTGACCTCATTAACTTTCCTTGTGTAATCTTCACCGAAGTACAATTTCAATCGTTGTCCATTGACCAGGAATGTTGTCTCGCCATCACGCACAATGATTGCGCCATGTGGCCTGACCTCCTCTACAATGAACGGTCCACTCCATCGGGATTTCAATTTCCCGGGATGCAGTTTCAGCCTGGAGTTGAACAAGAGTACACGATCTCCTTTCTTGAAGACGCGCATTTGAATATGGCGATCATGCAACAACTTTGTTCTCTCCTTGTAGATCCGCGAGCTTTCATATGCATTCATCCTCAGCTCGTCTAGTTCATTGAGCTCAAGCAACCTTTTCTTTCCCGCTTCATCATAACTCAAATTTAGCTTCCTTAACGCCCAATGCGCTTTATGCTCTAATTCCACCGGCAAGTGAAAAGGCGTAGTACCTATAGGTGTCTTAAACGCCGTCCTGTACGCCCACAAAGCATCCGGTAGCAGGGTACTCCAATTCTTTCTCGTGGAAGCCACAGTACGCTCCAAGATCTTCTTAATCTCCCGATTGGAGACCTCCACTTGCCCTTGAGTTTGTGGGTGGTACGGGGTACCAATGTTGTGCTTTACCCCGTACTTTCTCAACAGTGCCGCGAACTTTTGATTTCGGAAGTACGTACCTCCATCACTAATGATCATTCTTGGTACACCAAACCTGCAGAAAATATATTCTTTGACAAACCTGCACACTACAGCGGCATCATTAGTCCTTGTGGGTATTGCCTCTACCCACTTCGACACATAATCAACAGCTAAAAGAATGTACAAGTTAGACTTTGAGGACACAAAGGGTCCCATAAAATCAATACCCCACAAGTCGAACACCTCAACCTCTTGAAATACATTGAGAGGCGTCTCTTATCTTTTTGAAATGTTACCTGCCCTTTGGCAAGAATCACATTGCCGCACAAAATCATAAGCATCCCTGAACAAAGTAGGCCAGTACAAGCCACTTTCAAGTACTTTGGCAGCAGTCCGAGAACTAGCGTGGTGGCCACCCGTCGGTAGTGTATGGCAATGACGAAGAACACTTTCGTATTCCACCTCCGGCACACACCTGCGTAAGACACCATCCCTGCACTGCTTCAACAGAATAGGGTCATCCCAGAAATAATAATGCAGAGAATGGAAATTTTTTTTCTTCTCTTGGTATGTCCAATCATCCGGGATAATTTTGCAGACAAGATAGTTGACAATGTAAGAAAACCAAGGATCTTTCGATTTCATCGATAAAAGATGTTCATCAGGAAATGTTTCGTTAATGGGTATATGTAAATCCTTCTCATCCACCCTTTCCAACCTAGACAAATGGTCCGCGACCACATTTTCAATGCCCGCCTTATCTTTGATTTCAATATCAAATTCTTGTAAAAGCAAGATCCACCTAATTAGTCTAGGCTTGGCATCCTTTTTCTCCATCAAGTACTTAATGGCGGCATGGTCCGTCCATACCAAGACTTTTGATCCAACAAGATATTGCCGAAATTTTTCAAAAGCAAAAACAACGGTGAGAAGTTCTTTTTCAGTTGTCGTGTAATTCAGTTGTGCGTCATTTAAGGTTTTGGATGCATAGAAAATCACAGCGGGTTTATTGTCCACACGTTGTCCCAAAACAGCCCCAACTGCAAAATCAGATGCGTCACACATTAATTCAAACGGCTTTGTCCAGTCCGGTGTTTGCACAACCGGGGCTGAAATCAGTTTTTCTTTAAGCACATTGAACGCATGTAAACACTTGTCATTAAAATAAAAAACAACATCCTTTTCCAACAACTCAGATAATGGTTTGGCGATTTTAGAGAAATCTTTTATAAATCGGCGATAAAAACCGGCATGACCTAGAAAACTGCGTACCCCTTTAACCGAATTCGGTGGGGGCAATTTGGAAATAACTTCGATCTTTACCGGGTCTACCTCCAACCCTTTGCTAGACACTTTATGTCCTAGCACAATTCCTTCGCTTACCATCATGTGGCATTTCTCCCAATTGAGGACCAAATGTGTGTCCTCACAACGTTGCAAAACCTTATCCAAATTGTATAAGCATTCGTCAAAGGACGCACCATAGACGGAGAAATCGTCCATAAAAACCTCCAAGCAGCGTTCAACCATATCAGAAAAGATGGCAAGCATGCAACGCTGAAAGGTTGCCGGTGCGTTACACAACCCAAATGGCATATGGCGGTATGCAAATGTTCCGCAAGGACAAGTGAAGGTGGACTTCTCTTGGTCCTTAGGGTCAATTGAAATCTGATTGTACCCTGAATAACCATCAAGAAAACAAAAATGCGATCGGCCAGCTAAACGCTCTAAAATCTGATCAATGAATGGAAGAGGGAAATGATCCTTAAGCGTAGCAGCATTCAATCGACGGTAGTCTATACATACACGCCACCCGGTTACCAAGCGGGTCGTGACAGGTTCATTTAACAGATTATGTGTAACAGTAATTCCCCCCTTTTTAGGGACTACCTGTGTAGGACTCACCCACGTCGAGTCGGATATAGCATAGATGATACCTGCAGAAAGGAGCTTGATCACCTCCTTCTCGACGACCTCCATCATGCTAGGATTTAGTCGACGTTGTGGCTGAATTACCGGCTTGGCTCCCTCCTCGAGCCGAATCTTGTGCTGGCACAATGTAGGGGAGATCCCTTTGATGTCTGCGACCGACCACCCGAAAGCACCTCGGTGGTTCTTCAACACAATCAGCAGCTGATCTTCTTCCTCGGCACTCAGATATGCCGAAATAATCACAGGCAGTTTCTCTTCCTTAGCTAGAAATGCGTACTTTAAGTGCGGTGGCAATGGCTTCAATTCCAAATCTGGCAGGCTGATTAAGGATGACTGAAGCGGTGGTGGAAGTTCGCCAAGGTCTTCATAGTACCTAGCATAAAAACATGGAAGAACCTGAAGCATCTTGGCACACTCCTGTAGTGACTTGCTTCTCATCCAATCATGTATTATATTGACCAAACAAGCTTCAAGTGGTAATTCTGGATATGCATTGAAAACCGAACTAGCTATGGCCTCATCTTCAGTAGAGGGGGGAATGTCCTCCTCTTCATCATTAGGAAAACCCACAGTTTTGCTAAGGGACACAACCTTGGTCTGCTCCATGATGTCAACAGTCAATGTTCCTTTCTCCACCTTAGTCATTACATAAGCCATATCTAAAAATGGCTTCCCTAGACAAAGTGAGATATTGTGATCAAAATGCTTCGCCATGCGACATTGCTCCTTAGCTTTAGATGACGAGGTGTTGGAAGGCATGACCATCTCGAACCGATCATCGGCGATACCCAAGGTCAAATGACCTCTCCCCATCTCAAGTATCATGTCAGCTGTAGCTTGGAAGGGTCTTCCAAGTAGTAACTCATTGCCATGTTCATCTTGCATCTCCATTACAACAAAGTCTGCTGGAAATACAAACCGATCTACTTTCACCAACACATCTTCACAAATACCATAAGGCTTCACCACGGAATTATCCGCCAGCTGTAATGTCACATTGCTCGGCCTTGATTCTTTTAATCCCAATTTCTTGAAAGTAGAAAGAGGCATCAAGTTTATGCTTGCCCCGGAATCACATAGTGCTTCGCCAAATTTCACCTTACCAATGTAACATGAAATATTGAAGCAGCCGGGATCCTGCCTCTTCAGTGGCAATGTGCCCATGATGAAGGCACTCACCTGCTCCTTGAGAACTACAACCTTCGTGTCAGGGATCTTCCTCTTCTTAGTAATGATGTCTTTCAAAAACTTTCCGTAAGAGGGAATTTTCTCTATTGCCTCTAATAATGGGATGTTGACTGAGAGCTTTCTGAAACTGTCCAAAAACTTCTTGAACTGGGCGTCCACCTTCTTTGCTTTCACACTATTTGGATATGGGACCGGGACAGCCTGTGCCCTTTGATGCGGCGGCACATATGGTGTCCTTTTCTGTGTCTCTTCCTCAACAACAATGGGGTCCGCAGTGACATCCTCTGCTATTTCCTCAACCGGCTCTGTGACTGAGATTGGCACCTCCTCAGTGGCCTCACCTTCGGTTTCTGACTGGGGTTTGCTTGGTTCATCGGCCCTGGGGTTTAAAAGCTTTTTGCCACTCCTTAGCAAGATTGCATTCGCCTGTTGGTTTCCTCCTGGAATGTTTGTGTTATCCAGAAAACCTTGCTGCGCTGGCTTCTTCATATTGGCTATTTCAGCTGCCATTTGCGCCATCGACGTCTCTATTGTCCTCATCTGAGCCCCATGGTTCTGCAATGTCTGTCCAAACTGGTTCATAAATTCCCCCTGTTGCTTGATCTGCTGGCCAAAAGTGTTCATCAATTCTTGGTTCTGTTTTATCACTTGGTTGAGCAACTCCGTGCTCTTATCTTCCGCCGTCGGCTGGGGTTTTGCATCGGGGTCCTGCAAGAAGTTATTCGGATCCTTCCATGAGAATTTCTTGTCCTTCCTCCATGAGTAATCGTTATTTCTGTAACCCTGCTGTTGGCGCATAAATTTGACTTGAGCTTCATCCTCAGATTCAGTATCTTCTTTTGCAAGCAGTTTCTTTGCTAGAAGGTCCATCTTCTCATTCAGCTCTTTGATGGCCTTTGACTCCCCCACAACTTGAACGTGCTCTACGGCGTCCCTGTCGCCCCAGGATTGCTTCTAGGCCATATTCTTCAGAATTTCCCAACACCTCGTGTCTGTGTTGTTCAAAAAGAATCCTGAGCCTGTGGAATCTAAGTTACTTCTATCATGCTCGGAGAGAGCAAAATAGAAGATTTTGACATGCGTCTCCTTATCAAGCCCATGATGCGAGCACCTCCTAAGCATGATCTGAAACCTTTCCCAGGTCTCAGAGTAGGTCTCTCCTGCCTTCTGGGTGAAATTGTTGATTTTCCTGATCATGTCGTTTGTCTTCTCGGGAGGGAAGAACCTCTCAAAGAATACTTCCACCATGTGGTTCCATGATTCCACATATTCATCGTCCAGATTGTGCAACCATTCCCGTGCGTTTCCTGCCAGAGAACTCGGGAACAGCTTCAAGTAAAGTGTCTCTTGTGGAAATCTGTCAATTTTAATCATGTCACAATTCTCCACAAATTGGCTTATATGAGTCACCGGGTCTTCGTTCTTTAATCCATGGAATGCATTAGACTTGACCAAGTTGATTAACGCAGGATCAATCTTATACGTCGGAATGTTGATCGTCTGCTTCTTTATTGGCCCCTTAGAAGCGGATGAGGAAGAAGCTTTGATCTTCTCCCATATCGTCTGTTCCTCTGTCATTTCTTCTTGTTCGGATTCGGAATCTATTTCTTCTTGTTGGTCTTGCTCGTAATACTCCTCGTCGTCCGGTTCCGGCAGTGGAACCTCTGGTGCCTGTTGCGTGTAGTCGGTGCTACGCGTCTGCACCATGCACAGTACCTGCAAAATGGAAATTTGAGTTCAGTACCGTGCTAGACGATTACAAAAATTGGAAAGATAGACTATGAATTTTAGAAATGATTTCAAAATAATAAAAATAAAAAAATGGCCTAGAGTGGCCGCTTGCAGCACTCGTAGTGCCGACAATTGCCGTGTCCCCAGCAACGGCGCCAAAAACTTGACACGATTTTTACGTGCGTCGAACGCAAGTGTACGCGTCAATGTAGTAAACGCCTTTGTGAGGCCCGAGTCGAACTCAGGGACACTGAATTATCGGAGACTACTACTAACTACTCGCAATCAGCTAGACCAGTTAAAAAGTTGGAAGTTGTTGTAAAACTAAAAGAAAATGAAATAAAACAAAACAAAACAAAACAATCGATTAAGGGTTTAGTTTAATCAATTCAAGTGGAGATCTTTAGGATTGCGGTTTCACTGCGGGTTATCATTGTATGAATTTCTATATAGCAACTCAGATTTATCTCTCTATCCGGGTAGTGGCATGTAGTCAGAATTGCCCACTGTCGTGGTACAATTCACTACCTATGTCTAAGTCGGTTCCACCGTCGTAGTAACCTATACCCTAAACTAGGTGCATTAGAAACGACCTCTGGGTTTCCACCATTAACCTTACATCGCCTTGTTCAAGGGATTTGTTAATTAATGTGAATTTCGTCTCTTTTCAACCGTTAATCCTTCTTTCAAAGCAATTAAGGGCATTGGATTATTATTATGGTGATCAAGCATAACAATATAATTGAGAAAACGAATTCATACCACGAATTTAAGAGATAATTGATGAATTACTATGATAAAATTGGCATACAATGCTTCCCCGGGCTACTCCCGGTCCTAAAGATAAAGGGGATTAGCCCCGCATGTTCATCCCAAAACAAAACATGGTAGAGAAAAAGGGACACATGGAGAAAAATGTGAATAAGTAAAGAAACCCCTGAACGGAGAAGATCCAAACGCTCCTTGGCGTAGAATGCACGATCTCCGGCCTTTCGGCGGTGGAAAATGTCTTCTTCGGCGTCCGGAACGCTGGGGCGTACTTCTGGGCTCCGTTCTTCTCTCCACACCTTCTCGAGACGTGTGCAGCGGCTAATGACGTGATAGATTGCTCTTGGCCGCCGTCATTAGGTATAATCACCGAGTTAGGTTGTAAAAATATCGTAGCCGTCGGATTTAGATCGATCTGAAGCAAACTTGTATCTGACGGTGTCGATACCATCGACGTGAGTCGATGGTATCTGACAGTGTCGATACCATCGACGTGAGTCGATGGTATCGACTCTGCACGGTATCGGTTGGTCTTCTTTTCTTTTCTTTGTCGCGACTGATGCTAACTCGATACCATCGACGAGAGTCGATGGTATCGACTTTCTTAGGCGTCGGTTTTTGTCCTTTTCCGTCGCTGAAGCTCCACGTGTCGATAGTATCGACTTTAGTGTCGATAGTATCGATTGTCTTCTCGCCAGCAACCTGATGGCATATCGATACCATCGACTCTCCTGTCGATAGTATCGACTCTGCGATGCTCCTTGCGGCTGGCAACATGTGGTCTCGTCGATGGTATCGACCACTGTCGATGGTATCGACAGTAGCAGATATTCGTTTTTCCTGAAATTGCAACACAAAACCACATAAGCCGAAATAAAACATATTATTGTAATCACTTATGCTCAAAATACCAAAATAAGGGAGATTTGACACTGAGAAAGATCATAGACCAAAGTAAATGAATCATGCAATATTAACCACCAAAATGACCAATAAATGCATAAAATACAAGTAAAATATGTCTATAAATGCGACTCAAAATCATCGCATCAATTGCCAATAATATGGGAAGTGGCTCCAGAGTCAATGACCCATGTATTTTTACCAGACTGTGCAAGAAGAGCAGAACTACCATCAGTAGAAGTCTTTGCAGAGGAGGCCAGGCGGGCTTGGAGCAATTTCGCAAACTCAGATCTGGTCCAGTTAGCAGAAGGTGGGGCAGACGAAGAAGCAGGGGTGTCAGGCTGTTCTGAAGAAATCTAGTTTGCCCAAGCAAGCTTGCCGTGCTTGATCCAGCAACAATCTTCATGATTGGTGCGCTTGCAGAAGTTGTAATAGCATTGTTCAGTAGAGGAGTCAGAACCAGACGTGTATGAACCACGACCAGCGTTTGGAGTCGATCACCCTTGGCCACGGCACGACCGCGGCCACGACCTTTGAAAGAATCACCAGATTGGACAGTAAGGGCAGCACCATCAGGAAGGTTAGGAGACGCCTGAGAGACAGAAGGTAGGCATTGTACACGCTTCAGAACATCGCGCAAAGTAGGTGGAGGATCACTAGAGAGAATCTAATTGACAACACCCGCAATAGAGGGTGGTAACCCAGCTAGGAACTAAAGAAGCTGAAGCTCATTGCGCTGTCATTGGGCTTCCTTAATATCAGAGGAGAGTGGATGGTAGACTTTGAATTCATCCCAGAGCGCACAACACTGATTGTAGTAGTCTTCCATAGGATCAGTAGTAGTGTTTTCCTTTTTGGCCAAGTGTTTGACACCTTTGGATTTTGTTGATCAGAGTATACATGGGAGAGTTGATTCCACATATCCTTAACCGTCCGTAGTCGTAGAAAAGATTAGCTGATCTTGGGTTCAGCACTATTGACCACCCAGGTCATAACTCCAGAATCTTCTTTGGACCGCAGATCATATGCATGCTTTGTCTTGTCATCAGCAGTAGCATCCGGAATATTCGGACCTTTAGTAGAAAGATGGGTATAGCGTCCCTGAGCCTTGACATAGAGCTCGAAAGAGGTTGCCCAGGTGTGATAGTTGGAGTCGTCCAACTTGACAGTAGTCACCACATATTTCGAAGCGGATTTGGGGACGCCATGAGGTATGCAAGATGTCAAAGCAGACAGAATTAGCAGGAAGGATAAGCAGGCACGTAGCAAACAGCAGACAGAAACAGCAGCAGAAACCCAACACATGGGCAGATCTAATAACACCCGTATGGGGGCAAAAGATAGTAGTAGGAGATCCGACGTATCAGATCCCAGAAACCCACGTAGGGGAGCAGTGGATAGAGAAAAACCTACGCCAACATGGAGGAAAAACTATCCACCATGAGGTGTGTTGGTATAGTATGCCAGAAAGCCAATCATATGATGATTGCAATGAGGCATATGATACTTGATTTGATAATGATAAAGGTTTGTCTCACTCATGAGATGACACATACACGATAGATGTCTAAAGAATGATGTGACTCGATGACATATGTTTTCATGTTAAGGACCTGAACAATGAGACCATATGTATGATAAGAGTACATACATTGTTGTTATGACCCTAGTCGGATACTATTGTGGAAGCAAAATAGACAACAGTAATACATAAGACTAGAGTGTGTGTTGACTGATGACAGAGTGTCATTAGTCATGATATATGATATCAAGTCAAGCACACAGATATATGTTAGAGAACAGTAATCGGACAGACCCACCGTGAGAGTGATACATGGATACCATGGAATGGTAGTCACAATCATCTCTCACAGTGATTGTGGTGATAGTGGTTCTTAGACCTGAAATCACTGCACTTGTCACATGTCGTTGGGCACACTTTGACATCATCAAACACATTCCTGAAACATGGGTGTTATAAAGGTGATGGTTGGGTGACTTTGACACATTGGGATAGACTGTGAGTGATAGAGATGGGTTTTGTCCCTCCTACAAGAAGTATGATATCCAGGGCCCCTTGATAAGCGAGACTGAGAATTGTATGGCCATACTCATGTGATTCAATATATGATATGTGAATTCACATGCATCTCAGATAGTCTGCTCTAGGTCGAGGAACGTGGATTGAATGTTGAAGAGGATGGCATTCCATGCCTCGAGTTCATTCCGGATGTCAGAGACAAAAGAACTATACGATCACGGTAACACTAATCACATATTGTAGGATGAAGTTGTTTTCTAACTTTCTGAGTTACTTGGGTAGCAATGATGAGTTACTAGATTCCGCTCATTGCTTGTGATGTCATAAGTTGTTATGAACACTCATTGTCAACGTAAATTGGAACTCACAGGGTCACACACATAGGATACCCCTGGAAGAGGAGATTGTCCATGAATGATGTTTAGATTGAGGTACTCAATTAAACATACAATTGACTGACTGGACTCAAAACTAGCTGGTTAGAGTGTCAGGTCGATTGGAGACTGCATTGACAATGTTAGGACTGCCAACCGACCGGTTCACCCTTGTGAGCCGATCGGCTGGTGTGAGCCAACCGACCGGTTCTGGGCGGCTCACAGTCCTGCCAACTGAGGAAATAAGGATTTGCCCGTTTGGAGGAAAACATTCACGTTTCACTTGTTCAATTCGATTGGAATAAGGATTAATCTTTGCATTAATTGGAAACGATTGAGGAAAGTCAATTGCAGGCAAGTCTGGGAAGTGAAACGACCGGTTCACTGGGTGAACTGATCGGCTCACTCCCAACCGACCGGTTCACTAGTGAACCGATCAAATCACCTTGCCAAACGACCGTTTCAGTTATGAAACGATCGGTTCGTCTGCCGTTGTACAAACTATTCATAGAATTTCCGGATCCTTCTACTCCCGAACAGACTAGGAACCTTGACCCTGCCCTCTACTATAAATATAGGGGTACTAGGGGCTTCTCAGAACACACAAATCAGAACATCAGTTGCTCCGCAAAGTTGTTGTCCTCTCTGGTTCTGGTTATCGAGAGAGCCCGAGCAAGTGCTACCCGACTAGGGAGGCACAGCGAGGGAAAGACAACTGCAGAAAAGCAATTTGAGTTCGGGAGAGCAGGTTGGTGCTAGTACACAACAAGAGGGTCGTCTCCTTCCTACCAGTTCTTCTAGAACGACAGGAGTTCTAGGTGGTTCGTGTGGACTATCTACAGAGGCGGGAGATGTCTGCCGCTCAGGAGGACACGTCAGCCGCAGTCCATGGTGGAGGCCAGAGTCCATGGCGGAGGCCAGAGTCCATGGAGAAGACCAGGAGCTGCACAGACATCGTCCAAGACATGGCATTGAAGACCACACATGGCTGCGAGGTATTGTCACTGGGCAAGTCCCAGGACCAGGTATATCTCGCTAAAACCATATTTCCTATTACATAGTCGTTGATGCGATCTCCTGTTATGGGTTAATGGCCAGTAAAAAATTTATTTCCGTTGCCTACTCTGAGGCCATAAAACCCAACAGTGGTATCAGAGCCACGTCAACGTACTGCGATTTGGGATAAATCGATATGATTGGATTTTGATTTTATCGTCATTTATTTATTGCATACGATGTGAATATTTAAAATGACTAATGTGCATATCCGACTAAATACCACATTCGACCACAAACTAATATACATATATGATATGGTATATATGCAATTGATATGTGTCGCCCTAAAACGGTTTTGATGGTGGATGTGTAGCATGGTTATGGCTTATAAACCCTATGTGTGCTTGATTGGTTATGGTTGTTTGCATCTCGGTTTGCATACTGAGCCTCAACCTTCTATTCCACATGTAACTCGAGATAACTCGAGATCCTTTCTCTTCACCTTTGCTCCCCTCGAATGTAACTCGAGGTTTCCCAAAGATTATGTAAAAGTAGGATAGTTTATTGCATCGAAGAAGAAGACGCTCAGCATCAGACGATCTGACTGCCTGGAGGACGGAGGAGGATTGCGAAGGTGGAGCCGAATCGACCGGCTGATAGCCCAACCGCTTGTTGGAGGTGTCCAGACATCGGAGGACAAACCGACCAACTGACCGACCAGGAGACGAGTCGATCGTGTCATAGGATGAGCCGATCTACTCGGAATGGTTCAGGCACAAAGATCTTCATTATAGATATACTGTGTATTTACTTGTGCTGCTTTGTTACTCTTGTAATATTAGTCTCATATTGTTCACTTGTACTTATGTCTCTACTCTCAGTTGCTATATTAGAGACTACCTTGTAACCTGTTTTACTCACTGAATAAACAATTCCCTCTCTCTTTAGATGGTATCAAGAGCAGATTTTTTCCCCACCCACCTGATCGAAATGACGTAAGCCGTCAACCCCCCCCCCCCCGCGCCCCACGCCGACAGCCCCTGCCCTCTCCTCCCCTCGTCGCTGCACCTGCCCCTCCCCCCACTCGCCGGCGCCCACCCTCCCCTCCTTCCCTTCCCAGCCGCACCCACCCCCTACCTCCTCCTTCCCCTCTGCCACCCCTCCTTCCCCACCGCCGACCCACCCCCTCCTTCCTCCCTTCCCACCGCCACCCGCAGCCACCTCCTCCCCTTTTTCGCCGCCACAGCCACCCTCCTTCCCCTCCTCCTTCCCTTTTCTGCTACGGCCGCTACTGCTCTCTTCTTCTCCTCTCACTCTACGTCCGGGTAAACTACATATCCACATCCGGACAACCATTGGCCATCTACGTTGAGAATCTCTAATCTCACCGTCTTCTCTGCCTGCGCCTCATGAAGGAACATTAGTATTCCTCATGACGGCGTAGGTTTCTCTATATGCATACTCTGCCCTATATAGGTTCTCTGATATGACTTGTCAGATCCCTGCTGCTGCTATCTGCCCCGTCGTGGGTCTCTAATCTATTTTGCTGCTGCGCCGACTACTGCCTCTACTATGGCTTTATCTGAGACTCCCCGCTCTCTGTGTTACCACGGTGAAACTTGATGGCGGCTCCAACTATCATCTATGGTCGGCGTCCTTCATCCTGTATGTCAAAGCCCAAGGCCGGTATCACCATCTTACTGCGGAGCCTCCTGCTGTTCCTACTGTTGATGCTGATGACAAAACCAAACAAAACTATGCACAATGGTCCAAGGACGATTCTGGAGTTATGTCGTGGCTCCTCAACAACACTGAACCACGGATTAGCCAATCTTTGCTCTGCCTTCATGACGCTAAGGCCATGTGGGACCAACTCTCCCATGTCTACTCTCATCAGGAGAATCCCAAGCGAGTTTTTTAAATTTTCAAAAACTTGGCCAAGAAGGAGTTCTCCCCTGACACTTCTATCGAGGATTTCTAGGGTAAACGGTGTTGTGTTCTTCTTTCAAAGGGGAACTAGGCGGCTCCCCTGTTGTTGTGTTCTTCTTTGTTGTTGTGACTGTAGAGGAAATTTCTAGGGTAAATGGTGGTAATAATGGTTGCAGTGAATAGCACTTGCACATGACTGGGAGGACAACCTCGGGGAAGAGACGACAAACAGATCTGGACGAAAATTAGCGTCATTCAGAGACCGAGGTTGTCTTTGACTATGAATCGGGGAAGCATAGATGAAGAAAAGATGATGGCTGGGAAGGATAGCATTGGCGTATAGATGAAGATTATAACAAAGAAGAAGAGAAATAATCATGGAGGTCGGGAGGGATGCCTAGCGAGCAGTCAGCATAAACCATGGAGAGACGGCGGTCGCCTATAAGCAGAGGCTCTCTTTTTTTTTTCTAGGGTTAGGGTAAGTGCTTACCATGTTGAAAAGTGTGAGGGAAAACTTACTGGTGTTGATATATTAGAAGGCACGCCTCTTTCCTGATATAGGAGAAAGGGAGGAAACATTACAGTCTTAGGAATCAAGTAACGTTGTATGGGCCGAGAAACTTAAGCCCGTATACAAATTAACCTATTAACGAAATAGGCCTATAATGTTTTCTAACATAAACTATGCGTGTGCGACATGAATACAAATGATAATACTTCCACAAGACGAGCCACACAATAATGGTGACTTACGCTTAGGACATCTTCCTGGTCTTTTAATTCAAATGTTTTTAGATAACCTCACTTTGTATTACAATGCTTGTTTTCATCGATCTATCAATCACAAGGTGTGTGGTTGAATCATCTGGTGTGTGTCTGTCTGCAGTTGTCGCTCCGACTTCAACAAGGTGTGTGACCAGATCATAAAAATTTGATGTTACCCGATATGTAGTTGTCTTTTTGTTGTTGTCCTGATTATAATATAATGTGTGATCAATTACATGACGTGTACTCCTATGAGAGTTGTTGTTTCTGATGTGTGTTTCTGATTTCTTCCTCATGATGATATATAGGTCAACAGCAGGTTGGTTCAAATCTTTAGGAGGGTGAGGAATCACAAGTGTAGCCCCTGCTACTCTTGATTGCCATTCAACTTGCAGATCTTCATAAGGAGATCTTTTATGAAGTTAAATACGGCGAGGGCTGAGGGGTAAACAAGCTGTAACCATTTCCATGATCGACTACAGAATAACCTACAGAGACCAGAACCACCAGAATAATAGACTTCTCTCCTATTTCCATAGAAGAAGAAACAAAAACATACAACTTAAGAAATGGTAACAATGTTATTATTATCCTCATTGGTGTTCAGTAAATATTTGGAGTTTACTATTGTTTTTGGTAAAGAATCCCATTTATAATCTCACACAAGTGGCACAGATTAAGCTTAAATACCGAATATAATATATAATAAACTACAGAGACCAGAACTACCAGAATAATATAGAATTCTCTCCTACCTCCACAGAAGAAGAAGAAACAAAAACATAACAACTTAAGAAACAGTGACAATTTTAATATGTTCAGTAGATATTTGGAGTTTTGTTTTTGGTAAAGAATCCAATTAATGTAATGTCATACAAGTGGCACAGATTAAGCTTACATACTGTATCAGTGTATCAATCAAGCTGCATAATCAATATCCACAGATCAAGTGTCAAAAGAAGCTTATAGGAATGGAAAACGAATTCTAACCATAAGTGTCTGGAAAATAGGAACGAATTAGCAAAAAATAGTTGCAGAATATGATATTAACCTATAACATCTTATCACCACAGCAGGATAGATACCTGAGAGCATAAAAGTATATACTGCTGCAATGCTATGCTGTGAAAAAGTGGTCCACAATCAATCTGCTTATTAATAAATGAAAAGCCATCGTCCAGTATTTTCCCTGCAGGTAAATTTCAATTCTCAGTGGATATTAAAGCATCCCTTCAAGTCTAGGAACATTCATCAGCATACACAAAGATAGAAACTAAACTAATAAGTTGCTATATATATATATATATATATATATATATATATATATATATATATATATATATATATATATATATATCTGTTGAGAGAGTTATGTTATTCCTGGACCTATTTTTAGTTCTCCCAATTACGGGGATGGGGTTTAGTCCTACATTATGCAATTAGGTTTCACGCACTTACCTAATCCTATATAAATAAGTGTGGCTCCTCCTCATTTTAATGACTCAACAGTGTTATAGTTTGCAACATGGTACTATCAGAGCATTACCTTTAACCCTGGTTATTACTCCCCCTTCCCTTGGAAAAAAACTTTTTTCTTCTCCATTTCTCCCCGTACTAGCCACAGGCACAAATATCCCACTGAAGTGTGGCTGGCCCTAAGGGAGAGAAGGGAATGCTACGTCACCTTCTTTCCATGGGCCCAATGGCTGTTGGGTGTCTCCTATCCGTAGCGGTCTGTTGCTGAGGGGAGGACCCTATTGTGTCTGGCAGAAGCGGTAATTCCCGTTTCCATTGTCCTTCAGTGGCACAGGAGCAGGAGGGTCTAGATCTTGGGCCGCCACTGGAGTCTAGCTCCTATGTGAGTGTTCTTGGCAGCCCATTAGGGTCGTTCTACAAACCTCTCCATCTTCCCAAGGGCTGCCTGGTACTATGATGGGAAAGACAAGGTATTTGCATTTTTCATCAACTGCTAGAGCTTCTGTCACTGTAGAGCTATTTCACCAAGGGCTCCTCTCTTCTCTGCTTACTCCTCACATTTCCCCTAATTTGTGGATGAGTGCTGATGTGGATAGTGGTATTTCCTTTTCCTACTTTAGTGCAATATTCTTGTAGTACTTATATCCTAGCATGTATTTAGATAGTTTTGCCAATCAAGGAGACATGTTCTAATCATCATGGCAGAAAAGATTCAATAAGCATTGTCTACAACGATCAGACAAATATCACTGCTGTTAAGCTAATGGGTGTCATCACCTTCAATGGATGAATGCGATCCTAACATTTTCATATATCACGAAACAGTAATACTTGTGGAATGGAAACTACTTGCTGGGGATAATTAAGCCAGCAAGACTAGAGACTAGCGGAGGTAAAATTGCCAAGTTAATGCATGTCTGTGGGAAAGCAGGGAACCATAGATTGCAGCAAATTTAATGTTTTATAACAGCGTCAAAAAGATTTGTAAAGCACAAAGAGACATTTCACACATGAAAGGAATGCTCTTTGCATTTATATTGTATGGGACATGTTCTCTGAGAAAGATTGAGATAGTCTTTTTAACGACTCCGTTGATACAATCCAAGCTATTTCCAAAAAAAAGAGTTGCGAAAGTGTAAAAACTACGCCTTGATATTATATGCAATTTACATGCTCCTATTCTAAATATGTTCTGTCTAAGACATTCTTACTGCATGTTGTTTATTAATTGACAACCTTCGTTATACCAAGGTACCACTCCTTTTTCTAACCTGTACCACATAAAATATGCCTTTTTTATTTCCCCTTAAGTTTATAACCGTATAACCTTGGTTCAGACTTCAGAGTTTAGACCAACTGGCGGACAACTTCTGAACTCAAGCTGTAAAAATGGTCTTTCAAGGTTACTCGAAAAGAGTACAAGTGCTACCGCCCTTCTATTCAGAGAATGCATGTCTTAAATCTTGATGAATATCATGTTTCATGAATCTGCTATGTTCTTTGGTTACTCTGAAACGATTTCGGGTAGTCTGTCTCACCCCTGAATGTGTTATAAAATATTTTAGAAGTTGAACTACCACCCTTTGTCCTGAACCACCTATTGTTCAAACACATCATCAAATCTACCATCAAAGACATTATAAGACACAAGATAATTCTTCTGGACAAAGCTCTACCGCTGTTGGATACTCAGGAAATACCTGTAATTGCTTCAGCTTATCCTCCCATAGCTCTGCAATAAGGAAATCTCTCGTGCACTATCAAACATCCTCTTGCTAGCATTTGTTGTTTGTGAAAATGATTTACTACTGTTCAGACTTTCAGAATGGCCAGACATAATGCTGGTATTCCTAGAAGCCAGTCTTAAGAAGTGGTCCAGGCGGACACTTCAACCACCCAAGGCCCATGGGCACCTAGGCCTTGGGTGACTGACAAGGCAGCTGCAATAAACGCCAGAGTTTTCTCGCCCAGCCCGTTTAATTGGCTGCTTAACTAACCACTTAGGTTGTGAGATTGGCCATTTAATGGGCCACTGTTTGGAACATGATGTATGACTATAAATCTAGTTGTGTATAATACTATAATATATAATTTAGTACTTAGCATGGTATATATGTGAGTAGTATATGGATTTAGGAAGGTAAGGCTAAATGTATGTAGGGCTGGAAGGGGGCAAGAAAGATCTATTTTAATATAAAATTTACTAAAATGGAATATAGGTGTTGCTGGGAGAGACAAAATAAGAGCATGCCATGTACTAAAGCCATCTGCTAGTGTCAGATGAAATTGCACTCCTTTAGATGTCGTATTTGGTGAAGACAGCATGCCACATGCCATGTCTAGAAGGAGACACAACGTGTCTTAAAATAGTAGCCATCGCCAACAGGAAACATACCATGTGTTCAAGCAACATGAGGTGCCAACTAGCAGGCGATATGTCATGTCGATGACTCAACGTGACATATCAATAAACATGAGCATGTGGTCGTAGTTAAGCATGTGCACCCGTACTAATGACTCGAACGCCGTACCTTGAAGAACACGCCATGTCAAATAATGACATTGTGTCTTACAGTAATCATTTGTGGGTGGCGACGTGGGATGAAAACAAGGACACTGCTGACACGCCATTTTGCATGGTGCATAAGCATCAAGATACCCAGAAAGAAAGCAACATGACTGGAAAATCCTTGGATCTCTACTGTGGCAAGATACAGATTGTTCATCCTTAAAAGCAGCATAAAGATGGGTCTTTGTCTTTATAGAAATATTGTGTTATTTACTTACTATGCTGTGTTTTTTCCTCCTACTGCTTTATTGTATTAGTCTCATATTGCTCGCTTGTATATGTGTCTCAACTCTGTGTAGCTATATAAGAGAGTCCCCTGTACACCTTTTTACTCACTGAATAAACAACTCCTTTACTCTCTATATGGTATCAAGAGCAGGTTCTCCTTTTCCCCACCCATGACGTGAGCATCCCCCACCCCCGTTGATCTCCTCCTACCCGCCGCCCCCCTGCCACCACCCAGCCCTCCCTCCCCTCCCGCCGCCACCCTTCCCTCCTCCCTTCCCCCCCCCCCGCCGCCGCCCTCCTCCCTCCCTCCCCACCGCCACTTCTCCTCCCACCGCAACATCCTTCTTCCTCCAGGCTTCTAGCCTTTCTGCCACTGGTTTTTACCTCCCGTCTCCGTCTACGTCTGGGTGCTCTTCGGATCTACGTTCGGACATCCACTGGCCGGCTAAGTTGAGAGTCCTTTCGTCTCTCCTTTCTATCTACCTGCGCCTCATGAAGGAACGTTGAGTTTTCCTCATGACGGCGTAGGTTTCTCTATGCATATTCTGCCCGGTACGGGTTTTCTGATCTAACGCGTCAGATCCCTGCTGCTGCTATCTGCCCTTTGTGGGTCTCTCTGCTACTGCACCAACTCTTGCCTCTGCTATGGCCTTCCCTGAGCCTCCGCGCTCCCTATGTGTCACCACGGTGAAGCTCGACGGCGGCTCCAACTACCATCTCTGGTCGGCGTCCTTTGTTCTATATGTCAAAGCACAAGGACGGTATCACCACCTTACGGCAGAGCCTCCTGTTGTTCCTACTGTTGATTTGGATGACAAAACTAGACAAAGCTATGCCCAATGGTCCAAGGATGATTCTGGCGTCATGTCTTGGATCATCAATAGTACCGAGCCTCGCATCAGCCAATCTCTTCTCTGCCTTCATGATGCTAAGGCTATGTGGGATCAACTGTCCCATGTCTATTCTCATCAGGAGAATCCCAAGCGTGTCTTTGAAATTTTTAAAACTCTGTCAAAGAAGGAGTTCTCTACTGATACTTCCATTGATGACTCCTACAATCAATGCTCGGCTCTATGGAATGAGTTTGAACTCTACCATCCTTTGACGGCGGACATCAAGATTGCTCAGAAACAGCGCAACGAACTGCAATTGGTGTAATTTTTGGCTGCACTTCCTGCCTCTTTTTCTGGAGTGGTTGACCAGATCCTGTCTAGTGACCCGCTGCCAACCCTTCGAGATGTTCTGAAACGTGTCCAACGTCTGCCGTCCATGACTCCTACACCTGTTGTTGAGCATCCTGCGCTTATTGCTCGCTCTGCTGATTCTGGTCGTGGTCGTGGTCGCGGCCGTGGCCGTGGCGGTCACCCTCCTTCTTCAGGAGGTCGAAACACCTCTACTCCTGGACGTGGTACTGCTTCCGGCCCTCGCTACTGCAACTGGTGTGGCCGGGACAATCATACTGAAGATCGTTGCTGGATTAAGCACGGCAAGCCAGCTTGGGCTAACCAGGCTGCTACAGAAACTGTTGCCGACTCTACCCCTGACACACCTGCTGCTCCAACTAACACTGACCGGTTACGTTCGGAGTTCGAGAAGATGTTCCAGGAACGTCTCGCACAGATGCCATCCTCGTCTACACCAGGAGCCTCGGCCATGCTTGCCTCTCCATCATCTGGTAACAAACAGTGGTGCATTAACTCAGGTGCATCCACTCATATGGTTGGTGATCTTCATCTTTTTTCGAGTCTCCATAAAACTACTCCTATATCATCTGTTACTGTTGCAAATGGATCCAAAACTGTTGTTCATGGCACTGGCACAGTTCCACTTTCACCAAATTTGCACTTGAATTATGTTTTATATATTCCAAAGTTTCCTGTTAATTTATTGTTCGTCAGTAAGATGATTAAACAACTCAAGTGTTCTATTAAATTTGATCCTTCTGGCTGTATTTTGAAGGATCTCCACACGAAGACTAGGATTGGTTCGGGCCGTGAAGGACCAGATGGGTTGTATTATCTGGATGGACCTCCTACTGCTGCGGCTATGCTATCTACTTCAGTGACGGGATTACAGTGGCACTTTCGCATGGGCCATCCATCTGCTGCCAAATTAAAGCATTTATTTCCTACTTTATCTGAGAATAATTTTTCCTGTGAAATTTGTGTTTTGGGCAAACAAACTCGGTCTGTTTTTTCTGCTAAGAAAGTTATTGCCTCTAAAGATATTTTTGACCTGGTTCATGCTGATATTTGGGGACCATGCTCCATATCCAGTCACTCGGGTGTGAAATATTTTATGACCTTTGTTGATGATTATTCTCGCACCACATGGTTGTTTTTGCTTAAAGGTCGGGATATTGTGCTAGATACTATTCGCACCTTCTTTGCTGAAATTCACACTCAATTTAATCGACCTATTAAAACTTTTCGTACTGATAATGCACTGGAATTCATGCAAAAATTGGTTACATCATTTTGTGCTGCCCAAGGAACCATACATCAGTCCACTTGGCCTTACACCCCTCAACAAAATGGCGTCCCTGACCGAAAAAACCGTCACCTTCTTGAGGTTGCTCGCACCCTTCTCATACACTACAAAGTACCCCATCACTTCTGGCCTGAAGCTGTCTCTACGGCATGCTATCTTATCAATCGCATGCCTTCTTCTGTTTTGAAAAATCAGGTCCCGTACGCCATTTTGTTTCTTGATAAACCCTTATTTTCTCTGCCTCCTCACATTTTTGGGAGTACTTGTTTTATAAAACATTTTCGTCCTGGTCTCACCAAACTTGATGCTCGTTCAGTCAAATGTGTGTTTCTGGGATATTCCCGTACTCAGAAAGGCTACCACTGTTTTGATCTTATTAAGAAATAGTGGTTTGTTAGTGCGGATGTGACCTTTTCTGAGCATATGCCCTACTATTCTACTGATGGTGACAAATTGTCGGCTGATATTATGGCTACCACACCATTACCATTGGTTGTTGAGGAATTACCAGCTCTTGATGTGCCTCAAGAACGCCCATTGCAAGTCTATCGACGCCGGTCAAAGAACATCAATGCTTCTGAAGCCCCGGCCGAACCAAATCCTACGTCTGCGGTTGATCCACCATCCACTGAGGTAGTTTCTGACCTGGATCTTCCTATAAGTTTAAGGAAAGGTGTTTGCTCTTGTACTCAGCATCCTATCAGTAATTTTTGTTCATCTGACAATCTCTGTGGTAGCTTTGCTTGTTTCACTTTTGTTTTGTCTGTTGTGACAATTCCTAAATTAGCCGACGAGGCACTTTGCCATCCTGCCTGGAAACATGCCATGGAGCAGGAAATGCATGCACTTTGTGATCAACAGACATGGGATCTGGTTGATCGTCCCTCTTCATGCCATATTGTTGGATGTCGCTGGATTTTTACTATTAAATATCAACCGGACGGTACCATTGAACGCCTGAAAGCCTGATTGGTTGCGAAAGGATATACTCAAACATATGGAGTTGATTATTTCGAAACTTTTTCTCCAGTTGCACGCCTAAATTCTGCTTGTATTCTGATATCTATTGCTGTGAATAAAGACTGGCCTTTGTTTCAACTTGATGTCAAAAACGCTTTTCTATATGGAGATCTACAGGAGGTCTACATGAAGCAACCTCTGGGATTTGTTGCTCAGGGGGAGTCTGCTTCTAAAATCTGTAAACTAAGAAAGGCAATCTATGGTCTGAAACAAAGCCCACGTGCATGGTTTGACAAGCTCAGTCAGATCTTAATTTCCTTTGGCTTTCGGCATTCACAATCTGATCATTCTGTTTTTATTCGCAAAACTGCTGCAGGGCTGGTCATCCTTATTGTGTATGTTGATGATATTATCCTATCTGGCAGTGATAGTGCAGGGATACAGGCAACCAAAAAGTACTTAGCACAACACTTCATCACCAAAGACCTAGGGAAACTACGATATTTTCTAGGCATTGAAGTTGCTAGATCTTCTGCAGGACTATGCCTGTCACAGAGGAAATATGTTCTTGACCTTTTACAGGAGACATGCATGTTGGGGTGCAAGCCAGCCAACACTCCTCTGGATCCCAATATGGATTGGGATAATGATACTTCTCCACCTTATGTTGATCATCAACAGTTCAGGAGACTGGTTGGCAAACTTATCTATTTGACTGTTACTAGAGCTGACTTGGCTGCTGTTGTAGGATTTATAAGCCGGTATCTTGATAAACCCCAGCAGTGCCACTGGGATGCTATTTGTCACATCTTACGATATCTCAAAAGCTCTTCAGGGAAAGGTCTTCTGTACAAAAAGCATGGTCATTGCAATTTATCTGGATTCTCTGATTCTGACTATGCAGGAAGTCGATCTGACAGGAAATCTACATCTGGATATTGCACCTTTGTGGGAGGAAATTTGGTTACATGGCGCAGCAAAAAGCAAACAGTTGTTTCCCGATCTAGTGCAGGGGCAGAATATAGAGCCATGGCTCATACTGCATGTGAGCTCCTGTGGGTCCGTGGTCTTCTGAATGAGTTTGATATCACCTCTTCTAGCCCCATTCCTATGTTCTGCGACAATAAGGCTTCCATTTTCATTGCGATCAACCCCACCTTTCATGAAAGAACAAAACATATTGAGGTTGATTGCCACTTTGTCAGGGAGAAAGTTCTGTCTGGATATATTTGCACTCCATATCTCAGCACTGAGAAGCAGCTTGCAGACATCTTCACCAAAGTTCTACCTAAAGCTCGCTTCCAGACTCTGATTGACAAGCTGGGCTTATTCGACATCTACGCTCCAGCTTGAGGGGGAGTATAGAAATACTGTGTTATTTACTTACTCTGCTGTGTTTTTCCTCCTACTGCTTTATTGTATTAGTCCCATATTGCTCGCTTGTATGTGTCTCAACTCTCTGTAGCTATATAAGAGTCCCCTGTACACCTTTTTACTCACTGAATAAACAACTCCTTTACTCTCTACAGTCTTGATTTAGCATTAGATACACTGGCGGTGCGGATGGTGGCAACGACGTAGATGTAGGTGGCGGCAGTGTAGACGAAGAAGGCAGCGAAGGCAAAAAAATAGGAAGGTGGTAGTGGTCCCGCCAAGATAACAAGCACAAAGATTATACGGCCCAATCGATCTAGCAGCAACAACGGAGAAGCATATTGATTTTTGATGGAGACGGCTCCACCGAGATACTCCTAAATGTAGCCACAGTGGATAGTCCAGCGGGCAGCCAACCAACACGAAGGGCAGCGGTTGGCCACTAGTGGAGCACCCCTCCTTTTCTCTCTCACACACATAGGGTTAGGGTTACATGAATGAATGGTTGCTTTGATACCATGTAGAAAGCAATAGTAGGGGAAATTCTTTTGTGTCGCATATCTTGTTGATAGATGGCCAAACCCTTCTATATATAGGAAAAGAGGTAAGTACAAGGAAGCAAAAAAAACCCTAATGGACTAGGAGTCCAGCGCCTTACAGACTTGAGTGCATATACAAAATAAACTAAATACTCATATACTCTAATAGTAACAATTATCGTATATGGTTTATGATTATATCTAATGCTTCATGCAAAAAGCAATGTTGTAAATTTCGAAGTAGACATGTTTGTGTGTGCATATGACTATATAGTATGTAACTGTATGCAATAGATAGTGCAATTAGTAATTGTTATTTATTTACCATTTCACATGTTTTAACGCCAGTCTGACTAGCGTTTACATACGCAATGAAGTTAAAATATAAAAAAAATTAACCATCTACTTTTTTCAAAATCGCCAGCCTAGCACTTAAGTAGTGATAAGGTTCGGTTTGCTTGCCTCCCACTTCACATTCAAATACATGCTAGAAGTATGTTAAGGCATTGATTGAGGGATGGAAATCTTCTATGGATGATGAGACGGTAGCTCTTATCATTCATTGTATCTAGAAAAGTAAAAAAAGGAGTTCCCTTTAAGGGGGGGGGGGGGGGAGTGCTAGAAGTCTAACATGTTGGATGGTGTTGATGTCGAAGAGGAGCTCTCTACCTCCACGGAAACTTCCAACCAATCCTCATCTAGAATGTGCCTCTGCGCATCTTAGCCAGAATGGCCTATAATCGGTTCAGCATTTTCTTCGGGGAACCTCATTTTTCCCGAAACATGGGGCGTATGTCAATAACAGGAACATTGTGCACAACATATGCTTAGCTGGTGAATTGGTACATGATCGGCTCAAAATGTGGGTAAAAAGTTCAAGCACGATTGTCCGATCCAAATGGATCAGACTTTATATTATACCCGACTCCAAGAGACGCCCACAACGAAATACGGGGTCTATTATAGTAAATGGGATCTAACACAGGGATAGGGGTGGCAATAACATATAAAACTAAAAGTGTTAGCATAGCTAAGTCAAAATGGAAATTTGGATTGAGTGTTCCAAAGGAACCGAGTAGCTAAGTACGAAGCTAATCAAGTTACAAAACTTAAAAGAGACGATTATGAGACAGCATGAACATATAAGTGGAAACTCATATTGGGTTTCACCAATCAAGCTTACTTTCCAACATGCAACATTCCTTATTTTATATCCTAACACCTTTCTCTCTCTCAAGTTGAGGGTAAATCTAGGTTGAGGGATGCCTCTCTCGAGACGGCATGAAGTCAACTCTGAAATACAAATATACAATGATCTTCCACTCTCGTGGATTCTAACTATTCCAAACTCTAGATCTTCCCAAATTTCTTCCTTCAAAATCATTCTAAACATACATCGCAAGAAGGTAGCTAATCATGTGAGTGATGCATTAAAACAGGAGAAAGGAAACAAAACTTGCAAGAGTAGATATATGTAGAAGAAGAACAATCACATGGTTGGGAGGACTTGACGGCTACCACCAACCCAAGTTTAAGAGGTTTAGCCTCTCACGATGTGAATGGACATCATCATATTACAACTTGACATGGCCATTACCTTTAAAAATAAATAATAAAATAACAAGGTTGAAAAAAGAGGATGACTATAGGGTAGATCATACTTGTTAAGGCGGCAAGGCGACACGACGTTGGGGCTGGACGCCTTGCGCCAAGGCGCGACTAGGCACGCCTAGGCGTCGCCTAAGCGACCTTTAAAAAAAAATTATGTATATATTTTATGTATATATTTTATGTATATATACATGTGTCATGGTTTTTCCCCACTCATATACACACATTGTATAGTTATATATGTAGTTATCTACAAATTTATGGTCGATCTCCTCATACATATATATATATATATATATATATATATATATTATTGTATGAAAAAATAACCAATTACATTTCTAATATATTATCATTGACAATAATGTCAAGGACACGAAAAGAATTATTATGAAGAATGTAAGAGAGTGATCAACTAATTAATATATATTAGCTACAAGTATTAAGCAATGTAATCACTATCCTTCATAGCATAGCTACTTAATACAATCTGAATTGAAGATGCAAACTAAGAAAAATCAAATGTGTACTAAGAGTATTAGATCCAGTCAAACAAAAAAAGAGTATTAGATCCAATCAAACCCAAAAAAGAGTATTAGATCCAATTAAAAGTGATATTTGGCACATAAAATAGGCAACACTATTAATTTTGAACATTGGTGTAGCCATATCAAACATTAAAATAAGTGAATATACAACCAGACCCACAAAACTAGGTCATTGTAGCATTATAAATAAAGTGTCCTCGCCTAGGCGAGCGTCTTGACAAGTATGGGGCAGATCCTATCAAATTTACACACAATCTAGCTTAGAATCTCTCTTGTGTTGTAATTGATAGAGCTCCTAGGTTGATCAAGCCGGCCAACCGAGAGTAGTGGTCGATCACCTTTGGCTGAACGTTGAGTGATTGAGTATTTGCAGAAGCTCCTCTCTCGAAGTAGGTCGATCTCTAGTGAGTGGTTGAGCGGCAGAGTAACTTTAGGATCGGTCTAGTAATTGATCAAGGTCGCCCTAGGTTTGGGACTTAGAGGAGCAACATCTCCGCCTACTTACTAAACGTCAAGATGCCTTGGAATTGCATCCAAGGGGTACTATTTATAGATACGACTCGGAGTTGTGCCCGTTGCATGATTGGTCCACGTGCCCATGTGGCGTTAAGTCAACAAAGCGGGCTATTGATGATGGTCCTCAACTGATAGTAGTCGATTATTGTGTCATCGATCACTGAAGGTTGATTGTTGACTTGAGCACTTGAGCAATTTCAAGACTTTGATTGATTCCTATGAAGGTTGATGCTCGATTGGCCTTATGTGACTGGTGGGTCGGTTACTGGAGACAATCCACTTCGTACTTGATATTTGGCTATCGAATCGGTGTTCTAATGATGATCATATTGACATTGCTGATTGGTTAGCTTGGTTGACCATGAACCCTTAATTGGGAACTTTGATCAACGTGCATTGCTTGACTCAATCAGTGTACAATGGTGAAGCCAGCATTTTTGGTCTGGGGGCACCATACAATATAATCGCTTAGACAAAAAAAGATTATATTATTATTATAAAGCAAAGAAAATTGAATGTCCTTACGGAAATTGGCATTCTAGACTAGTCTTCATCCACACCTTGCAATTTGACAATTAGGATGTCATCCACATCATCAATAGCATTGCCTTCCATAAAAAAACTAAGCACATTGAGGTCACCAGCCACATCATTCATGATTTGGCGAAGGCCAAGAAGATAATCACTCCACATGTGAAGATATCATAACAAGTTACAAACATTTTTACCAAGCCTCCACCTTCTACCTTATTTTCATACATGAGTGTCAAGCTAGGACCATGGTTTTAAAAAACGCGCCTCGAGGCTTAAGAGTCGTACGCCTCGAGGCTTAAGCCTCAGTCTTCTAGTGAGAGGCGTGCGCCTCAGTTTCTGCGAGGCGTATCGAGGCGTTGAGGCGTTTGTGAGGCGTAAGCCTCAGACTCTGTGTCTAAAAAAAGGCTGTATTATCCTATTTTGGGCTTAATAGAGGCTAACTTATCCCAAAAGTGTATGTATATAGATATATGTATGTGCATATCTATATATGTGTATGTTTGTTTGTTCACAACTATGGATATTTTACTACTTTTATCATTATATGTTGCACGTATGTACACATTCTCTTGTGTATGTGTATATATATGCATCTGTGTATAATTATAGCTATATTTATATGTATAGATATGTATCTATATATACATGTGTATTTGTAATAGTATATCTATCTATACATATATATATTTCTGTTTCAGAGATATGTAAATCTGTATAGTTATATATGTAAATCTGTATAGTATAAAACAGAAATCTGTCTATATAGTGATAAAAGGAAGAATGTTGTTTATTGGATGATTAAAACTGATTACATAGGAGTCTCTTATATAGCAAACATAACAAGAGACTAAACTAAGCGCTACCCATATGGGACTAAACAACATAAGAAAAGGAGTAAGTGAGGCACATGCCAAGCACATGACACTCAAAGTAAAGGAACAGAAAAACACATGAAACTACATATCTCTATACTCCCCCTCAAGCTGGAGCGAAGATATCGACGAAGCCCAGCTTGGAACTCAGATTCTGAAAGCGAGTCTTGGGTAGCACTTTGGTGAAGATATCCGCAAGCTGATGTTCTGTACTGATATATGGAGTGTAGATCTGACCTGAAAGAACCTTTTCCCGTACAAAGTGGCAGTCGACCTCAATGTGCTTGGTTCTTTCATGGAAGGTTGGGTTGCTCGCAATGAAAATGGCCGCTTTATTGTCACAGAACATGGGCATAGGGCTAGGCGGAGATATGTCAAACTCCTTCAGAAGACTATGAACCCATAGCAGCTCGCAAGTAGTATGAGCCATCGCTCTATATTCTGCCTCAGCGCTTGATCTTGCCACAATAGTTTGTTTTTTACTGCGCCAAGTAACTAGATTGCCGCCCACAAATGTGCAGTATCCAGAAGTGGATTTCCTGTCAGACCGACTCCCTGCATAATCTGAATCAGAAAACCCAGATAGGTCACAGTGGCCATGTTTCTTATACAGAAGGCCTTTTCCAGGAGCACTTTTAAGATACCGAAGAATATGAATAATAGCATCCCAGTGGCATTGCCTTGGTTTATCAAGATAGCGGCTAACAAATCCCACAGCAGCAGCTAAATCAGCTCTGGTGACAGTCAGATAAATGAGTTTGCCCACTATTCTTCGGAACTGATGGCGGTCAGCATATGCAGGAGATGAATCACTGTTCCAAATTCATATTGGGGTCCAGAGGAGTGGTGGCTGGCTTGCATCCCAACATTCCTGTTTCTTGTAATAAGTCAAGAACATATTTGCGCTGAGAAAGAGAAACACCTGCAGAGGATCGAGCAACCTCAATTCCCAGAAAATAACGCAATTTGCCCAGGTCTTTTGTAATGAAGTGTTGTGCGAGATATTGCTTGGTTGCGTGTATCCCTGCGGGGTCACTGCCAGATAAGATGATGTCATCAACATACACAATAAGAATAACCAACCCTGCTGTGGTTTTGCGTATGAAAACAGAGTGATCAGCCTGCGACCGTCGAAATCCAAAGGACATTAAGATTTTGCTAAGTTTGTCGAACCATGCACGTGGACTTTGTTTTAACCCATAAATCGCCTTGCGCAGCTTGCAGATTTGAGAAGCAGAGTCCCCCTGAGCAACAAATCCTGGGGGTTGCTCCATATAGACATCCTCCTGAAGGTCGCCATATAAGAAAGCATTTTTCACATCCAGTTGATAAAGAGGCCAATCTTTATTGACAGCAACAGAAACCAAAATACGAACAGAATTAAAACGGGCGACTGGAGAAAACGTCTCAAAGTAATCAACTCCATAAGTTTGCGTATATCCTTTCGCCACTAATCGAGCTTTCAAGCGTGCAATGGTGCCATCTGGTTCATATTTAACAGTAAAGATCCATCGACAGCCAACTGGATGACGAGAAGAAGGTTTATCAACCAGATCCCAGGTGTGTTGTTCATATAGGGCTTGCATTTCTTGTTCCATGGCATGTCTCCAGGCAGGGTGGCGAAGAGCTTCATCAGCAGTTTTAGGAATGTGCACAGCAGATAATGCAGATGTAAAGTATGCAAGACTGTCACTCAGATGATCAGTAGAACAAAAGTGACTAATAGGATGCTGAGTACATGAACGAACCCCTTTTCGTAAACTAATAGGAAGATGCAAATCAGAAAATACCTCAGCCTGTGGTGGATCCTCTGCTGACGCAGGATTTGGTTCGGCCGGGGCAGTAAGGGGCTTTGGTCTTCGCTTGTATACCTGTAGAGGTTTCTCTTGTGAAGTAGGAACAGAAGGTATTTCTTCAACCACTGGAAGAGGAGTGCTATTCAAAATATCAGTAGTCAGGCGGTCCCCAGCAGCAGAGTAGAACGGCATGTGTTCAAAGAATATCACATCCGCACTTACAAACCATTGTTTCTTATCAGGGTCAAAACAGCGATAGCCTTTCTGAGTCCGGGAATATCCCAAAAATACACATTTCACAGACCGGGCATCCAACTTTGTGAGACCAGGGCGAAGGTTTTTAAAAAAACATGTACAACCAAAGATGCGAGGCGGCACAGAGAATAAGGGTTTATCAGGAAATAACAGAGTGTAGGGAACTTTGTTTTGCAAAACAGAAGAAGGCATGCGATTAATAAGATAGCATGCTGTCGAAACTGCATCAGGCCAAAAACAGTGAGGCACCTTGTAATGAAACAGGAGAGTGCGAGCAACCTCAAGAAGATGGCGATTTTTCCGTTCTGCTACACCATTCTGTTGTGGAGTGTATGGGCAAGTGGTTTGGTGGAGTGTGCCATGGGAGATGCAAAACTGAGTCACAGATTGTTGCATAAATTCTAGTGCATTGTCAGTCCGGAAGGTTTTAATAGGCCGATCAAATTGAGTTTTAATTTCAGCAAAAAAGGTACGAATGCACTCTAAAACAGTGTTTCGACCTTTGAGTAAAAACAGCCAAGTAAGACGAGAGTAATCATCAATAAAAGTCAGAAAATATTTTACTCCAGAATGACTGGACACAGAACATGGCCCCCAAATATCTGCATGCACAAGTTCAAAAGGTGCTGAAGAAGAAATAGATTTTTTTGCAGGAAAAACAGATCTTGTATGCTTGCCCATTACACAAGATTCACAAGTAAAGCTATTGCCAGAGATGCCAGGAAAAAGATGTTTTAGTTTCGCCGCAAATGGATGACCAAGTCTAACATGCAGTTGAAGTTCTGTCACCGAGGTAGAGAGCATCACCTTTGGAGTAGGTGGTCCATCGAGGTAGTACAGCCCATCTGGTCCCTCACGGCCCGAACCAATCCTCGTCTTCGTGCGGAGGTCCTTCATAATACAACCAGATGGGTCAAATTTAACAGAGCAGTTTAATTGTTTAACCATTTTGCTGACCGAAAGTAAATTGACAGGAAAGTTTGGGATATATAAAACAGAACGAAGAAATAATTCCTTTGATAGAGGAACAGTGCCAGTGCCACTAACAGTAGTTCTTGAACCATTTGCCACAGTGACAGAAGAAATAGGAGTACGGTTGGTAAGGTGTGAAAATAAATGACGAGTACCAGTCATATGAGTGGAAGCACCAGAGTCGATGCACCACTTTGTGTTACCGGACGAGGACGAGGCAAGCATGGTTGATGAGTCTGAGGTAGATGGTAGTTGTGCCAGACGTTCTTGAAACATTCTGTCAAACTCCGAGCGCAACCATTCAGTGTAAGGTGGTGCAGCAGATTGATCCACAGAAGAAGCAGCAGGAGTAGTATCATCAGCCGCTTGGTTGGCCCAAGCAGGTTTGCCATGCTTTATCCAGCAGCGGTCCTCAGTATGGTTATCACGGCCACACCAGCCGCAGTGGCGTGGATGAGGTGAAGTGCTCCGTCCAGGTGCAGGAGTGCCCCGTCCGCTAGAAGTAGGAGGTCGTCCACCACGGCCTCGACCGCGGCCACGACCACGGCCGTAATCAGTAGAGCGAGCAACCAGAGCCGAAGGTGCAGGAACAGAAGTAGGAGTCAGCGAAGGTAGTCGCTGGACTCTTTTGAGGACATCTCGAACAGTAGGAAGCGGGTCACTGGACAGGATTTGATCAACAACCCCTGAGAAGGAGTCAGGAAGCGCAGCCAGAAACTGCACCAGGCGAAGTTCATTGCGGTGCTGCTGTGCAACTTTAATATCGACAGTCAACGGATGATACAACTCGTATTCATTCCATAAAGCAGAGCATTGGTTGTAGAAGTCATCGATCGACAAGTCATTGGAGAACTCCTTCTTGGCGAGTTGTTTGAAAATCTTGAACACCCGCTTGGGATTCTCCTGGTGGGAATAAACATGTGCCAATTGGTCCCACATCATCTTGGCATCATGCAAGCAGAGTAGAGACTGGCTGATCCTAGGCTCGGTGCTGTTGAGAATCCAGGACATGACGCCGGAGTCATCCTTGGACCACTGAATGTAGTCATGTTTAGCTCTTCAGCATCAGCAGTAGGGGCAGCCGGTGGATCAGCAGTGAGATGATGGTAGCGACCTTGAGCCTTGACATATAGCACAAACGACGCAGACCACAGATGGTAGTTGGATCCCCCTTCAAGTTTGACAGTGGTGACGCACAGAGATCAGGGTGGCTCAGAATATGCCATGGCTGCAGAATGGACCACGCCGTAGAGAAGCAGTAGAACCCCCGGACAGCAGAGGCAGCAGAGACCCTTAATGGGCACAAGTAGCAGAGATCTGACAAGTCAGATCAGAAGGACCCAATATGGGCAAATAAGACATAGAAACCTACGCCATCATGAGGAAAAATCAACGTTCCAACATGAGGCGCAGGCAGAAATCCCGAGGAACAAAGTAGACTCTCAACTTAGAGGGGGGGGGCGGCTGTGAGGAGGGGGGGTTGTTATTTCATGGGTGGGAAATTAGGGTGGGAGAAATTGAGGGCCTGCTCTTGATACCATGATAAAAGGAAGAATGTTGTTTATTGGATGATTAAAACTGATTACATAGGAGTCTCTTATATAGCAAACATAACAAGAGACTAAACTAAGCGCTACCCATATG